>VZRI01003996.1:1613795-1674820 GCA_013397515.1 Upupa epops | reverse complement strand
AGGGCAGCGGCGGGCGCGGGGCTGAGCGGGGCAGGGTGGAGGGTCGAGGGTCGAGTCTGCCCGTGCCTATCCGGCTGCATCCCGGCTCCATCCCAGCTCGGCAGTCCAGACATCCTGGGACCCTCAGAACTGCCGGATTTGCATCACCGGGAGCGTATCCCGGTGTCCCCGGGCTCGGGTCACCGCCGCCTCTCCCTCAGCGCCTAAAGGACAGACCGGCCCCGAGTCATCACCGGGCCCGCACCGCGAGACCGGGAGCGGGCGCGGGGCTGTGCCGGGGTTCTGTAGGCTCGAGTCCGTCCTCCTCTGCTGGCGTCCGCGAACGCGGTCTAACTTCATTTAAAAAAGAGAGGCAGAACTCTCCGGCTCCAGGTACCTCGTACAACGTGCGAGTTAGAACTGCAGAGGTTCATAAGCCCTTACTGTGCCAGCAGAAAAAGAAAAGTATCCCAAGATGAACCACAGGCCTAGAAAATCTTTCCTCATGGAAAAACTGGTGTACTTCAAGGTCCGTGCGGTGTTCTGTGATTCCCTCAGCTAGGGAGGTTTGGCAACTTTATGACAGAAATATTTGCTTTATGTTTTTTGATGCTTTGCTGCATCTGTTCCTTCCTCATTTTCCTCCTTCTGGCTGATAAATTGATTTTTTATTTCTCATTGCTAGAGAAATGGCAAATAGCATGTCCTGATTTACTTGATTCATTGTCAATATTTATTTCAAATTGATAGAATGTAGTGAAAAGTTGCTGCAGTATTAACAGTTATAACAGTATGAAGGAATTCAGCACTGGAAAAACAGACTAGCAGAAGACTCAAACCATGAAATAAATCATCAGGCTAGTATTTGCTCATCCTGACTTGGAGAGTATGTGTGTATGTATTCCAAAATATTTGATCTTGCACATTTTTTGCGATAATTTCAAGTCAAGCTTCACTAAGACTGAAGTTGTCCCAGTCAATGCTATGTGTTTGCACACTGTTTTGACTCACAGAGTGGTACTGTGAGTTAACCATGTACCAAACATTTTTAGCTTACGCTCCTGGACTTTTCCTAACTTCCCCCTCCTTTTTTGGTGCACAAGCACAAAAGAGAGGACTGAGAAGGAGAATGTGCCTTAAAGAGAACTGAACACAATATTAATACTGAAGAGATGTAAACCAATGTCAAACAGAATTCCTTAACTTGCATTTTCCTGGGGAGAAAAAATTTGTTTTGTGCTGAAGATTTCAGAGCTTTCCTTCATCACTACTATGAGGTGTCTAACATTATAGCAGAGGCTTTAAATTCGAGATCTTTTCTACAGAGGCCACCTGCATTGGTTACTGACACACACACACACCCTGCCATGCCAAGCCATCTTGTCTTTCAGGGCTGTGCAGACCTTTGGTAGCCCTCCCAAAACTAGAAATTAAACCTAGATCCATCATAGCACTCCACATTGCTAGCCCTGTAGCATGGGACTGATGTTTTTGATTTCCTGAGTAGATAATGCATTGCTGCATTTGTCAATGTCCCCAACAATCCTTTTGGACTTGGACATCTGTATATTTGTGACTATCACCTCTCACCGGTCTTCAGGGTTTCCATAATTTTATTTATTTTTTTCAGACACCGGCATGAAATCTGGTTGTAGTCGGACAAAGGTGGACTCCTGGGTATATTGTGTATCTAGCTATTTTTGTATTTTCGTTTTTTCCTGATGATCACATGTGAAAAGACAGGCATATATTTTCTGCAAAACTGTGAAGTTAATACTGTGACAGCCTAGGCTGTAGGCTTGAAAAACATCCATTTAAATAATTAGAAGTTACTTTATGAGTATGTACACTTGAGGATAGCTGGTAAAAAAAGCTCCCGAGTCAAATTTATTTCTTCTTCTTTTAAATTCCTTTTTCTTTTTAATACTGTTACAGTTCCTGGGCAATTGTTGCAGTTGGATTGCTGGTTCTGGTTTTTATTGCTCTGTTGGCTCGTGTACTTGTCAAAAGAAAACCACCGAAAGATCCACTGTTTTATGGTATGTCCTGGATACAGTGAACTATATTCAGCACACAATTAATATACATGATAATGTATGATGGCTATTTCAGATTGAACACTTAAGGCATGGCTTCAGAAGTCAGTCTGGTGAGGTGCTAAGGAGCCAAGAAAGTTTGGGGAAAAAGGAGGAGAAATAATGCTTCTTTTGAACATTTTTATTCTTCTCAAATAGGAGATCCAGCTTAGGAACAAACTAGAACTTGTACTTGGAAAGAATAATGTTCTTGTTGGAGCGTGGAAGTGCTTAAAATGTGGTAATACCAGCACTGTTAACATCCTTGAAGTAGGACTTAGGCAAGATGGGCCCACAGGCAAAGCAATGTCAAACCACTTTTATTTGCCCTCAGTCTTCCATCTCATTGCATTTTGTAGTTCTCTGTCCCCAGTGCTCTGCATGAGGCCAGTCACACCAAAGCAAAAGGAAACAAATGACACAAATCTAACTGGAATAAATTTCCTGTCTCAAAGTAGAGGCTTGCTAACTTGCCACACAGGTCTCCTGTGGACTGCTGTAGCTAGTGCACTTGGCCTTGCTCACCTCCAAAACTGGCATGTCACATTTCCCTCTTCACCTCTTTTTTGTTGTCCTTCCTCTTTTCCCAAGAGAAGACTGTGCTCAAGGTTATATACTTTGTATGACCTAACATTTTTGAAAGGCTAGCTAGTCCTTGCTGCAGAAGGACTGACTTTCTGTGGAAGCTGTGCCTACAGCTCTGCAGAATTTCACATTTCTGAGAAAAGCTCCCCCAGAACTTTGTTCACCGCTCACTTATTAAAAAATACTAAGCTGTGTGGGAAAGTCCTATTACATGTTAAATATCTGTGACCTCAAAGGAGATGTTCCTAGTTCAATAGATCTCATTGAATTTATCATACTGTGGGGCAACTGTGTGATTCCAAATGTTTATCATTTTTTCTTCTTTTATCTCATTACAGTTTATGCTGTGTTTGCCTTTACCAGTGTGGTGAATCTAATAATTGGACTGGAGCAGGATGGAATTATTGACGGATTCATGACTCATTACTTGAGAGAGGTAAACAATTGTTTGGCTTACAAATATAAATAAAATCTTTACTATAAATCACTGGAACCATTATTTGTAATCGAAAAATATCCAATTACACATTCAAAAGGCTCTTTTTGAACTTGGCCAGTGATCTATTTCCTCATTGTCATGGACAGAATCTTCATTGACTTGAAATGCCAGACTCATTGGGAAAAACCAGTATACCTTTCGAGCTCCAATGTTATTTCACTTAGTTTAAGCCCTACTGCTCCACATTCACTTCCAAGGGAACCCGATACACTGGACATGTTTGCAGGAAGCCACAGTGAGCACTCAGGAGTGGAGGACAAGTGCTGCAGCACCTAAATGTGTGACCAAGAAGGAAACAAAATTGTCCCTTCATGTTTGCCTAATCACTTTACTAAAAGGAATGAGAGTTCAAAAATGATGATGCCAGATACCCAGTCAGCACAATCTGCTGGCTGCTGAATATCAACATCTACCAAAAATAGATCAGTAAGAGCCTGATATGAAAGTCACTGAAGTCACTGAAAAGATTCCATGAACTTTAGCATAAAGCGAACTGGACCTTACAAGGGTATTCATTGTCATCAATATATTCCATACTGTTGTAGATCTCTAGGCTGCTAAGTAGACCTTCACTTGTTCCATGCTAAACGTACTTTTATTTCATAGCTTTTTTTGACTAAGCCATGGAAAAGCAGTATTTCCATAATGTAGTAGAACGATGCTGACAGACAGGCAGAGGACCTTTCTCTTCCACCTTTCACCTTATTTTGCAACTAAAGAACTAATTTAATGATACTCAATTCTACCTAAATCCGGTTTGTGCTCAATAACATGCATTGCAAGTTACAATCTGTACCTCTAGGTTGAAAGGGCATCAGTTACATTTCTGAAAGAGTTTCCTGCTGTTCTTTATTAATTGTTATTATTTCTCTAACCACTGCATCTTTTTTGAATTAATGCTCCCTAGGGTGAGCCATATCTGAACACTGCATATGGCCATGTGATCTGCTACTGGGATGGCTCTGTTCATTATCTGATGTATCTGCTGATGGTGGCAGCAATTGCATGGGAGTAAGTAATCTTGATTTGTATATTTACTTTGCTTGCATTCTCACAAAAGGGCTTTCTTTTCTCAGCTCTTGATTTTTCTTTCAGGACTGTTGCATACCTTAGGCCTAGGCAACACTATTAAAAATTCATTATTTTCAGAAATTATACATTCACCAACTTACCTTTTCTGCCAGCTGAATGAATGGTAGAGAGCACAGCCCATCTGCTTATGCTCATTAAAGGGAAAACTTAAAGACAGTGCATGTTAAAACTATGTGTGAAACACCTCCCCCCCCCTTTTTTTTTTTCTCTCCAGGTAACATATTTGTGATAGGAATAATGAATTGCTTATTGTGATGATGATCTCATCTATGTTACAGAATATCATGTAGTTTAAGAGGAAGCTATTTCTAGAGATTCTTGTGTTTCTGACTGTCAAATAAAGTTTGAGAAAATAAGTACTTAAACTCCAGAAGCTAAGGTGCCTGCTGGTAACAGAAGCATTAATACAGTGCTTCTATTGGTTCATTATTGGTAAGACTTTTATGATCTTAAACAACCTGTGATGTGCAACATCATGCCATTAGCCTTCAGATCAGTGAAACACAACAGCAAATCACTGAGTTTGCACAAATTATGTTCTGTTCATGCAATAACCTTCTCACATGTGAACGTATGGTTTCTCCATGCCCCGCTGATGTAAGAGCCTGCTATGGCCCTGTGGTACAGATTTAAAACTTTTCTTACTAAAGATACAGTCATGGCAATTAGTATAATATTTGAGGGTGATTTGGGGCAGGAGATTTTAGGGCCAGTGCAGTAATTATGTTTTGTTTTCTTTTTGACACAGACAAAGCTACAGAACCATTGGCCTCTACTGGCTAGGTTCCATTATCATGAGCATCATTGTCTTTATGCCTGGAAACATTGTGGGTAAGGATGTAGTTTATATGACTGAATTTTTTCTTATGAAACATTTCCTAAATTCAGCATTAGGCTGTCTATACTTTACTGCAGTACTGGCTCCTTCCCATAACATGAATGAGGCATTTTAGGATTATCAGTAAAGAAATGCAAGGTAATTAAAAATTATATATGAGGAAGAGAAGACCATGAAAAACCTCACCATTTTAATTTACATAGCTCCAGGAAAAAATAAAAAAGTCTTGTATTTTGTTATAAGGCTTTGAGTCAACCTAGGTTTAATTCACTGAGAAAATAACTGTATCTTAATATCATAAAAGTATAACTTTGCATAAAAGGCCCAATTTACTTGACAGTCTGACTGTCAAACACCTCATAAGAGGCATTCAAAATCATCTTTGAAAATGAAATATGGAAGTTATTATGTTTTCAAAAATAATTCAACATTCCTGGTTTTCTAACATAAATACTTGCATAGCTGTGCTGCTATAAGCTGAGAACTGTAATAACAACAATCTACATTGTTACTGGTGGGTGGTCCTGTACAAGTGCCCCCTCCCTCCATGAAATACTTCCATTCTAGCAAAGCTTAATTTGATGCAAAGTTGACAAGTGTTCAACTGAGAAAAATGTTCATGTGCTCAAATACTGCAGCCCACTTTAGAAAGGCTCATTCTGGCCCTGCTTTTTATGACAGAGGAAGATTCTTAGTGCAGCCTGGGGCCAGTCCACTTTCCTCCTTCGTAGATACATGCAACCCACAGAGAAAATAGGTGTAAAGTGACAGTATCTCTTCCTCTAGGCAAGACAGAGAAACTTATTCTTGCCTTCTGCCTGCCTCTATGACAGATAGTAGTCAGTATAAAAAATTTACCTGGGCTGAGGATAGCTCTCTGAATTAATGTTTTGTCCTCAAATTTTACAGACCTGTAGACAAAATCAGGACTTTGGAAAACAGGTGTTATATCAGATCTTAAAAACATGTCCTTTTTACCCTTTTTTTTTTAACAATGAAGTATCTGATTGAAGCAGCTTCCATTAAGAAATTTCAAAGCTGTCCCATTGTATAGAATTACCTACTACAGAGCGACAGAGATGCTTCACTGTCCCCTGAAAAAAACCCCTAGTTTCCAAAATGGTTTTCTGTCTGGTAAGTTCTGTCACCTGTGATTCTACCACTACTGAGCACAAGATTTTCAACATGTAGGTCTTGATTTAACAGCAGTTTCCAGTGGTTTATGTTTACATCACCATAGCTTCTTCAGTTTTGTTATTACACTGGATATTTTGTAACTCTTACAACACAGTTTACAAGTCTCAAATTCTAATTACTTTTAACAGGCAAATATGGAACAAAAGTGTGTCCTGCTTTATTCTTAAGCATACCATATATTTGCCTTCCCATATGGGCTGGGTTCCGAATTTATAACCAACCTCCAGCGACCCACAACACTCCAGTCAAGGTACTGTTTTTAAGTGTTGGCTATTGCTAGAAAACTGAATTATGCTGTGTCCTGAGTTTTATAGGTTTCACAGTCATCATGGAACTGTTATGACAGTTGCTTCTGGGCTGAGTAAACTATAAAAACTTCTATACTGTAGGATCATTTCAATATGGTGAGATGAAAAGCAAAAGAATCTTGTTTAGAGAAGCCATTCCTACATGTAATTGTGTTAATATCCTCTATCCGTTCAGTTTGACTGCTTCTATTTCTAAGCTGATTAAAATGACACATACCAGCTTCACAGAGCACCACAAAGTCCTTACAGAACCACCGCAGGGAAGTATTCTTCTATAAAAGACCTACTGATTTCATGTATTTTAAATTTTTGTATGTGCATTCTGCACTATTACATTTTATAGGTACGTGAGTTGATATGAAAAATGATTATACACTTCATATTTATTTCTAGAAAATCTGTAAAAAGAATGTTCACTTAAAACTCCTTAGACCTTTGCCTTTGTACTTGACATCAGCTGAGCAATCAAAAAATGCAGTAAGTTTATGTACTTTTATATATAAAAATATATATTAATCCTGCAGAATAAGGCACAGAAGTTTAACTCTTTGTTTGTTGTAAGTAAGCTGCAGCACACCATATCAGCTGTAAATAATATAATCAAGTCATATTTTTGCACCACAAGAGCTTCTGAGTCTGTCAGGTTCATTCTGTAATGGAAAACAGACACAGATGAAAGAGGTAGCCCCTGTTCCAATAAGCAGCTGGTCTGTGGTGTAGCTTATGGCAGAGAACAACAGCCGAGGATGCACTGACAGATTTTTCCCAGAAATTTGAGAAAGAACATTCAGACAGTATTGTGGACTCTCTTTTGGTAGGACAGAGAGGTATGGACAGATGTTCATACCTCCTGATCTTCGAAGAACCACTGCAGAATCATCACTTTCAGGGAAAAATCCCTATGAAAGGCAAACTGGGGAGTCACTTCAGGTGCAAAACCTCTTCTGCTCTCCTGCATGGGCTTATAGGAAACCACGCGTCCCATCCTGGAGCAATTCAAGGTGGTTTACTTAAAGGCATACCTAATTCTAGTTCTGGCCAGAAACACACTCTTCAGATTGACCAGGCTAGAGAAGTGTACTTCAAGGTAAAGATGGCGATTTCTGCCATATATATACATATATATATAGACACGCATATTAGGGAGAGCATCATTCACATGGAGGATGGATGAAGGCTTCACTTTGTTTTCCTAGTGCTGAGATCCCTACAGAAGATGCTATTACAGAAAACGTGATGGACTCATCTGCTGAAATACAGCCATGTCTCCTGTGCTTATCAGGAGCTAAGCTGATTAGCATTGGTTTGACAGTTTACTTTGGCACCTGTTGCACCAAAATTCAGGGCTTAAATTCTATTTTAAAGAGAGTGTGCATAACTGGTGATATAAAAAATTATCACTGCACATCTCAGTGAATTCTTTCTTGTACACTGTAACGTCCTTGCTCAGAAGGTCACAGAAAAAGCCTCAATTTCTCCCTTTCTTAAGTAATTTTCTTTTAGAAGTAATCTTTAGTCTTCACAGATAATTTATGCTCCATATCCAAGCATCAATGCCTGGGTTCTTTTGTTACCATTATCAGCACTGGTGTAAAAACATTTAGGAAGAAAATGTTAATAATACTTCTAAACATGAAAGTGAGAGTACACAGTAAAATACTTACATGAAAGAAACAGGAGCAAGGTATGTGCTATTAGCCAAGCTACTCATTGCTATACCACCATTGTAAACTGGTTAACAGAAAATAAATTACTGTGGGGACAGGTAATCAAGTTTTTGGGAGCTTTCTAACAGAGGTGAGTATATGGAAGAGGAGTGGAGCTATGGCTTCTTTAAGACTCAAACCAAGCTCAACTTCAGTATTTGCAAAGTCCAGCAGGTTTATCTACAAGTATGCTGGTTCAGAAAGGTGTAATTTAAGTTTGTTAAACATGCATTACACACACACATTCAGATCTGCACATGCGTTCCAAAGGGACTGATTTCTACAGGGTGCACACAAGATTATTGTAATTCCTCCAAAGTGTTCATGTAAGGAGCCTTTCAGAAGTTATGGAAGACAGCCTTTTCCTGTTAGTGAGAGAAACTGCAGAGCCTGCCTACACACTTCCTTGCTACAAAAAACCAGCAGGGTTGGTGAGATCTGTGAAGATGAGTTGTTTGCAGAAAATGGAAAACCCATGGCAGGTCATCTCTCCCCTGCCAGTGTCCCTAACACGGGATTCATTTTAGCAGCTGTGATGTGACTTTTTCTGTACAAAAGAAGGGTCAGGGAAAGTTACCACGTACTGAGGTCTTTCAAATTCTTGCATCTGTTGTTGTTTTTTTTTTAAGCTTTGCATTTTCATTTTGTTTAAATCCCACACACATAGAGAAAGAACCTTAAGAGTTCTTGTACCTTGGCTAATTCACCAACTTGTACCAGACCCAAGGCTGTTTCCACAATATTGGCTTCATCTCAAGAACCATTAGGTACAAAGTTTTGTTGTAGGTTTGTAATCACAGTAAATTCACACATTTATTTCATACACCTTTTGAAAGGAGTAATGCATACACACGTAAGCTTCACAAAGAGAATATAGCAACCCTTGAAGTTTCTGTTATCATAAAGTAGCCTACATCAAACAATGATTTGCAGTTTAGCAGCCATGGGAGGCCTTTGTCTTTCTCAGGAATAGCTACTAGAACATAGACAGTAGTTCTAAACATTTCTATGCTAGAAATTTAAATACTGTGAAGTAACACACTTCCAAAACAGATGTGCTATTGTGTTTGAGACAAAGGTGACACTTTTATTTTCCCTGAAAAAGATTCTTTAAAAGAAAATAGTTTTGCAAAAGGGATTGTATGTAACAGCCATATTTTCATTAAGCTACCATTCAAATCTTGCAGTTCTTACTCAGAAATTGTGCTTGCAAGATTGGTTCTCCTGTTTCAATAACTGTATTGTATCTTTATCCTGAGTGCTTGTTAACTGTGCCTCTGTATCCTAATAATTGTTTGTGCTTTGGGGACAATTCCACAAAATGTGTAACAGGAAGGAAATCAGATTTTTCTTGTGCTCTCTGCATGCCAACACACTGCTAATAAAAAGGAAGAGGAAATGAGTAACATAAACCAAAAAGTTTTCCCTCTGAACTACAGAAAGATACTCTGATGTGCTTAGAATTCTGCCTGTGAGTACAGAGCGTTGAAAGCATACCTCACATTATTTTCACGGGTCTTGTAGGTTTTACTGCATAGACAAAGATGTGACTTGGGTTCCTCCAAGCCATCTTCTAAGTTAGGTATCTATATGGCCTGTGCTGCTCTAGTGTATGAGCCACTCACATCCACTCATATGGTGCATTTGGGGGATTCCTGCTCTGAGGCTGAGGAGAGGAGGTAGAGAGCAGATCAGACCCAGGTGCAGAGAAATGCGTCGGCACCAATCAGAGGGTTCCATAATGTACAGTAATATAAGAAGGGAGGATTTTCACATGCTCCCTAGGCGCACATACACATTTCATTAGCTATTTCTGCATTACACATTAATATATATTTGCTCACTGAAGCCAGAGAAGAAGTGGTCACAGCAAAGCTTTTATTTTATATCAGTGATAGTCCATTGATTTCAACAGTACCACAGAACGCTGAAAACCAGCATTGACTGTCAGTAATGGGAGACCCGCATTCTAGCTGTCCCTCAAAACAATCCTTTTACTATATGTATTAGACTCAGCTTCAAGTGTTAGAGACAAACCTACATTTCCTAAGTTTTTCCATATGGGGACATTCAGGGACAGAAATTCATTGCAATTCACAAAAGACAACTTTGAAAGTCTTATGTGGCTGCGGTGTTGCAGTGGCATTCATTTGATTTAGAATGTTTTGGAAGTGCCATCCATTTCCACAGTTCATCCAGACTGATTCTTCCCACTGCATCTCATAAAGTCTGAAGTCACCTTTTTAAATGTAGGAATCTTTCTGTCTCTGAAATCAGTGAAAGAATAGGGTAATGTAACTGAGAACTAACAGTGGCCAGCACTTCAACCTTCATGTAGGCATTGATCTGGGGAGCTGGGATGCACTTACTAAACGTATTCTCTATTGCAGGTGGTTCAGGAAGTCCAGAAAAAAGGACTCTTAAGACGACCAATAGATTTAATGTTAGCAGCATACCTCATCCTAGCAACGGGGTTTTGCATATTTAGGGGCATGGTAAGTTGACAATATTTCAATATTCTAGCCTCTAAAGTCCAGTTAGATTTTTAAATCTGGAACAGTTGTGTCAGAAAAAAGTATGTACAGTTTGGCCAAAGGAAATCCTGTGACTTTTAGGGTTGGAATAGACCTTAAATTGTTAAAAGACAAACAGTTTCTTACGATAATTCGTGGTGCTTTGCTTCTCATGGAAAGGTTATTTTTTTAAAGAAGGAGCAATCACAAGAGTAAATATCATCCCAAGCATGGCAATTTCTTTGTATGTATCCTTCACCAAACAAACTACTTACTGGCCTTCCTTACACAGAGATCAACTGAACCTCTCTGTAAGCTGCAGTAACCATGGCTTTATGAAAATGCTAATAAAGCATTATCTGTTATAGTCAACTTATACCTCCTTCTTGGACAACCGTACTGGGCAGGGAGGAGCACCCACTGTTGATAAATCTTTGCATTTCACCCTCAGCCACACACATGGCATCAAGCTGTGCAAAACTTATCGCGCAGTCCTTTAACTTCACATTAACAATCCCTTGCCATGAAGCTTACAGGGACAGCTGTCAACGCAGACTGCTGCCGCATTTTAGAATAATGGTGTTATTGTGGTAGTTTTAAGGGCTACCCTGAAAAGAAGCTACTTTTGCAACTGGGTCTCTCTTCATGTTTGTTGGCAACTTTGTTCTTTCTGTGGGAATGTAAAATCCAGTAATGTCTCCTTTGCAACTGTCTTTTAAAATTAGTGTTATTTTAAGGAACATGTGTCTCTCTGCATTGCTCTCCCCTGCTGTCTTGCCACAATGTGACCCTTTCCTTGGGCTATGGACATAGCTTGCTATCCTAGAATTAGGTGCTTAGCCTGAATGCTCCATTGTTTTAGCAACTTACCATCGGGAAGTTCATTTGCAAGGACTGAAGTCTGTTTATCAGAGTAAATCAATAGCAACTCTGCTACAACAAAGCCAACTGACTGAATTATTTCCCAGTCAAAAATCTTTTAAGCAGGCTGTTGCCATTTCCTCACAAACCCTATGAACAGGAGCTGAGAGGAAGCTGCATTTCAGCTTTTTAATCGGTGATCAAGCAGAGCGCCTTTGGAATACTTGGAGCAAGCCTTCAGGGTAGTGGCACTGCAGACCACGAGTGAACCTTTAGGGCTGATAAAACACTAAGCTAACCTGACACCTATTAACAACAAATTGTTCACTGGATGTGTTAAAAATTTTTCTTAGATTGCTCTGGATTGCCCTGCTGAGCTCTGCCGGCTATACATTCAACTCCACGAGCCTTACATAAAAGATCCTGCTGCCTATCCTAAGCTTCAGGTAAAGCACTGACTGTGGGGCATAGAGTGATAAGAAGTGATCTGATAACGGCACAAAGATAAAGCCACCTGTTTCACAAGTGACAAGATCAATAAGGGAAGTGGCTGTTCATGGCAAGTTAAACGCTATTTCATTTTCTCTACTATAACCATTACATCACAACTCTTCATTGTGAAAAACTTCACCTGGATTCAAATCAGGAACCTAGAGTTACAGATCATAAACCTTAGGTTTCTTATAATACTGTGTATTAATTAGATCTCCACGCTTATTGTCATCCTTCGTCTTCCTTAGAAGGGCGAAGTAGATTTTCCAGCTGGAAAATGGAGCAAATAAGGTTCTAGTAGGATTAGAGTCCCGAAACTTGGGTGATGCTTCTGTCACCAGTGCAATGCTCCTTGAAACATGACATTCTTTTACAAAGCTGTTTCTGTAATCATTGCAGACATGAGAATGCTGTGCGTGAATTTTGTAATGTTTGCACAATGCCATTCGTCACAACCCTGGCTGCAGCACAAGGGCAGGGCCTGAAGCAACAAAAACATTCAGGAATGATACAATGAGCAGAAACTAAGTGTCTCTGCTGGGCCTGTTGTTTCTGGGAGAAGGGTAGCTTGGCTGCCTCCTACCTCCCAGTTGAAAACGCAATGGCGCATGAGAAATGCACATCCATGTTGTATTGGACACTGAGTTAGGTCAAGTCATGCGTATGGGCATGAGGTCAAGATGGCAAGGGTAAGAGAACATGACCTGGGACCAAGGAGATTCAGATGTGGTAAAGAGGCAACATCCCTCAGGGTGGCTGGATCTAGTCAACAGCATCCAGCTGTGAAACTCTTCTCAAAGAGCTTTCAAGTTCAAAAAGGTCTGGGAAATCCTTGCTGCCAGGAGCTTAGTTTTCAACAGCTCCTCAGCCATCAGCTGGATAATTTTCAAGTGCATCTCCCTCACACTGCAAAGCAACTAATATTTCTGTTCCAAATGCAGATGCTGGCATACATGTTCTACTCTGTGCCATACTGCGTGGTTGCTCTGTATGGCCTGCTGGTGCCTGGCTGTTCCTGGATGCCTGATATAACCCTTATACATGCTGGAGGACTAGCTCAGGTATTTTTTTGTAAAGTGTTCACTCTTGACTTGCAAGTTACTAAGTAGAGACCTATGGAATAAATAAAGGGTCCAGGGCTTGATCTTCCTGTGCAGATTTGATGCCCTTGTAAGTCAGATCACCTTTTGTATCTGTAAAATCTAATTTAAGGGAGTGGGGGAATCAAATTATTACATATCTCCAATGACTGCGTTCTTCCTTTAGTAGGCTCCTCTCCTGCAGGATGCTATTTACTGTGCTTATTTAAACCTTATTAGAATACATTTTCTCTTAAGTAGAGACCATGAAGGAAACCTGTAACAATTAACCATGCTAAAACCTTTCCCAAACACAACAGAGCTGTTCAGTACATTCTTCATGCAACACGTGTTGGCCAAGTAGGCAGTTTGCAAAACAGAAGCGGACGAAGTATCCCTAGTCACACAAAATGGACATTATCGGTTGATGATGTTGGTATAACACAAACCACAGTAACACATGCTTGTGCAGCTGAAGGCAGAGGGATGATCATATTTTAACTGACTCTGTTCTGATTTGATTAAATAAACAACTGCTGTTCATTACAATGCAGTGCTGATGCTTAGAAGACTGACAAAAAAAAAAAAACCACCAGGAACTACTGACTGACCTCTCATGACCTAGAGATGGCCGTTAAACAGTTGACACAGAGCGATAATTGATTTGTACTGAACGTAGGAAATGAAGGGAGCTCCAAGCATTCAGACAATGAAAAAAATAGGCACATAATCCTGCAGCACTAACAAGAACACAGGGACACTGTGAATCGGTGTAATTCAAGTACTGCTGAGGGACACGCAGACCAATACTTTGTTCCTCAGGCCAGAGCTAATCATGGATACAAACCACAGCCCAGCTGAACTGCCCAGTACAGATGGGGGGAGTGACATCTCATTTTCTATTTGTGGCAATTAGCAGAGAATTACTTTTCTTTCCTAAACAGTTTATAGATAATCTTGATTTCCCAAACTGTTACCAAAACAATCTGGCAAACGTCATTGAGGAGATTTAGATGCTCAAAAGGTACAACAAACATTATATGACTGTGTGTGGCCCGAACTGAATCTAAGTAAGTGCAAGCTAGCTAAAGGCGGCAAACCAGTGTCAAGAACCTCTACCGACAAATCACCCATGTGTCACAAATTCCCTAGACTGTCAGGAATGAAACTGTTCCTTCAGAGATCATGTAACACAAGGAAAAAGTCAGAGTGCTGACCATCACAATTTTGCAATCTTACAGAAAAGCTCAGCCTGCCAGCCTGGGGGAGGTGTTATTTTGTTTGGTTTGGTGGTGGGTTGCTATGTTTTTTTCTTTTAAATGTTTCCCATAACACTCACTTTTCCCTCCCCACCCCCAGTGGCATTTGATACCTTTCAGCTGCATGATTCACACATGCCACATTTGTTATTGAAGTCTAAAACCCTGTTGTCTCTTGTGGTTTGGCTTCAGGATAATGCTGAACACACTAGATAAGAAAAGCCACCACTCAAAACTTCCCCTTTTACTCTTTAAAGCTAGGCACAAGGATGAACTGGAGGCTGACAAAACTGATTCAGTGAACTACATGTTGCTGTACACTCCTATATTTTACCATGGTTCAAAACTCTTTTATTGAAGTTTGGGAGGGTCATGCAGGTTTTACTTTAATGCACTTTGGTCATCCCACAGCCGACCATGATTTGATTGATGTGGCTTGGTGAACTAAGAGCAGTCCAGGACAAAAACGTGTGTGACAAACTGAGATCTCCTGTATTATTTCTGATTCAGTCATTTTGAGGCACAAAACAGATCTTCATGTTTTCTTACCATTTTTTGAGTACAAAACATTGGAAATTTTTTTCTATTGTTATGAAATATACAGTCTTTACTTTAAAAAAACATCTCAAAATACCCTAAACTAAGAAGAGCTAGCCTTTCACACACAAAACCATAGTTACTGTTTCTAAGAATTACATCTCAGCTTGAATTATTCTGTGACTAACATTCAGACTCCAAAAACAGTTTGTGACCCTTACTGGACTCTCTGAAGCTTCAGGAAGGGCTCTTTAAAGTCAGAGGACTAAAGTATCAGGAGTTTTGATTATACAAATTAGTATTTCCCTACGCAAGCAGGCCATGTGAGAAGGGATAAGGAGCCACAGCCCTGCTATTCAAAACTGTTGTCTCTCACCGTCTCTCCATAGTACTTCCTTAATTCTCCAATGTAGAAAGTTTTTCTCTAGACTTTTGTCTAAGTGTTTTCCCCAATCCTGCCATTTGTAGTAGCTCATTTCTGCTGTGCCTCTTATCTACCAGAGACCCTAAACCCAAGGTTATTCTCTTCTCTGCTCTATTTGAACACTTTTCAGGCTCAAAAGATCTGGTCCATGCCCCTTCAAAATATGTTAAGAGTCTGATTTTAATCTGCTTTAAAGAGAAGGCACAGAGTGAAGGAGTACTCCTACCCTTTTTCTAGGCCCTTCTGTCCCTAGCCGGAGGGCTTCTTAACAGCAGGGTAAGAAATGCAGAGTATTGCCTATCCTTAGGCTATAGGCAAAAATCATTGTAAAATAAAAAAACAAAACCAGCACCTCCAATCCCCAACTATTTCATACAGACAAGAAGCCTCCTGAGTACCAGGCATATGGATACTGCCTGTCAAATTGAGCAGGGGCACATCCAGCACCAGACAACTTTGAGTTGCCGTTGGACAGCCTGACCAGCAGACTTGCCAAGGCTTCGAGGCTCAAAGGCTGAATGTTAAACAGCTAAGGTAACCTTAGAAGTCTATCTACAGCATCTCATTGAGTTGATTCCTCAGCCAAGGTTTAGGGGTTTGATGCTCAAAATTCTCTACTTTGAGAGGGTTCAGTAACAGAAAGCACCAAGGAATGGCTTATTTGCTGAGACAACCCAATCATTGTGAGGTAACACTTGACTCAAAGAAGGTTACTTTCACTTACTGCGCGGCCAGTCTCTTACTGCACAGCCAGCACAGCTATCTGTAGCAAGTAACAGCCCTTGTCTTGCTTGCTGTAATTATAAATTTAGTGCAAGTCTGTCTGGTACTTGAAAGAAAAGCAGGACAGGGCTACTGGTGAGAGAGAGAGATCTGCTTTTAGGATACACTCCCTGGACTAAAGAAGGAAAAAAAAAAGGAAGAAAGAAAAAAACAACAACCAAAAAAGCCCAGAAGCAGAGTACTGCAATGGAAAAGAAACACCTTGGATTAAAAATACAACTACCACAGAGGGAAATCAAATTTAAAAAGTTACTTTATCAGACCTAAACAGCCTCCCTGTTAACAAGCTGAAAAAGCAGTGTTACATTGAAAAAACAAGTCTGAATAACTTTGCTGTATGGGGATACACCCAGAACATTTCTTCTGCTTTTTATAATGCTCAACACTCACCCATGTGCCGCAATTCCAAGAGACAGGATCACACAATAAGGCTTAGGTCTTCAAAGGCACCTAGGAAGCTGTTCTGGGTCTCTCAGAAAGTCCCTTACAGCTCTTTCTGACAAGACTTTAATAGGAATTCACCATCAATTTACTGTGATGCACAGCTGGTTACTCTTGGAGACAGGTAGGCTCTACAATCCTCCAGCAAGGAGTACATAGCTTAGTATCTTGTTCACACCAGAAGAGGCTCTGAAAACACTACCACAATGCAGTTAGTGCCTCAGTAAACACAAGACACACCCAAACCTCGTGGCTCAGGCCTGACAGTAGCTGGTGATCAGTTCTGGAAGCTGCTCCCTCCTGTCTCAAGAGGCCTTTGCTGCTGAGCATGTATGCATGCAGCTGCAACAGCTCCCAAGGCAAGGAGAGAGAGAGCAGGGAGCTGAGCAAGACCACCCAGGTGGCAAAAGCTGTTTCCACCTGAGACAGGTGAAAACAGACTGCAAGAGACAAACTGAAGGCTAAAGCTGATATAAAAAAGCTGCTGATCGAGCATCTCTGTACATCTGTTTGCTGTAGTAGCTATTTACAGACACATGCTAAGTGGCACTTTGCTGAAGTGTGAAAGCATTTGATTTCTTTGATTACTCCATTTCCCTGACTCAGGTTTGCTAGAGCAGCCTCCTGATTCAGTGGAGGCTTCACCTACAAGACCATTTCCTGTTCTGGTTTGCTATGTGGTCTTAGTCCGATGTTTTGCAAGGGAGGGTATTAAAACGCTGCATTGTATTTCATTTTCTACTTTGGTAACTGTGAACAGAACTACGCTCTTCATGCATTTAAAGTAGCCCCTTCTGAAGTCAGAACAGAGGACATACTCTGGCCACAGTGTGCTCGACTGTGTTACTAAAATCCTGCTGTCCCCTTCTGCTCTGCTCAAGATCAAACTGATAGTTGTCTTCTCAGATACCCTCCACTACTAACTAACTACATAGTAAAAAGACTCCACCTGGACACACAATAGTTAATGTGAACAAGCTATGGCTTGAAATAGCAGGTAACAGATGGAGACAAAAGACAGCGACTATCCTGACACTTCTATCTTTAAACGACTATTTATTTATGCTTAAAATATTTTTCAGCTCAGCAAGCTTGTCTTTGCTTTTAACCTTCACTGTAACTTAGCCTAACCTTAAAAACCACTTCCAGCCCAAAAGCCAAACACTGCAGATATTTTCTGAAATCAGGAGACCTGGGATCAGAATGTGAAGACTATGCTTAAGATTTGAAAAAAACCCAAACAACAATCCCAGAACTACTGTAGCTTCAAAGATTTTACTTTCTAACTTTATTCAGAGTGAGTGTTTGCCTGCATCCCTTTGATGCCAAACTTAATGTTCCTAGGTAGGTGGGTGGCAGTCCTACCCTAACTGCTGGGCTGAGGCTTAGAAGTGCAGATTGCTACAGTGCTGCACACTTCAGTGGTCATTTGCTTGGGAAGGATGGTGGGTCCGTGTTGCATGAGTAACCACCCCCAAGCAAGGGCAAAATCCTGTATCTGATGTAAAGCTCAGTGCCATCAGGTGTCTAATGAACCTCTGGCCATGCCACTGATGGTGCCATTTATGCCTCACACCACGACATGAAGGGTCTCAGACTGTATTTTTGTATCACTGCACAAAATTATGACAGGTAATTCTGCAGTTAGAGGGCTGCCTTGGAAAATGCCACCAGAGGTGCGTATTTGCATGCAAATTATGCTGTCTTTCCAAAATACACACCAACTTTACCTGGTTTTAATATGACATTATGTACACTGCAGGCTCAGTTTTCCCATATTGGTGCTTCTCTTCATGCTCGAACTCCTTACATCTACAGAGTCCCCGAAGAAACAAAAGAACTTTTCCTGATATTGAACATAATGTATGGGATTGTTCCCCAGCTGCTGGCTTACAGGTGTGTCAACAAGCCAGAGTTTTTTATGAAAACAAAAGAAGAAGAAAAAACAGAATAGCACAACTGTTTCCAGCTCCTCTGTTTGGCTCTGTGTATAACTGGGTCGGGATGTAACCGAACTGCTCAGATGGAACCCAAATGTAGTATGTAAGATGTGTACAGCTGTAGAGTTGTGTGAAGTTGCACAGTCTGTTTTGTTTATCTGACCCAAAAAGGAAAAATAAAGACATCTGCCTTCAGCACCATTTCTCAACATTTTGATTTCACACTGCAGTGGAGTCGTTAGCTCACACCGTTTTTAAGTCAGCTCCTTTGATGGTTACAGAAATAGTGCATGAAGTTAAATAATGATGTCAGTGTTTAGTCTCCAGTGCTGGAGAGTATCAGCACTACCATCTCTAAATGCAGCTACTGTATAATGTGAACGTCAACACTTCCAAATGTGAAAAATTAACATACGTAACTCTGTCACATGCACATGTTTTATTTGTCAAAAAGTATGTCCTGTGGGTCAGTCTTGTTAAAAATCCCAAAGAGAACTGTTAAGAAGCAATCAACTCTTGTGGTAGGACTCCATTTATGATAAGCAAATCAGTTTTGTTAATTTTTTTAAGGGTTCAATTCTGCAAGGACTGCTTATTTGCTCATAGTATAACAAGCACCTACCGGCACTTCTTCTGTGGGCACAGTGCTCATTACCTCGAGGAGTCAGGCCTTATGATGTAGCGTGCATTCTCACATAGGAGGGGCTTTGACCGTGTTGGTCTCTGCAGCCACTTTCGCTGATGCTGTTGGGTCATTAACAAGTAGCAGCAAATACAGAGACCTTGGTTTGTGTAGTTGATGTTCTCTTTGCAATCACAACTACTTCTATGCCTTCTGTGTGTATTTATACTAAAAGCAGCACACTTTGTGCCTTCCCCACAGATGAAATTAGCTGATATTTTAACTGGAAACACATTATTTTGGAATGTTGCCTTTCGGTTGGTTTAGAGAATTTAAATTTTCTTTTAATTCCTAATCAGGAACAAGAAAGCATCAGCTCATGCACATGCATGCTGCACCCTGCACAAGGGGACTTTCAGAGCAGCAGGAAATTCAGGCTTTAGCACTCTTCCACTGAACACTGAGGAATCATTCACAGCAGTACTCAGGAGAGAACTCATGGTTTTACACCTCCAGCCAAAGAAGCAGGTCCAAAATGACCCCAGCCCATCTCAGGCAATGCTTCTTAGCAACAAGGAACTCAGCAATAATTTCCTCCAGCACCCGGTCTCCCTGGTCTGGGTTCCTTCCATGTATGTTACACCTGTCCTTGGCACAGCTCCATCCCAGTGCATCCTCCCATGAAAACAAACAGAGCTGTTGGGCTGTGGTAGAACATGCTAGCTCACAAACCAGTACTTGAGCCTCTGTTGTTACTTGTAATGTTTTTAAAGAAACTTTGAATACATTCAAGGTGAATTTAATAACCTCCTGTTATCCAGAAAAGGCAAAGTACAGAAAAAATAAAGATCTCACCTGCACTTGTATCTATTATGGTCAACTCATGTTAACAGAATGTTTTGCTTTAATACTTGACTTACATTAATACCTCACATTATTACACGTATGAAGCCAAATATGACGCTAACTTAGTTGCTTACAACCTCAAACCTTACTCCCAATACACATTCCAATAAATTTATTCTGTAAAAACAATACATTTTTTTGTTTTCTTTTTGTTTTCTTTTTTGTTTTTTTGTTGCGGTTTTTTGTTTAGTTTTTTACAGTAAACTCATCAACTACAAACCTTGAATACGCAAAAGATGTTCCAAGGACAAGCAGAACAAGGATTGATAAAACCAGACTAAATATGTTTTCACGATAAAAGCTGGCATAAAAATAAATAAAAATCTCTATTATCACAATAGCAACAATAATGTACACAGAATAATGGATCTGGAATGCTTACTTACTAGTCTAGTTCTATTTCCAAAAGGAAAAAAAAAGCCAGAATGACAGCATCCTTTTTTAAGCCTTTCAGTATTAGAATTGATGTTTTCTTTTGGTTTCCCATAGGGTTCTATATCACAGTAAGCTTAAAAACGGAAAGCATCCAAATGAATGATTTCAAATTGTGTTGGCATTGGAAAAAATCCTTGTATTAATCTAAAGGAACACAAAAAGACTTTCACTAACTCCACATATAGGAACTAAGTCAGATAGTGTACATTACATCATGGTTTTGAGAAGTATTAAGAGTATAACTAGCTAGGTACTTCTAATAAGGAAAGGTATTTTATTACATTATTGAACTTGGTGGTGATCTCAACTGAAGGAGAATTTTTCTTTTGTGTTGTAAACTGATTAAAAATCAAGACACTATGGACAAGAGGGAAATTTAAACATGTCTGTATGTCAAAGATACTGTAGTATGGAGGGGACTCATTTCTAAGATTTACTTGTTCTTAAGAAAAATGCTCATTTAGAATGATAGAATTTTGAGTTATGCCTTTTCTGTCTAGAAAAGGAAACTAAAACATGTTCAAGTATGCATTATCTTCATAAACCTCAGCCACTGGTAAAGGGCAACTTCATGCAACCAAATAATATGAAAATCAAAAAAGTAACCCTTAGAAAAAAGGGTAAAATGTCATTTCTGCAAACACAACAGATAGGAATGTGAATCATGTGCATACAAACTGGGATGCTGTTGATGATACTAATGAACAGATGTGGTGACTCATATCAAATCCAAGAATATTAGACAACCAAACAGGTAACCTTCTTGTGTTTTCCCTTAATATTCAGCAGTCATTATGTTGGTTAAGTCTGAAAGAGAGAAAGAGAAAAAAAAAAAGGTCACATTTAGTGTAAGAGAAGAGCACACTGCAACAACCCTGATGCCCTATTTCCACACTTCAAAGTCACAGGTACCAGTATCCACCTACTCTTATTGAACAAATGCTTTTGCTAAAGAAAACAACTTGTATTACATCAACTAAACATGCCACTGCAAAATGTTGAACAAAACAGTTTAAAAATGAACAGGATTTTATTCCAATTAGCAGCTCCAGTCATGTATGCAGGTTGCTTTCTTTTTTTCCCAATCACATATTTAAGAAACTTGTAGTAGACTTCACCACTGCGCTACATCACTGATCTGCTTTATACAAAAGCTCAGGCACCGCTGAACTTCTGAACACCCTTTGGTTCAGCAGAACAAACACTTAGCAAGCATGAACATAAAGAGTTCTCACTGTTAATGTATCTGCATGTTGCTTCTGAAAAGGAAACAGTTTGGTTCAGAATCCTCTACAAGATGATGACTGAAAAGTAAGAAATTCCTATTTCATGACTGAGTCTAGGTCAGCTCTTGCTTCTACTGACATCAGCGGGCACATGCTCCAACTGTTCTGATGGGATCATGGACAGGTCTTCAAGTCTCAGTTTCTTCAAATGAAACAGATACAGAGAATCTCCCCTACTGGTACAGGAACACACTACTTTTACCAGGCAACAAGATGACATGCAATGCTACAATGACTGCATCACCACAGCTAGCCACCCCTTCACTTTCATGAGGAATTCACAGTGTTAATGCCTGTCCATTCACATCCTGGTAAGACACAAAGAAGCACAACACACAAGCTGTATGAACTAGTACTCTGATCACCCAAGAAAAATATCAACATCAAGGACTAAGTGGAGGATACTGGTTAAATCCAATGGGCATGACCAGACTTCTGTTTTACACAAGATATGGAGGAGAATATGAAGACATTTTAACATCCCTGCACTAGCAATCTGCTGCCTAATCTCCCTCCCCTCTGGCCCACAACACCTGCAGTGTGTGATGCCATGGGTATACAGAGTATGGGTATACAAGAGGGTGAGAGTATGCAAGCCCACTTAGCAATCTGGGATCCCAGCCTGGTTGCTGCACTCTAAGGGCCATTTGTTCAGTGAGGGTCTTATGATAAGGAGTTTGGAAACACTAAGTAACGGAAACCTGTACTTTCTGTGTGGGAAGTCCTGCTACATCCTGACACACGATAAGGGGTCATTATAAAATGTTCATGTGATAGGAACTGCCTGAGCCCCTTCAAAAGGTGTAAAAGACACTGCTCATGCAGAGCACCACACTTACATTGACTTCTCTCCTGTTTCAAAGCCAAAGGGACTATAGTTACAGATGCTTTAGAAACCTGGCTTTCTCTTTGGAGAGAAGTGCAGACACCCATTAGAACTACAAATCAGTCAATCAGATCATGCCTTCTGCTAAAGTTCTTACTGACAACTGCTAGCCAGCACTGATAGGAGGATGGGCAGTAAAACAGTCAGTCCCTACAATATTGCTCTCAAATTCAGAAAGGAAGGCTGTCCTTAAGGATTCTGAAACCTACACACATACTAAGAATTCCCTTCTGGGCTAAGACACCATTCTTACATGGGACTCTGGGAACAGCAATGCTTCCACTCCCCACTGGCTCAGAGATATGTCCTTTGGGGCACAAGGAGGCACAGGAGGGACAACAAAGAGCCAGGTATGCAAATCATCTTCTTGGATTTTCACTGTTTCCTGCACAATCTCCCAGCATGATATACAATTTGTCTCCTATATGCAATCCCAGGTGCCCCAGAAGTCAGCAGTTCCCTTCTCCCCAGGCGCAGGCAGCTCCTGGGGCTGGCAGGGCTGCACAGGGACCTCAGCTCTGCCCCTTACCCAGGCAGCACCTGCTGCCAGGCTCCCATGGCAGCTGCTGCACAAGGATGTGGCAGAGCTAAGCAGTTTCCATGGTCTCCATGGTTTCACGTAGCTTCAGAAACAGACCAACCCACATCATTTTTGTTTGAACAAGTGTCTCAGCGTAAGGTACGGTACAGTATGTGCAGCATTGGCTGATGCTACCACACACAAAAGAAACAGCACAGAATCTGATGGAGTGAAACATTTCAGTCATCAAATGGAAGGAGAGAGAATACAAACAACAGAGAGTAAACTAAATTCACAAATTGCCTTGTTTTTTTTTTTGGAACTGAAAATACCTTCCTCAAGAGTGTCTGGCAACTGACACAGCTATCCTGCCCTTTAAAAGCTCTTGCTGGATGGGCAGAAGGATAATTATTTACTTGCACTGCACAGGAATAGTTATGCCATGATGGTTTCAGGATTGAATGCACACACTTCATATTTCATCTCCACTGGCTGCTTTAACGTCAACTTGCATTCAGACATTTATGTTTCCCCTGAGTTATATCCCCTCACCCTGTGCTGTCACCTTGGGCAGCAGGGAGACAGCAGACAACACAACTCTTCACGCCCAAAGTGTATGACATTATTTGATTTTTCTACAAAAACTGTTACTGTGCAATAGTTGAGCAAATCTTTACAAATGCCATCTTTTTACAGGGGTGGACTTTAATTTACCTCAAACTGTAGAAAACAATCAGACAGAAATACATACTCATCTCATTTTCTGGAGAAAGGACCACATAAATGCTTTTACACCAGACAGAGCTCTAAATGCTATGATTTTAATGTAGTTAAACCCAACCCTGCCATGCAGCCTAACCAATGTTACTCTTAAGAGTTGAGGAACCAAATAGCTCAGAACCACATTAGAAGGACATGTGAACCTGTATTTCTCTGACCAGTTTGGCAATAACATGTCTTCTACAGCAGTAATAAGAATTGTTGCTATCACACAAGAACATTACAGGAAAAAAAAATATCCTGGACACAGGCTGTTGTAAATATGTTCTCCCAGCTAAAATAGTATCAGACGGCAGTAATTCTGGGCCAGATTTTGATCCCCTTATTTATGTTGGCAAGCAGTTGCCTCTGCAAATAGATCCACTGACTCCCATGTTAGTAACTGTCAGTAGGAGTAAAAAGATCATGGTCTTTTCCCTCACTTTAATATTTGGGATGTACTGGGAACAAAAAAAAGCTAATCTATTTAATTCCCAACATATCTATTATTTTGCCAAGACTGTAAAATCATTCACCTACATGCGTCTGCACTCAAAGAATGCCTCATGTGCAAACACAACAGCCAAACTGTCATTAAAACAACAAGCACCAAGAGAAAAACTTGCCAAGTACCCTATGTGCTGACCTTAAACTTCAAATACTCTCCAGTAGTGCGGGGGCTACATCCAGCTTCCAATGCTACTATATGGGTATCCAGAGAGTGAAAGTAAAAATTGACTTAGGTGTTCAGTTCTGAAGATTCAGAGTTAAGCCAACCCAGAATCAAACACACGGCTCACCAGAGATTTAAATATGCAATGTGTATCTGCTGCCATGAATTCAGACTTATGAGCTGAAACAACTCAGACCCGTGAATACCCTTCTACTGGAATCTTCTCTTTAGGTGGTATTTGGAGAAAGCAAAGGCAACTTAGTATTGAACAGCAAAGGATCATCATGGGGGGGATTCTGTGACTCTTGAGCAAACACTGGGATAGACTGTCTTAGCTAACATATTATTAGTTAATTAATATTACATAGCAAACCCTTCAAATTCAGGCTTTGTATCTCTCTGAGGAAGACATCAGGCAAAGAATCAGTGTGGCATCCATAAGGGAAAAAGCTTGTGAAACAGGTGGCAGCAGGATGCAGTTGCTGTGGCTGAGTAATGTCTCCTCTGTTTAGTAGTCCTCAAGAACAGTTGAGAAACTCAGGGATGCAGACAGGAAAATAAATCAGCTCTGTTGACTCCAGGGATTTAAAAGAAAATCACTGGATGAGCCACTGAGCAATGTGAAATTGGCTGAAAAAATCCCATAGCATGAGAAATACTTTTATTTGCTCTGGGTTTTGAGTCTTTAGGAAGCCATCACCTCACATTTTCAAGCTTTCCTCTACCACATCGAGGTTAGAAATTTCATTAAGAAACATAGGTGACAAAGTTCCTGCAACAGTTTGACTTCAGCTGTTGACTCTTCAAGAAAATCTCCACAATGCTTGGCTGTGATTACAAGGCAATGTTCCTTCTGGTCTGAAATGGGGATATATGTCTTCAGCTTGCATCCAGACATTATACAACATAATCATGACCTTACTATGACTTGTTTTAAGCAAAAAGCTGTTTGTGTCCTTGAGACAACTGTTGCATAGTCAGACAGCTAGGAGGAGCAGAGCACAGGAAGCAACAAAGGCTCCCTAGGATGCAGGCTGTGGGAAGCACTAGAAGCAGAGCAGCTGAGGCAACAGCTTCTGCCCACCAGCCAACCTCCACTGCCAGGCATATTTTAAGCAGCTGGTCATGGTAGCAGAACCAGGGGACTGAAACATACCTATCCTTGAGATCAGAACTTGGTCTCTTTGCCTTCAATTCTGCAAGTTACTTTGACAGAAACTCTTGTGGTGCTAGTCTCACGCAGCTCCCAGCACCCTACCTGTGGGGAGGGGGGGAGCAGGCTGCAGCCAGTGTTCATCTGGTGAGCTCCTGGCGCCATCTCATGGCCAGACAAACGTCCAGAGCCCGGCTGGCCTCTCAGGAAGGCACGCAGGAAATGGTGAGCGTGCACGCCGCACACTGGGGAGGAGGCAGCCCATTTTCTTCGATTTCGTCTTGCTGACCCAGTGCTCTTCTCAAAAGCTAAATGATTGTAAAGAGACCACAAGCTCATTTATGATGATGCCTTTTAGCAGACCTAGACATCCTTCAGATGTGAGTAAAAGGACCACATCCCAGCTCTGCCAGCATGTGTTGGTCTTTTTTGATCTTCCTTTCTGCAGAAGTCCCAGCATGCGGGTTGGAGGAGTTCTACACCCCATGGCAGACTACTTGTCTGGACATTTGGCAGAATGTAGCTGCAGGACAGCAGGCCCTGTACCCCAGGAGGTCAATGTGGACACATTCTCTGTGACTGGTTGTGTAACACCAACTGCAAAAAACAATCTGGTTACTCCTTCCCCTGAGTGCTGTGCACCTGATGAAGGCACAACTAAAGACACACCTGGTCTAGCATTGAGGATGCCAGGACCAGCAGTGTCCCTTCCAGGTCCTAAAAGAGGACTAACACTACTAACAAAATCTCAAAAAACTCCAAAAGAGTTTGAAAGGGATTTACAAGTGAACAGCTGATTTTGCAACACAAATGCCCGAGGTTAAATACTTGGGTCAGGATGTGAATTTCTCCACAATTATCAGTGATTTTACCTCAAGATGCCCTTAAAACCGTATCTTAATCTCTCTTCAGTACTTGCTACTACAATTCCACAAAGTTCTCATAAAGTTAAAAGCATCCAAGATCTAGTCAAAGACTGGTCATTCAAATGTGAGGTCAAGCCCAAGTTGGTTGTGTTGCACAAGTCAGAGAACAGCCATCTCCACACATGGGCAGGACAACGTTGACTGTATTTCAGTGAGGCTGGGGCTGTCAGGAAGGGCACCGATTGTTGATGGTATTTCAGCACAGCAGCTAAAATGTCTGCAATCCTGAAAATGCTGAATAACACCAAGATGTTCTAGCAGGCTGGACTCTGTCTCACAGTGGTTACAGGCCTGTGTCATATAGAAGAAAGAGCTATATGAACGTCACTACCTACATGTGACTTTTTAGTCAACAAACGATCTTACTCAGTAAACATTTGGTCTCTACATGGAGAACATGCCTGAAGTTCACAGGCATATCCCATCATTGCTACAAGCACAGGAAGCAAAAGAGGTGCTCCTGAACCTCTCTGCCCACCTCAGATGAACCTTAAAGTCAGCTTTCTCACTCAAATACCTATCTGAAACCATGAAAGTGTTATAGGGTTCACTAGCCAGAACATAGGCAACACATGCACTGTGCATGCTAAACACATCAGCTCCAGCCTCTCAGGTTCTGTGAGGAAAGCAGAGCAGGGCATAGAGTCTCTTTGTGTTGGTGGATCAAGTCAGCAGCTTGTTCAGAGTGAAGGAGAAAGGCTCAGGGGTGCATTGTTCTCCTGATCCTATAAGCCATGTAGAGAAGTCTTTGTAAGGTGAAAAGCCATAAAGTACATACACTGTACTACAGAGAAACAAAGAGAAAGGAAGCTCTGGGAGGAGTCTCCAAGCGCAAAATGACAGCAGCTCCCCAGAGGTTTTGTTAGAAAAGGTTGAGATTGCAGTGTTAAGGCACCTCGACAATGTCAGATGAGAGCCTGTAGTGGCTGGCTTCCCCTCACACCTGGGGCTTCACATCACTCAGCACCTCCTGCAATCCTGTGTTTGGCTGCTGGCCACGTGGCAGCACCACGGCATGGGAATGGAACACAAGAACTGGTTCTGAGCTGGAGCAATAAGTGCTGCAGCATGGAGGCTCTTGCTGCTCCAAACACACAGAAATAGTAGTGGCTGTTAAAGGTTGCTGATAATTAACCAAGCCCCACCCTAATTCCCCTACTCAACAGGCTTCCTTTTTGTTGTGGTCATAACAAACGAATACTGATACAAGCACACAACTGACACAAACATATAAGGAGCTAGTATGAAGCTGCTCTGGAACAGACTGTACATACCCTCCCTAGAAGGTCATACCCCAAACAGTATCTGTTCTAAATTCAACAGCACCCAGTCTGTAATGTGCACATGAACGCTCATGAACTCCAAAGGAGTCAGTGGGATCACACAGGTATTAAAAAAGTGTGAAAGGGCAAGTAGGCTCCCACTGTTCAGTGAGCCAAAATGCATTTAACAGTCTGATTCTGCTCTCACATCAATTTTGCATCATTCCAGCTCATGGTTTTCAGTAGTTCCTCTCAGCTGACACCTATGCAAGTGTTGGAACAAAAATGCTTACAGCATCTTTTCTTATTCAGTCATTTCATTTCTCTAAAACAAAATATGTACCAGTACAGAATCAGTCCTATGTTTTCATTCTAGATACACTCTGAGCACTGAAATGCAACATTAGAAGACTGCATGTGGTATGCACAGGTCACTGAAACACAGTGTTGCTCTCCCCTAGCTCCAAAGCCCCCAGTAGCAAACTGCGTAGGAAGTGAATGTTATTAACAGAAAATTACCCCTTCACTGGTTTTCTGCAAATCTGAAGAAGTGTTTCTTGTGTCATTGCCTGCATCCCCAGCATCAGAGCTACTCTTATTTTCTTCCTCTTTGCAGTCCTTATCATCTTCATCTCCAGGAGATTTCCGTGACTGCTTGGAGGATTTCTAAAATGACAGACAACAAAGTTAAAAAACCAAAACTGAACAAAACAGAAAACCAATTTGGAAATGGATGTAGAATGCTGTTTGACTGTGTGGTTCCCAGTTCAGGGTAAATATTAGTGTTTTTCAGGTGAAGTAAGTGGGAGTGAGCAAAGCAAAAGGAGAAATTCTGTGCTCAGTGCAGCTTGGCAGCAGAAGTGACAGTAAGAGAGGCACATTAATAGGGGATGTGTATTAGTGTTGCATCACCTGTAGGTTTTGTTACTCAAGGAAACAGATGGTGCCAGCTTGACAAAAGTTTTGATTAAACACAGAGATGCAAAATGAGATAACATTAGCAGAGCTGTTTTCCATACTTTCTTTAATGCTGTCAGCTTTAATACATTAACATTAAAGCCATGTGGAACCAATACATCTTCCTGCTCCCTTTAAGTTATACAATTGTAAAATACAAAAGGATAAACTGTGGCATTAAGCCACCATTTTCCCAATCCTCTCTTTGCCCAGAGTATTCTGGAAAGAAGATGGCAGATCAGACATGAACTTCTAGTGTAAAACACGCATAGGACATTACATTAAGTAAAATCACTTAATACATTTTGTCCAGTTGATGAACCATAAAAATTCTCGTTCTCTCCCAAGTTGAGCCCCTACTAGGTTGTTTAATTGCTTCTTTTCCTGTAATTTAGTTCTACTTTCAAAGAAGAGTAACATGAATGCACATGGCTCTGACGCTTCACTCATTCTTCTAAGGAAAGTACAGACCTGGAGGCACAGGCAGAACCAAAGGAAGTGACTACATCATTGCTCCCTTTCACCAAGGAGAAAAGTGAGCAGTGTATCTGAACCCAAAGTTGTCACCATGCAGGTGATTATGTTCAGTAGTCGTTATGAGCCATCACTCTTAGCTTCCTTACCTACGCTGTTGATTAGCTATTAATAGGGTATGTAGGTACTACAGCACAAGTCTATCTAAAAGCTCTGATTCTGTATCCTGCATTAAAGTATTTTACACTAAGCTGCAACAGGAGCAGCTGAGCACATCTGATACCACCATATTTTTTAGCATAGCACCTGGGGCACTCACATTGGAGATGGAAGCTTGGATTCATTTGGACAAAAGAATGAAACAAAAAGGACCAAAACCTGAACTCATGTCTGCCAGAAGCCACACTTCTAAGTGTGTTTTACCTCTTGATGGGGAAACACCTGCCTAATATGATCAAACTTATCAATACATTTTTGCATGGATTTTCTTTGCAGTCCTTTTGAATTCCTTCCCATAATTTCAATTCCTTCTCCAAGTGTAAGGACTAGATCACAGTATGGTATTTCAACTGCTGTCTCACCAAGGCTGTCTCAGAAACCAAGAGCACTTCCCTTTGCCTGTTTGAACACCATCACTATGGTATAGGAATCAAACTGCTAAAAAAGGAAGGCGAGTTTACCATGCGGTGGTCAGTATTCTAATCATAAATGCACGTAGGTAGTATTACAAAAGCTCAGAATATAACCTTTGAAGTGTAGGATTTTTTCCGTTTTGAGCCTGCTTTTTCATTCTTTCTTTTTCCTTTTCCATCTTCTTCTACCCGATCACCTTCTTCCTCACTGCTGGCATCTGCTGTATTTCCTCCTTCTCCTTCAGTTTCTGATGAGCTCTGTTGCTGAATTGCCTTTAAAATAACAGTAACAACAAACCCAACAAAAATATCTCTAAAATACAATACTTACACTTTTGTTCTGTATTGGAGACAGAAACGCTGGTAACAGAGAGCTTACACTTTAACCACTACAGTCAGGAAATGCTCAGCGTATTCTTGCACTTATCTAAAACAGGGCTGCAAAAGCAGTTTTCTCAGTCATCACTTGAAAACAGTTATCAGATGCAGGTTCTGAAGGTTTTACACAGAAACAGAAGAGCCAGTAACACAAACACATTTGCCAGAGAACTAAGAGTTGCTCAGTAGAAAGACATGACACTTTCTGCTTTGGGCAAATCTATGGAAACTTTCAGGCTCTGCCTGCAATGAGCTAGTCTTACTAAGGAGAGAAGACATTGCTAAAATTCCCACAAAATGGCAGGTTCTCTTTGTTAGAAAAAAGCAAATGCTGACCAGAGGCAGAGCTTTCTGACAATCCATCTCCAACAGGCTATTTACTAGGATTTTTTAAATCCCCAAGTGTATGCAAAACATCTGTAAGGCTGCAAATATGAAACAGGAACTGAAATGGGCAGCAGCTTGTCTGCAGGTGGTCCATTTCTGGTTTGTAAGGTTTTGTGCTAATAATGTAATAGGCGTTCAGCTTCTTTTGGAGGTGATTTCCGCCTTCAAAGGATCACATTTTTTTAATGATAGGAGTCTTGGGTTTTACACAGCCCACCAAATACTCTTCACCTCCAGCTTCACTGGAGTTCTGCTCCTGACATCCAACAGGGAGAGCTGTTGCACAGCAGCTACTACCTCATAACAGCTGCTTAAACCTCCACTCTCTCACCCTGCACAACTTTGGCAGTGATGTCCTACATGTTATTCATTACCAGTGTAAAAATTAAAAGTGTGGTAGCCTTAAGGTCTGTGTAAAATTCACTGAACCTGATGCATAAATAAACAACAGAAATAATTCAGAAAATATTCATGTTTATACTGTAGTAAAAAAAGCCATAGATATTTAATTCAACAAAATCTGCTGCAGAATTTTCCAGTTCACTACCCCAAAGTATCAGACAGAGCAAAGGGCTCTGCACTATGATTAAAGTTCAATTTGTCACAACGTGTAAGAGCACAGCTGTTTTTACATTACTCAGGTACTAAAGCTGTGAAACTTTCTAGCTCCACCAAAGCCAGAACCTTCCCCATCACTAGTACAATGTTTACATCGACAAGAAGCCTTCAGAGAAGAAAACAAAAAAATAAGGAGGAACAGACATGAAAGACATTTACCTGATATCCAGTAAATTTTACTCCAGGGTTGTTTTCTATTTCCCACAGGCCTTCATTAAATCCTTTTCGCTTGTTCGACTTCCCAAACTTATCTTTATATTCTTTATATGGGAAAAGGTCTTTGGGCCCCAGGAATGCACTGCATTTTAACAAAAGTGGCATTCAAAAACAACTTAAATTCCTCCTCTAAAAATACCCCATATTAAGAGTGCAAGCATTTCTCCTATTCTTTTGCTCATTCCTTAATACCTTTTTCAGTTTTATTTATTTGCTCATTTATTTATTTATTTAACACAGAGGCTCTGAGTTACTGCCGTGACTCCGATTTAATGGACTGGCTCACCATCCTGATGTCCGACACTGCAAAATCATGCTGGGTCTCTCTAGAAACAACTAAAACAAGTTTCATTTATTATACTGATATTTATTATACTGACGGGAACTGGCACTTGAACAGCTTATGAAAGTGATTATATGATATAATTGCTTGTGATAATTCCAATCTTATGTGTTACAAATCCAGAAAGGCATACAAATACTGTCAGAAAAGTGAAAGCGTGTAAGGACTGCCTAGAATCCATGCGCCAAAACGTATCCCTTGTACTATGGAACAGAAGCAGCAGTGGCACTTATTATCATCTATACTGCCAGTAAGTCTGGGAGGTTCTTTCTTGGAATAAGCCCCCCACATGCCAGATTCTGTGGAAACACAATTAAAATGCTCTCCTTCCTCAAAATCTTATGATTTCATGTAAGTCAAGAAACAATGGGTCAATATAGGCAGATGAGTAATGCAAGGAAACAATGAGACACACAGGGTGCCTGTGGCCAAATTTTTTGTAGACAGTACAGCAGATTTTGTGCTCCGCTGCTGTGTAAGTCAGCTAGGCACTGGAGCCAACTAATTTCAATCACAGGAACCACAATGCAGGGAACAATAATGACAAAAATAAAGAACAACGGTGCTTTATGCTGCTTCTATCTACCTACTTTGCAGTAAAACTCTAATTTCTTAAGTCAGATTGAGTAAAGCGTAATTTCCTTTTCATTGGGTATCTGTGTCCCCTGTGTCTGTATCACAGTACTGGCATGGCTAAACAAAAGTTAAATTAAAAACAGTGAAGGCAAAACCCCAACCTTTATTCCCACATGGAAGATTCTATGCCACCAATGACTTGAGCTGAGCAAGTTAACAGTGCCCTCACTATAATCATTGTCCTACTTTCCTGATGATCTCTGCAACTAACATTAACTCTGTAGTCTCCATAACCACAGGATCATGAAGCTCCACCCATTACAATACATTTAACCTAAAAACATCATCATGAGATTGGGAAATGGCCCTTTTTGTACAGATTGGCTTCTTCTGCCCAAGGTCAAACTCAAACTGCTAGTAATCTACAGAAGAAACCCCAAATCTCTTCAGTATCAGTCACATATTTCAATCACAGGATCATTTTGGTGTAAAGCTTATTTCAGATTAATGCCTGATTTATGCCCTGATTCTTCCCAGCATTTATGAGTGTGCAAAATTTCATTCATTGAAATCATCCCACTGGCTAAGACATGTGCCAGCACAGAGCCAACTGGTGGCTAAAGGTATCAGATGGTCAGTCCCTGGGGAAGGAGCTTCCTTTTAACTAAACAAGAGACAGAATGGTGTCCACGCTCAGTTGCTCATTGAGAAATACCTCAATTACAAAGCCAAGAATGTATTTCTACCTGAAAGCCAAACAGTGATTTGCAAACTAACCGCTGTCTTACTGATACTAAAAGCTACAACAGAGCAAGCAATCTGAATAAATGATTTTGTCTGTGCTTTTGCTAATACAAGGAAATACCTCCTTGTTGCCAATATTTCTGTTAGTACTGTTTGTGTATATAAGGAAGGAAAACTGTATGGAACCTAGTATGAGCTACCGTCATTTAATTCAAAGGTAACGTATGGAATTGCTTCTCCAGCTTCTTCTGTACAGTCAACACTGAAAAACTGTCTGCATCTTTGTTTGAAATAGATTCATTTGCCACTGGGAAAGTGCAATAGTTTCCACTGCTCTGCGATAAACTAAGGAGCTGTAACCTGCAATTTTTAACAGTTATGCTATTTAAACTATTAAGTTAGTTATTGCAAACTGTTTTCCTATCGCAGATGGGCTCACGGACTAACAAAAAGAGATTAGCAGTTTGGGATTCATTCATCTCAGATTAAAGTGGTCAAAATTTTTCTCAAAACCTTTATCAATAGAAGTTTCCATTAAAAAAAATACATCTTATTTTCAGATTTTAAAGCATCACAAGTTTATCTGAGCTTTATTTTTTTTGATTATTTTGTGACAGTAGTAGTAGATGGAAATACATAAAAAAATCAGGTTGTTTCATTAAAGCAATAGGAAGAAATATTTTAACTAAAGAGAGGCTATTCTGATTTTTATTAAGCAGAAAATGCCTTGAAAATGCCTATAAAAGTTTTTAAAATAAATGTGACATATGAGCTATGTGATGACTTATGTTTTGAAATAATAAAACAAATAACCAAAGCACTTGCAGAAAAGATTCAAACTTATAAAACTGAATATAGGAAGTTGCCAGACATTAATTTTTTTTTGTTTTCTATTTTTTAAGGAATTCTAGAAAACATGTACCTGCAAGTGGGGCAAGGAAAGTTTTAAAATGTAAAAATCTCACACAAGATGGAAATCTTGATTTACTTTTTTAAAGTATCTCACACATGGTTTAAAACAGATGCGTATACATTACAATTTTGAAATTCTGTACTTGTAACAATGACTATGAATCCTAACTTACCCTTTCTGTATGAGCACAGCCAGTTCAGCTTTTCTATCACTTTGGAGACTGCCATCCTACAACATCCCCAGCACAAATCTCACAGGAATGCATACATATATTTTAAAGCTATGGGAGACCTGCATGAGACTCTGGGGCCTGCTTCCTTCCATTTTATAAACTACCATGTGAGCTCTCATGCAGGACATGAACCCAGTTGTGTCCAAACACAGCACGCCTGATCTAGACTACTCATACATCTAAGTAAAAAGTTTTAGCATCTGAGTTTTAATAAACTTATGACCCTTTAATAAACTTTGTCACTGCTTTTCTTTGGGTAACAGAGGCACTGGTTATTATTTAAACTTAGACCATGGTGTAACATCCATGCAGCAGAGTTGCCACATACTTTTAGATTTCTCTTCCATGCACTTATACAAATGAGCTGGGCTTGTAAGACCCATCTCTAGGCTTCCCATGGCCTCAGTCAAGACTTCTTACAATAAAATCAATGGAGATAATGGTAACTGAAGTTGAAGGAGACATTTTCAAAGGAAAAGATCATGTCCATTCACTTACGTTTCATGAGTCCCGAAAAAGAAGATGGGATATTTATTTGCTGGAGGCTTCACGGCTCCTTCAGGGAGTTCATCAATCTGTGAGACAGAAATGGTAAAAGGATTATTCCCAAATGTGGTGTCTCTTGCCCAAGAATCCCTACCAAGTCATGGAAGTGCTAGTGCAGTTATCCCACAGGACCAGGAAGTCTCACTGAGTGCTGGGGTGAAAAAGGGAAGAAAGTTGCTGATTTTTCAGGCAGGTAGGTCATAAGTCAGCCTGTGACAGAAATGCTATAGGGAGACAACACAACACCAAGGAGCAGAGAAAAAGTTCTAATGATTTCATGGGCATTATAATACACAAAGGCAATAAAAATCAAGTTCGCTTAATTTAAGCATTAACTTCAGATGCTTGCTTCATCAAAGGCACCAAAGCCTGTCCGTCTCACACAGTTACCTAAATGACTTCTGCCACAAACAGGCAACAGATGGTATTACTGACACTGCACCCAGAAAATAGGACAAATCTCCCATTGGCTTGGGACTCTCCTTCCCCTGCAGGAAGTTTTGGTCACCACTCCCCACTATACTCCAAATCCTCTTTCATATTCTATTGTTGGCCTCATATTTCTCAAGATAGAGTTGCAGAGCACCTAAGGGAGGGATGGTGAGTCCTGAGACACAGCCATGATTGGGATAAACCCCTCAAGCAGCACCTAGACCCCATAATCCAATATCTGAATGAGAGCAATGGTCACAAGGCAGGTTTAACCCACAGAATCACAGAAAAGTAGAGGTTAGAAGGGATCTCTGGAGATCATATAGTCCAACCCCCCTCCAAGCAAAGGCAGAGTCACCTAGGACAGGTCACACAAGAACATGCCCAGGTGGGTTTTGAAAGCCTCCACAGGAGTTTCCACAAACTCTCTGGGCAGACTGTTGCAATTTTACAGTAAAGAAGTATTTCCTGATGTTGAGGTGAAACCTCCTGTGCTCCAACTTGTACCTCTTGCCCTCTGTCCTATCACATGGCACCACTGATAAGACACTGGCCCCTTCTTACTGACACCCATCCTTCAGATATTTATAGACATTAATAAGATCCCCTCAGCCTCCTCTTCTCTGGACTAAACAGCCCCCAGTTCTTTCAGCCTTTCCTCATGGGAGAGGTGTTCAAGGCCCTTAATCATCCCCATAGCATTCCACTGGTCTCTCTCCAGCAGTTCCCTGTCTCTCTTGAACTGATGAGCCCAAAACTGGACACTTCAGGTATAGCTGCACCAGGGCAGAGGGAAGGAGAAACTCCCTTGACCTGTTGGCATACTTTTCTTGATGTATCTCAGGATACCATTTGTCTGCTTGGCCACAAGGGCACAATACTGTCTCATGCATAACCTACTGTCCACCAGGACTCCAAGGTCTTTTTCCACAGGGTTGCTTTCCAGCAGGACAACCTCTGATCAGTACTAGTGCATGGTGTTGTTCCTCCCCAGGTGCAGGACTCCACACTTAGCCTTACTGAACTTCATTAGGTTCCACTTTGCCCAGCTCTTCAATCTGTCTAGATACCACTGAATAGCAGCACAGCCTTCTGGTGAATCCGCTACTCCTCTTAGTTCTGCATCACCAGCGAACCTGCTGATGGTACCCTCTATCTCCTCATTCAAGTAGCTGATGAAGATGCTGAATGGGATTGGACTGAGTGCTGACCCCTGGGGAACATCACCAGTTACAGGCCTCCAGCTGGACTCTGAGTTGTTGATCACAACCCATTGAGCTCTGTTGTTGAGCCACTTCTCAATCCACTCCTATTACAGTCCAATCATCTAACCCATTTTTCGTGAGTTTACTCATGAGGTTGTTACGGGAGACAGTGTCAAAAGCCTTGCTGAAGTCAAGGTAGACATCTACTGCTCTCCCTTCATCTCCCTTAATTTAGACATGCCATTGTAGAAGGCTATCAAATTAGTCAAACATGATTTCCTCTTAGTAAATCCATGCTGGATACTCCTGAATAACCTTATTTTCTTTCATGTGCTTAGAGATGGCCTGCAGAATGAGATGTTCCATCACCTTTATAGGGATGGAGCTGAGGCTGATTGGTCTGCAGTTACCTTGGTCTTCCTTCTTGCAACACAAGTGACACTGGCTCTCTCACAGTCCTCAAGCATACCTCTCCTGTCCCTGATCTTTCAAAAATGATGGAGAATGGCAAAGGAACATCAGTCAACTCTCTCAGCCCTCATGTGCACATCCCATTAGAACCCATGGATTCGTGCATATTGACTTTACACAAAAGATCTCTAACCCAACCCGCACTGACCAGTGGAGAGTCCTCCTTCCTCCAAGCTTGCCCCTTAATTCCACGGTCTGAGATTCGTGAGGGACAGTCCTAGCAGTAAAAATTGAAGCAAAGGCGGCATTCAGCAGTTCCATCATCCCTGCATCCTCTGTTACCAGGGATCCCACCTCTGTCACCAGTGAGCTCACTGCCTTCTTCCTTTTACCACTGAAGTATTTGAAGAAATCGTTGTTCTCTTTCCCTTCCTTTCCAGTTTTAATTCCAGAAGGGTATTTACCCTCCTTGTTGTGCCTTTACTCACCCTGACAACATTTCTATAATCCTCCCAAGTGACCAGACCCTTTTTCCACATACTGTGAACTTCTCCCTTCCATTTTGAGTTTTTCTATAAGCTTCTTGCTCATCCATTCATGTCTTCTGCTTCCTCTTGTAAGCTTTTTTATTCAAAGGAATGCATTTATCTTGAGTTTGGAGAAAGTGATGCTTAAATATTGACCAGCACTCTTGGTCTACCCCTTCTTTCCTAGAGTCCTAGCCCAAGGGACTCTTCCAAGTAGGTCTTCAAAAAGGCAGCCCTTCTGAAGTCCAGGGTTGAAACTGTACTTACTACCCTGGCTTTTTTCCTTGACAATGCTGAACTTTATCATGTTGGGTTCACTATAGCCAAGGCTGCCCTCAACCTTCACATCTCTGACCAGACCTTCCTTGTTTTCTTAATACAATCCAGCAGCATACCTCTCCTTGATGGTCTTTCAACCACATACATCAGAAAGCTGTCATCAATTCACGGCAGTAAACTTTTGGACTGTGTGTGCAGCCTTTAAAACAAATATCAGGGTGATTGAAGTAACCCATGAAAACTACGGTTTGCAATCTTGAGGCTACTTCCACCTGACTGTAAAAGACCTCATCAACAACTTCCTAGTTTGGTGGTCTGTAGTAGACACCCACAACAGTATTGACCATATTTGCATGTCCTCTAATTCTTAGCTTTTAACATGTTGGCCATCCCCTCTAGATAAAGTTCAATGAATTCCAGTTGCTCCTGCACAGAAAGAGCAACTCCAACTTCACTGCCTTGCTTTGTTTGTCTATCACTCCTAAAAAGTACAAAGCTGTCCATGACAAAAATTCAGTCACGCAAGCCAGAGCAACATATCTCTGTAACAGATCATGGCCCTGTGTCTGCACCTAGAGCTCTGTTTCCTCCTGTTTGTTCCCCATGCTGCATGCAGTTGTATACATGTGTTTCAGAGACTTAGTCTTGTCCATATCTAACCTCTTAGTCCTCTAAAACAGAAATGAGCAAGTCCAGCTGCCCACTCACATAAATCAAACCACCAGTAGATTTAAATAAGATCTAATTCCCTGCCTTCCCAGAAATGGCACTTCTGAGCGTATGTGAGTGTCTAAAATTAAGCGCCCAGTGAACTATACAGCTAATAGGAAGCCTAATGAATCCAGGTATCTACAGAGCAGCACCAGAGAGCAGGTGAATGGCTTGGCTTGCTGCTTGGGTCTTAGGCAATTCCATCTCAACATAAGCACAGTGAACCCTGCCAAATGTCACTGGAACTGAGAACAAAGTGCTGACATATCAAAATGTTATACAAAATCTGCTCCTCAGCAGAGAAAAGGAATGGAACCTGCATGTTTTCACTCAGCAGGCTAGACCCACATGTGCTTTCCTTCTCTTTCCCTGCTGAAGGATCCCAAATACTAAATTATTATTGATTAATAAACACCAGCTTGTTTTCAATGGATGTTCTCTTTCACTGTAAAGCATCTGCTGGCCATGTAGCTCTCAAAGGAGAGACTTTTATTAAAAGTCAAGTCCTTTTTGTCTTTCTGCAAGGACACCTGTTGGGGACAGAGAAACTAGAGCCACATGTGGAGTTGTAATGTCACAAGACTCCTTTCTGCAAAAGAAATGGATGCCTATTTTTTAGATCCAAGTGATATATTCTCTGAAGCTACACCAAAATCAAGGGATACAAAAGCACTTCCAAAGCAACCACTGTCTCCTTTCTGTGGCATAACTCAGGACTGTGGATGGTAGGGCTCTGTCACACTGGGCCATGTGTCACTGTGCACTCACTGCCCTGCATATTCTGGAGGAGATAATCTATGATGGTTGGAGGTGTTCCACACCTTATGGGCACAGCAATTACTTAACTTCTTACTTAGCAAACCTATTGAACTCTCCTATTGAAAGGAGAATCTGTAATACATTAAATATACATACAAGGAAGATATGCACTGGTGGAAGATGGAAGTGTGCATTCACTGTTACTCAGCTGTGTGTAAGAAGAAACTAAAAAGACATGACAGGCTGTTCAGTGTCCTCAGCAGCATCAGCAATACAGAGAGAAAGTACTGCCAAAGATTTTTTTTAAGAATTCATTATTTTCTGACATAAACTATTAGTTTTTAAGTAAATACCCATAATGTGGTTATCTGCTCACTAGGTAATGGTATAAATACAGGTATTAGACTATTAACAGTAATGCAAAGACTGCAGGGGAAGAATACTGGAACTCACTTTGCAAAGTGACAGCAAGTCAGGGAGATAATACATCCCACTCTGCAACACATTTCATGCCTCCTTACAGATGGAAGTATCAACACAACAAGACTAAATAAATGTTGCTGGCAGTTTACCAAGTATAGGGGTAATACACCTCAACCCTGACATCTGGACACCACAGCCATCTTCCTCTTCATTAGGGCAAAGATGTCCAGAGATATACTAGACCCCAGAAAAATGTGGACAACTGTGACTAAGACGAAGAATGTCTGCTGGGACTTGAGTGTGAATCTCACATGGCCATAGCCAGCTCTGGGCTGCGTTACAGAACGGCACAGTCCAGTTACTGTCTCAGTCCTTTACGAATTTCTCACAAAATAAAGTGAACAGCTGTAAATGATCAGTACAGCAGGGTCATGAAGACACGCTTAGTAGAGAACGCTGATCAGAAGGGAATGGAGATCTTATATCACATAACGTGCTGTGCTCCAAAGCAGTGAGGATCTTCTCCTAAGCAACTGCCAAGAGTTAAGCCTCATGCCATATTCCCAGCCTTTTATGCTGTGAGCTAAGGAGCAGCAACAAACCAACAAAGGACAGCCCACACATCTGTCATGCAGCTCACCTGCTCCTCATTTTGTGGCACATTTCTGTATTGATCCAAGTAGCTCCTCTGACTATGTATCATCTCAGGAAACCATAAAAAAGCTTTTCATAGCTTTTGAAAGTTGGCACACACATATAAACACACGCAGCATAAATCTGCACTAAACAGCTCAAGGACAGAACATTTAATGTTCCCACACTAACATTTCACTGTGCAGCTCAGGTCAAGACTTTTCCTGCCTTCAGGACTTTGCTGTGAGCTCCCCAGCTAGGGCCTACGTTGCTAGTAGTGTAATGAATCATCATAGAATGGCTAAGGTCAGAAGGGACCTTAAAGATCCTCTAGTTCCAACTCCCCTGCCTAGGCAGGGACACCTTCACTAGATCAAGTTACTCAGGACCCCATCCAACCTGGTCTTGAACGCTTCCAGTAATGGGACAGCCATGAAGTTGAATATGTTTGCCAGTGCTACCTGACAGCCATTCAACTCTGGCAAAAACTCCAGGGAATTTAGTGAATGATGAGATCCTTCCTGGTAATGGAAAGATCTCTTCCATTTTTACCTGTTTCACACAAATCCCTGCATTAGAGACTATGAGAGGATAACTCTACATAGTTCACCCACTTCCAGCAAAGTCACCTTATCCCTTTGTGAACATTTATTTAGCTACAGAACAACCCCAGCACTCTCTAACAATGGCTGCTGTTTTGTAGTAACAGAAAGCAAGCTGTACAAGCAAGCACGCTGCATCTCCCTGCTGCTGCACTCAGTCACAATTTGTTTCCATCCTATAAGATGTTTTTGTTAAATATGCTGAAGATTTGGATTTGATATTTTTCTCCGTATCAGCAACATCAAAGACTCAAAGAAAGGGAGGGAGAGAAAGAGAACGAGTACGTGAGCACAAGAGCAAGAAAAGCATCACTGCTTGGAACAGGAACAAAAGAACTAAGTGCACCCATACTAGGATGCAGCATTGTCGTCACAGAAACCTTGCTAATGACTGAGGCATCTGTCTATCAGAGAGCCAGACTGTGATTGCATAGTGTTCCTGGAAGGAAACAGATTTTAAAATGTCCATTATAACCTGCAATCAAACAGAAGATCCATCCCCTCCTGAACCAGAGCAGACAGTGGGCTGGAGCTTGCTGCCACAGAAATGACAGCAAGCAGCGCATGGCGTGCAAAGCTGATACATGCAGCAGCAACATCATGGGCAGCCGCTTCAATTATGGCTAAAATTAAAGCAGGAGGTTTCGGATTTCGAGTCTTATCCCCTTTGCTCCCATTGCTGCCATCTGCTTAATGAATAAAAATTGCTTTCTTTTTGCACAACCTCAGCAGAGCAGCACTTGCAGCATTTGACTGCCAACCAAGCTGCAGAGCTTTAAAGACAGAACTGTTTTGTTTTTTTTTTTTTTTAGTAAAAAAATGCCAGGCTTCCAGGGTCAGAAACAGTGAACAGAAAATGCAGTCTGGGCTTCTCAAACCAGAGCAGGGCTTTATCAAGTGGTGTTGCTATGGACTACCAGTGTGCTAGCAAGAAATCTGTCTCCGTACACTGCAGTTTACAGGCGAGGATGTACATGCATTGTTAATATTTTGCTCTCAGCAAACCAATGGTTTTCCCAGCCTAGGTTTGCCAGTATTCACACTGCAAGGCTTTCTTCCTCTCTGCCATGAGGTTAGGAACTCCAGGGACAGAGGCACTGGCTGGGTAGGTTGTAATGAAGCTGCAGCGCTGTAGCTGCAAAGCTGTCCTTGGATAACAACGGTGGCTCCCAGCAGCACAGATCATCCCTGCCTGTGGGATAACGTGGTATATTCCAGACAGGCAAAGGAGCTCCCTGGGAGGGCTAGTGCTGAAGTACAGTAAGTTGCACCCCCTCCTGGGTGTTCTGCTCTGCAGAACTCTGTATTCCCTGCAAAACGGCAAACATGTCTCTCTAAGGCACAGAGAAAACGGCAAGCTTTATCCCAGCTTGCCTGAGTAAAGCAGCTTTCTGTGGAGGTCTACATTATTGCAGCAGTCAAGAAAGGCACAGTTCTGCCCATCCAGGCAGAAGAACAGCCCAGATGCATCTTCTACTTGGAGAGGCAGCAGGTGTCATGTTGTATGGCTATCACAAAACCTCTGTGCTGTGGATAAGCCGCTGCTCAGCAGCAGGAATTCCAGGTTGTCAGGGTGGATTTCAGACCAGCCCTTGTTCCATTACATTCCAACAGAGTATTACACTGACAAAAAACAGTTATAATGCAAAAACACCTATCAGGTGCACACATATGGACAAGAATTCAGTACACAGAGATGCTTATGTGGGCATTGAAATCACAAGTGCTTTTATTTTTCAGAAAGAGGGAAATAAACCTGCAGTTATCACTGATAGTTTTGACATACTGTAAATACCTGTGATTGGCAAAGGCACACAGAAGCATTGTAGAGGGCACTACAGAACCACTGAATCACTAAGGCTGAGAAAAGACTTAAAATGACCAAAATCATCAACTCCACATGTCAACCCAACACCATGATGCCCGCTAAACCATGTTTCCAAGTGCCACATCTACTTGTTTTTTGAACACTTGCAGGGATGGGAACTTCACCACCTGCCTGGACAATCCCTGACCCCTCTTTCAGTGAAGATTTTTTCCTGAATGTTCAATGGCACAGCTTGAGGCCATTTCCTCTTCTATTATTTCTAGTGACTTGGGAGAAGACACCAACCCACACCTCTTCACAATCTCCCTTCAGGTAGCTGTAAAGAGCAATACGGTCTCCCCTCAATCACCTTCTCTCTAGGCTAAACAACCCCAGTTTCCTCATCTGCTTCTCTTAACACTTGTCCTCCAGGCCCTTCACTAGCATTATTGTCCTTTTTGGATATGCTCCAGTACCTCAATGTCCTTCTTAGATCTCTCAATGAAATCCCTTGCACAGCAGTCAAGCAGTAGTATTTTTGGTGGGAAATTGTTTGAGTTGCTTATTATTACCCAACACAAGCAAGCAGCTTGATCTTTTGCTGTTAGGTTATCAGCAAAGGTCTAGATGGATAAAAGCAATACTCTTCCAACTCCATTATTAAAATAGAATATTTAGCTTTTCTACAATGGTTTTAATCAGATTGACTTAGTATCCTTTCAATAGCTACAGCAGCATCTTTTCAGAACTATTATTTGAAATACTGTTCCGTAAAATACTAATCTTTTTTTCTCAGAGGATCCAAAAAAGTTACAAAAAAAATTTCCAACCTCCTTCAAGCTGACAACTGTATCTTAGATTATACAGAACTTAAGCTGAATAGCAATCCAACTAAAGCTGACTGTGGAGTGATGAGTTTTCTCTTATTTATCAGGACTACACATTTTCTGAAGAAAAGCACAACTCCTTTCCTGATGTACCTTACACACTAGTGTGGAATGCTGGCATGTGCACTTTTTCAACCATCAAAAAGATAACCTAGTGAAGGGTGAGACTGGAAGCAGAATGCAGCTTAATAAGGTGGAATTGTACAGCTACAAAAGTAAAAATTAAAAAAAGTCTCTGGGCATGGAAGAGTGCCACCAGCAAAAAACAAAAAGCAAAACAAGATTAAAACCAGCAGAGCATACTTTTGAGCACTGCTGAAAATGGCTAAAGGGTATCCTGCAGACAGCCAAAACCGACAATATAAAGAGAGAAATGTGCTTTTTCTGTGCATGCTCAGGACCCCAATGAGATAGAAGACAATGAAGGGTTAGTCAGACTCCAAACAATGCTGGCAGGCAACATCTCACTAGGAAAGATCAGCAGTCTTGCAGCTGAGTTCAGCCCCTTACATCCCTAATGAGCAGCATATTTTTAAGACAGAAACTTGAAATCCACTTTCTGCAGAGCTGCTTTAATCTTCAAACTAAAAAGAGGGCCAAAGCTTAGTTCTGCATGACTGGTATCTATACTCATGACTTTGTAGATAACAGATCTGTTCATGTGATTCAAGTCCTCTATGTGCTTTTGTGGCTGCTGGACAGAAGACTGCAAAAGGCTCGGAGGATGCAAAGGCTGGATTTATCTCTGCCACTGATCTCTAGGTCTCTAGGATGATCTTGACCACATCACTGCATCTCCTGTAGTCTCACTTTTACATGTGGAAACTGTGGTACCACATACTGCACTTGAGGTCCACTGCTAAAATGCTAGGTATTACAAATAAAAAAATACTTTCAGTTCTGTCAGGAGGATTTCAGTTACCTGAAGTCTGCAGTCCACCCAATGAGCACACCTCAACATTAAGACAGCTGCAAAAATGCCAAATGAAGTGCTTCCCTGCCACTGTGAGCAAAGCAATAGTGCTACCATTCAGGGCTTTTTTCTTCCCTTCCAGTCTGTTCTCTCAAGAAAGGAAAGGGTTTGATCACACTGTTTTCACTCTGATTCTTAACTGCAGTAACTCAGGGACACAGCAGACAATTCTGCTAAACCAGACAAAAGGAGAAAGGCCAGAGAGCTCATACATTTTACCATGTTTTGTGATAAATAATCTGTCCCTGCAAAGGTGAATAGATAAAAAGTCCATATGCTGAGAGACAGCGTACCACACAAGGTTAACCAAAACATCAGACAACTGAGAGTTTACCACAAAGGCAAGTTTCTGAAGTGTCATGCTTCACAACATTACTTTTTCTTTGTGGATGGGCAGTGAGAAGTTGCTAACTTTCAAGAAATATTGCCAGCTCTGAGGCAATCTGTGTTCACTTTAAGGATAATGAAGTTTGATTCTCCTTTGTCCTTTGTTCCTGGGTCAGGACCTGGTTGGATGGACGAGCCCAGAGAGTGGAGGTTAATGGGTCACATCTAGTTGGTGACCTGTTACTAGTGGTGTCCCCCAAGGCTCAGTCTGGTCCTGTTCAACATCTTCATTGATGATGAAGATGGGTTGGAATCCATCATGAGCAGATTTGCAGATGACACAGCTTGGAGCCCGTGTCGATTTGTTGGAGGGTAGAAGGGCCCTGCAGAGAGACTTGGACAGACTGGAGAGATGGGCAGACTCTAATAGGATGTGTTTCAACAAGTCTAAGTGTCAGATTGTGCATTTTGGTTATAACAACCCCAGGCAGAACTATAGACTGGGAATGGAGATCTTAGAGAGTATTCAGGTAGAAAGAGACTTGGGGGTACTAGTGGACAGTAANCTGTTTAGCCTGGAAAAGAGGAGGCTCAGGGATGACCTTATCGCTGTCTATAACTATCTAAAAGGTGGTTATGGTCAGGCGGTTGGTCTTTTCTCCCTGGACACTGGAGACAGGACAAGGGGTCACAGTCTTAAGCTCCATTGGGGGAGGTTTAGATTTGACTTTAGGAAGAGGTTTTTTACTCTAAGAGTGATCCGGTTTTGGAACGTGCTGCCCACGGAGGTGGTTGGGTCATCATCTCTGGAGGCGTTTAAGGATAGGCCTGGATGAAGTGCTGGGTGGCATGATCTAGATGTCAGATGTTTAGGTTTACTTGGTTGTTTTTAGGTTGGACTGTTTAAGGTCTTTTCCAGCCTCATCATTACTGTGATACTGTAATATTGTCCAAGTATTTACCCAGAAATCAAAACACTGTTTGCAATGCACATCCACCTGAGCAAACCACAGTGAGCCCACTAATACCAAACGAAAGCAGTTTCTGATGACAAAACCTGGTATCCTACAATAACATCGTATTACAAATATTTTTGTCTTGAAAATGTATGCAAGAAATGCACATACAAAAACGTGTTTGTAAGACATACAGCAAATAAGAACTAATAAAACAGGCAAGAAATCCACAAATGAGAAATTTTAAGGACTACACATTCACAAATGCTGTATTTTTTTCCTGCCACCCTCTTCTAAAGGGACATGAAAAGTCCTATGAAATTCCTCCCCAAAGTGCTCAGTGCTCGCCACCTTCCATCCTCATCTGCCAGAAAGAGTGGAAGAATGGTACTCTTAGAATGAGGAATATTTTCTAGCATACTAATGTTTACAGTAAATTTTTACTATTTCATTGATGTTGTTTTTAAAGAAAAATGTTGTATTCATGAGACACGGTTTATTGGCTTGTCAACTCGATCAAATCCTTTTCAATCAGACACAGTCTGCCTTCAGCATTGACATTTGGACAAATAAACACAACCAAATTTTATACTCAAGGGTTATCTGTCCCCATATCCAAAGCTCCATATTCCACTGTTCAAGCTTCTATTATACTCATGTCAGCACATGTAAAGCCAGATGAAAAGCAAATTTCTGGAAGACTGCAAACCCCTAGGTTTGACTGGCTTAATTTACTATTTTTTCCCAATGTAATTTCCAAAAAAGTCAGTTAAAAAAACTGGATTGGCACAATATTTCCAGGCTGAGGAACACTGACCATTCCCGTGTGATACTTGATCCAGCTTCTCACAAAGTACACAAAACCCTACTGACACTACAGCTGGTGGCTATAACTGTTTTGATTATGGAAATGTAACAAATGAGAGACTGCAGGTCCCAGTATATAAGTCTCCAGTTTGTATCAGTGTGGACACAACCATACCAGAGGCAAAGGAAGAAACAATCTACTTCACATGCAGTCTACAGTTTCCTGCTACAAACGACTCAAGCTTGACTCTCTGGAGGTTGTAACAATCATCTGGCCCTTTGGGTACTGAAAACTTTCCTGCTTGTCTTCTCTGTGAGCTGGTTAGTTACCATCAGCTGAAGCTCAGAAGCATATTATCAGTGGACTGAAAACATGCACTGTCATTGAATAAATGCCTGCACAGAAAAAATGCTTACCATTACACAAAAAAAGAACATAAACCTTTACCCATTAAAAATCCAGAACAATTTAATTGTCCTGCAAGCCTTTGAGGTTTGGGTGCAGCAGTAGAGATGAAGAGTACACTGGTGTCTTGACCAGAAGGCATGGAGACACAGCTAAGCAAGTATTTGTCTTCATTATGTTGCTCTCTGTGGACCCATAGACCATCAAGAATCATGTTCCTGAATACCTGAGTATGTTCACACTAGAATACCTATTTTCAGGATTTAGACTTAAAAACATAAACTGTGTTTTATGGTATCATAAACTAACATCTATTATCTAATCATCCTTTTGCAGGCATAGGTTCTCTGCACCAGTTAAGCTGTGTAAACAGTGCCAAAGCCATTGGTTCTTTGCAGGTATGCTCAGAGCACCAATCACTTCAGGTACTCACATCAAGAGAGTGGACTGGGACTTTTCATCAGGGGAGTCTAGATTTGGGACTATGGGATCAGTACAATCATCAAGCTTCACCAACACTCAGACCAATTATTTTGTTGTGATGCAAATAACACATACAACAACAACATGTACACGATCATGGGGAATGTGAAGCAATAAACTTAACTGCAAAGCCAATGAAATAGAGTGAATAGAAAAATATTTTCAAAGGTAGGTTTCCCTGCAGAATCACACCTACAGGATAACTCAGCATCTCTACAAAGTCTACAGTCGCTACAAACCTAACAACTGTCTGTAAATGTTTCTATTACTCCCATAGCCTCAGCCAACCCTACAGTACAAAACAACCAATTAAACTCTCTAACTGTTTTGTTAAAATGGAAATTCTGCCTGTGTCAACTAGGTCACTAAAACCATGGAATGAAAAGAGATTCATGAAGTCACAGTGGTCTCTGTGAAGTACCTGGACCCGGCTTTGGTATTTTGTGTTTTCTTTCAATCCTTGCTCAGATTTCCAGGAGCTATCATTACAGTATCAAATACCTTCTTTGCAAAGTCCCTCAGTCTAGGGTGAACTCTTAGGAATTTTAATCTGTCTGCCTAAAGAGACTTGGGAACAACTTTTTTCAAGCCAAGTCATACTCCTCTCCACCTGCCTGTTTTTCTGCTTCCAAAACCTTGGAATAAAAATTTTAATTTATTTTTGACCAAAAATGTAATGTTGTGGAAATTTATTTAGATAGTCCTTAAAAGATTAACAGCCTCATTTACCATTTTCCTCAAAAAATCAAAGTCCCTCAAACAGTATAGGCTATAGGGAAGAAATTCTTAATGTAAAGATACACAAAGCACCCACAAACAAATACAAATTATTAAAGCATGTTAGAAAAATTACTCAATCAAAATATGAAATACAATAAGATGTGTTTTTAGAGGCCTACCATTAGAATGTATTAATAAGGTAGTCATCAGACTTGCTAAGGTGGCATGCCTGTCACTTTAATAAATGTATTTTCCATGACAAACACATAGAATGAGTTTTAAGCATGTGAGCACTCTTTTAATTTACATGGATTAATCTTAAGTTTGAAGTTGCCTACTTGTTTATATACTAGGTAGGATTAAGAAGAATTACTTCATAAAACCCTTTCTTTCCACCCAGCAAGTGAACATGAATACGTGTATGAGGTAAGTGTAAGTACTCTGTTACTTTCAAGTAACCTCTCAGAATGTGGTGTTTCCATGATCATGAGTTATCTACAAAACTTAGTGACTCAGCCACAATTGTGTTACACAGATCACAAAGTTTACTCCAGAATCTGCTTTATTCCAAAGGCCTATTATTTTCTCTAATTTTCCTTCTCTAAACCTGACCAAAGGCCTCTAGCCATAGTGCTTTCTCATTTCTATACCAGACCTGGAGCTATAATCAGAAGATTAATTTTAAAGGAATGATGACTTAGAAAGGACACAGGCTGTCAAGGGACAAATTACATATGTAGAACTGTAATAGCTGTTCTCCCTGCATACAACAATATTACCTTTCTAAAACACTCTTTACCTCTGAATCAGGAAAGGCATCCATACTAAGCATGGGTGCTTAGCACATTCCCTTGGCAGCTCAGTAAAAGGCCAGAGTTTAAAACAGGCTACCATTTTGTTTTAAACAGCAGTTGTCAAGAAACATTCGATTCGCACTGTGCAAGTAACTGGGAAAAGGCAATTACACATAAAGGACAACTTGGTTAGTGAGACACATACTTGAAACTAGGAAGGATATTAAATTAATTAGATAAGTTTAATACAAATTTATCGTGGGATCAAGACACAGTGCTTATATACACTTCACGCAAATCTACAAAATCCAAACAAAAGCCTTTCAGGCAGTATTCAAAATATTAAGTGTCACTGCCTTTACGTTTTGACACATTGGTGGTGACGTGTGTGGCATGACGTGGTGACGTGTTTCATGACCATGAAACACCCACAACCAAAATCCTACTTCAGCTCACACTGCTTTTTGTCGTTATGGTCCTCAATTCAGTCACAGGAATTCTTTTCAATAAACGTGCCCTGAAGACAACCCTGACATCCCTGTTACTATATCAGGCCAACTATATTGCTGACATCTGACAAACACGTAAACCAATCCCTTCATCCAGCAGCAGAAAAAGTCCATGCTTGTCATTAAAAATTGTTCCACTTGCTCCTACAACTGCTGAAGAATCTGGCCTTTCTTCTTTACATATTGCCACTAAAATCTTTATTAGTATGGGCTTGTAGAAGTAACTAGAGGCTTGATCCTGCAGGCACAGCTGGGCATAGCTTGTCAGTGTAAACAAAGCTTTGTCTTCTTATGATCCAGCACAATAACATGGCAATTATATACAGGAGGTGAATCTATTCTATTGTAAGGCAGAAGGTAGCATAAAACGTCTTCCAAAAGATAAGGAGACAATATTTATGGCATTTTAATGCTGAAGTACCCTTTCTGGCAAATGTTTTCTATAACACATTTTCGTCTTTTAACAAGGAACTCTTGTCCTTTTATCAGAAGTACCAATTCAAACACCCAGCTCAGAAAACAGACTTGCTCTCTTAACAACAAAAATCTTCAAAGCAGAGTCTTTCAAATGAATAACAAGAAAATAAAATATTAACAGATAGAACAAGCTTATTATTGATACATTTTTGCAGACATTAACATGATAACCACAAGGCCTAATAACTTTATGCTACTTTCTTCTAAACATTGTGATAGAAATACTCCCTGTGACAAGGAAAATAAAGCTTGAACAAGAGGAACTTTTGAAAAAGAACTCCTGATAGACAGCAAGAACAGGGGTACCTGAAAACATGAACATGTGTGAGTCACCTGATCTAGACCCCATACGAAAAGAATTATCTCTTGAGTTTGCTGCACTACTAATATCTTTCAAAAGTCCTGGCATTTGCAGAGGCAGTGCAATAAGGAATGTCATCATTTTTTAAGATGAAAGTCTGTGATCTCCCTTAGGCCATGGTCCTACTTCGTATTTCCACAGGCATGGCAGCACACATGTAAGCAATTTTATTCAAATCACAGAATGGCTTAGGTTGGAAGGAACCTCAGAGATCATCTAGTTCTACCATTCTTGCCATGGGCAGACACCTCTCACTAGCTGAGGTTGTCCAGAGCCTCATCTAACCTGGCCTTGAACACTTCCAGGGAAGGGGCAAATAATGGAATCTTTATCCAGTTGAACTCATTTGCTGTGTTTGGATATAGTCTTTAGACAGCAAATTAATGGGATAGGTATTATCTTTGTTATGCTGTTCTGTAATAACCAGGACAGAAAGCTTCCAGCTCTGCAGTGGATCAGGGCAGGGTTACTCCTACAACACTTTGAAGTGCTCCAGCCCATGCCTGCTGAAAGACAGTAAGACACAGTGCTAATAGAATGCTGCTAAGACACAGAAACCTCAATTCTGCAAACACTTCCATATGTGGCTAATCCTGAATGAATGCTACCAAACTGGATTCCAGATAATAGAATAGTGTCTAAAGAAATCCTTACAGAAATACAAATTCACACTGGCTTAGACTGAAACAGTGACATTTGGGCTGAAAACCAACTATCAAATGATTTATTTCAGAAGAAAAATGTCAAAAGATGCCACTACAATAGGACATAGTGCCTGGCATGGGATGACTTGCTTAGGTATATTCCTTGCCAGGATCTGCCTCACTTAACACCTTCTTCCATGTTCTGGAAGAGGCATCTGGGACAGAAGCTGGGAAATTCTGCAACTGGGAAATTCTGCATCAGTCTCTTAGGCTCATGGGTATATGTGTATGTATAAGCATGTAGTCACTTTACTACACCTCTTGATGCTAAAAACAGTATGACAACTGACTCAGAGTCCTGGGTCAGTGAGAAATATGAGCTGCAAGCAAACTAAAATTTTGTTTGCAAAAGGAAAAAGCTAACGTATCTGGGAAAAAATATTGCCAATGTAAGAGAGAGAATGCTGGAAGCAGCAGTACTACAGAATGCTAGTAGTGGGCCACAAGTTACATTCTGAACAACCAATGTGCTGCAAAGGTAAGGCAGTATGCAGAAATCTCCACATGCACACACACCCTGCCAGAGAGCTGGCAGATGACCCTCATGTGGTGTGAGTGCACCCAGGAAAATTATTTCAGCCTGTGCTGGACACCACTGTACAGGCTGGCAACAAGTTGAAGACAGCTACATTAAAATAGATACTTCTGTTAACTTACATACCAAAAAGCGGTCATTTAGGCCAGAGGGACTTATTTAAATATAGTGATGAATAATAAATGGTATCACAAATAAAGAAGGTAGACCATGCATTGACGGCCTCACTTCTGCTGTGGTGTGCAAATCACACTACCTCACGGCTGCTGGCCATCTCTGGATCTCCCCCACAGCCACTGTACTTTCTGCACAAGCAGTAGGCAAAAGAAAGGCAAAACTTTAAAGGAGCAAGGAGACACAGCTCCTTCCATGATGTAGTGCTCTTTCTTGCTCTTCTTTCTGGCATCACCTTTCACTGCTGTGCTGGAATGGCCAACCCATAGCACGTAGTCTAAACACAACTCCATCAGTGCCTTCCTCCCTTCCTGCCTGCCCCACAGCTGCTGAAACAGGAAGGAACAGGTTAAGTGCCACAGAAAAAATGGGCTATAAGTACCCTACATCTAAAGGTTTTCCAAAGGATATGTGGAAGAGGAGCTGCCTACTAGTTACCAAACAGTAGATAAGTGAGCAAGGTAACAGACAGGAATAGAGACATGGATTCTTGTTTTCTTCATACAAAGAAAATTCCACCTGAGGAAGATACCCTGTCCTCGAGGAATTAAAAGAAGAGATTCACACACAAAGGTCTGAACACTGTACAATGTGTGAGTCATGGAGCTGAAGAAAACTAGCTAAAAAGAGCTGCTGGCATCCAATGACTTTTATGCAGAAAACATAAACATACCAAGGGAAGGACAGCAGTTGTGTCTCCAGCTCTTCCAGACTTAAAAGTTTCTGTTACTCACTGTGTGCTCTAAGTGGCTTCTCAGGTAGGTGCTTTCCAAGGCCAAGGACTTTAACAGCTAACACCCTTTTTCCTACCTGTTATCAGTGACACCATATCGATACCTGTAAGGCCCCTACTATCTGGAACTGATGGTGTTGGTGCATGTTATTCCTTGCCCCTGTGTTACATGATGTTTTCTATTCAAGCAATCAAACTAGAGCTGGCAAACAGCCTCTCTCTAGTTTTTTTATGTCGCTGCAAGCCAAAATAACCAGTTGTTTCCGCTTTGCATTTCTGGGGCTACATATGTATGCTAATCATCCTTTCAGGCTGCTGGTGGAAAACTGCAAGAGATCTACATGTTTCTTTTCTAAGGCAGAGACCAGTCTAGACACCTGTCCTTTCTAACACTGGGCTTTGTGCTACCCAGAGCACAGTACAACATTGTCTCCTCCCTTTTATGTTGACTCCAAAGGCATTTTCAGATTTCAGCAGGGCTTTACAAAAGGCCAGGAGACAGAAATTAAATCCTTCTGAAATTCAAGAACATTACTTATCTTTCTGGAGTAGCACTGATGCCAAGGATAATATTTGGGTTGAACAGAGACCATTTCAAAGATAGGGGAACTTCAGAATGGGCAACAGGAACTATACCCTAAGATGCACTGTCCACTATTTTCTTAAGATGCTGTAGTATTTACTTAAAATTCTTACCTTCATTTTGTTTTCTAGAACAAAAAAAATCAATAAAATCAAAAAAACCTCCCAATCTCACAGCCAGATCTCATATACTTTCCAGGTAAAACTTAGTATTATCAAGACTGTCATGTTAAACTGTTTGTGCAGAAGGAAATCTGGAAATGAACATACAGCTTACTTCCAAACTGTGTATCAGGTTTAGAACTGGCTGTTACACAAATGATTGAAACAATCTCAGATGTGCAAAGCCAGTAAAGCATAGACATTCCCAAGACAACGAGACAAGGATCTATTTTCTTCTTTAAGTTTTAGAAGCTCTACCTCTTTGTACTCACTTGTTTGCCAAATAAGTCTTAGAATCTTTCAAGTAACTGTTCATTTTAGTTGCTCTTATTGTGTGTTGACCAAACTACTGGACCCTTCTCTATTGATGCTGCCTTTACTAGAGTTCAGAGTCCAGTGATGTTCTACCACAGTAACATGCTACACCTAGGTTTTACCTTTCCTATGTGAGCATGTATACCTATGCAGAGAAAAGATATATGTATACACACACATAAATATCCATCATGTGCATAGATCAGAAACACAAGTGACACAGGAGCAGACCTGAAAAGTACCTAGGTACCTAAAGATACAGGGAAGTACGGATATCTAGCCAATTCATAACACTTTTAAAAATCTGGCTCCATCAATTCTTTCTGCCAGCTCCACACAGGTTACTTTCCAGTGTTTGTTGCTATATTTATCACTTGAATTGCTGAGAGGCCTCAGGCAGACTCGTTCTGTGTTACGCCTCTCAAGCATACAGCAGAAAGGCCTTTACTGCTCAGACAAGACCATTTTCAATTATAATGTCCAAGCTCTCTACATTGTCATCACTTCACCAGCATTATCAGGGAATCCTCTCATCTGCCCTCAAACAACAACTGTATGTAACTGTCAGCAATCACTTGTTTGCAAGATTTTCATTACCCTAAGTCCATGAAGACACATTAATGTATTACTTGGTGGGAAAACCAGAAAATTAAGGGTTAAGGCTAAAAACTTAGCCTTCATTTTGCTGCCTACACTTTATATGAAAAATTAACTCCAGTTCGGGGCTCTAGGACCTTACACAATAGTAAAAAGAATAGCTCTGTCAACTACTGAAACAGAAACTACCATTTCTCCTATCTTTCAGACAAGACATATATCCAATGATTTCCACAAGTTTAGTTGATGAAAATTATTCAGCGGCTTCTAAATGACAAAGAAAAATATCTAACAAAAAAAATCTGTAAAGTAGGGATATTAAAGAACTTCAACTGCTTATTGCCTAAAAACTTCTGAGTCAACTGTCCTCATTCTGAGTTAGCTTCACTTGAACTTAAAATTGTGACTTTGCAGGAGAAAATGTACTCATCTATTGTCATTTACACATAAATGTCAGACTTGAACATCTGGGGTTAGTTATTTAAACTAATTGAAGAAAAAAAAACAACAGAGACTTGAAGAAATGCAATTTAAAGGTTTCCTAAATATCTTTGCCATACAAACAACAAATACAGAACATCCTGGCCTCAAAATTATTTATTTGCCAAACAGTAACTGAAAGGCTTTTTACTATAAGATATGTTCAACTTTATGCATTATGTTTATTCAATTTTCTACAAAAGTCTTCAGATGAAATCAGCTTTTAAGTCACACTCAAAACAGAATGCAGGTGCATGGAGAAAGATCATCAGCTGCTGAGGTTCCTTACCTTCTAAACACTAGGCAAATACATTCTTCACTCCTTGTTATTTTTGCTTTAGGACATTAAAGAAAGAGTACTCAATGTGTTGATAAAGTCACTGAAAAGGCACTTACATCTACTCTAAATATCCCTAGATATCTGCAAATAGAAGTTTAAGCGCTATTTAGGCAACATGTGCTGAGTTGGTACAGAAGGTCTACAAAATAAAAAATGCAAAAGAATGCCATAAAGGACTCAGTGCTTTACAGGTGCTCTTCTCAAAAGAACCACAGAAGTCACGAGAGTGCTGTCTGAAGAAGCCATGCCTTCACCATTAGTTCCACAGTTAAGATAGACCTTTGTAGGTCAGAAAAATGATGATCAGAAAATCATGTCTTGTCTCAGAAAAGAACAGAGGCCTGCCATGAAAAATTTCTTGCAGATCTCTGAGGAGTGATATATAAGTTAGGTATATAATTAAAGAGGGAGATGGAAGTAACTCTGAGTTGGTAAAGGAGAAATCACAACAGACTCGTATTTAGTAATATGGTAAAACTAAGGTTATGAACCAGTGCAACCAAAAGGGGATAAAGGAGAGAAGTAAGTGGTGAAGGAGTGGACAGGTTCCAAATGGTCAAGGGGTCAAGGAGAAGAGCTCCAAAGATTGTAGACTAGGATTTGGCAGAAAGACACAAAGATCTGTTGTCTATTTCTGATGGACCTTTTGGTGGATTCTGCTTCTAATCTCATTTTTGTCTGACATTCTCTGTGAAAAAAGATAAACCTTGCCAGGGAATATCTACCTTTCTTTATCCTTATACCAAAAAGAAAGTATATTATCTGTTTTAAATATCAAACACTTAAAATGTGGAAACCTTGTTCTATGTGTTGGAAAGTTTGACAGTTGCAAGCTGTCACAATTGCAATTGTAACTGATTGGCATTCTTTCTGGTTAAGTATCTTTAATTTTCCCAGCCTATGTCAGAACACAGGCCTTGGTCCTACACTGAGAACTTCACAACCAACTCACAGCTCCACCCCTACTTCACTGAATGGAAAGAGCTTATTACTTAGCTTATTCACTAAAATGTCTCTGTAAGGGTGTCCAAAATATATTTTAACTTTTTTTCCATGAATACTGTCTTCTATCAGTAGGTCTACTGTCTTTGTACAGTAAGGAATTCTGTCACTCTGTGACAGAAACAGTTATTGAATAGTCCCTAATAATATTACATTACACTATAATAATATAGTGTTTATAGCCTTACCTTTTTAGGCTCTAGTTTGATAAAGTATTTAAACATAAGCATAACTTTAAGCATGTCCCTTGAACCATCTTAGTTCACACTCTGAGGTGCTGTACTTTCATGCTTTGCTGGACAGGGAACATAGTCAACAATAGTGAAAAAACACACTCAGCTAAGAACTGCTGTGTATTTGTAACATTTATGACCATCACAGAATCTAGCTCCCACCGAAAGGACAGTATTTGCTATGTGTTAATCTAAATAATATACTGAAAATATTTTTAATCTAACTAATTAATCAAAGTAATATACTTACTAATCTAAATAATATACTGAAAATTCATAAATTTTTTTCCTTTGCAACTCTCACCAGTAAAATGCTTCCAAGACAACTTTGTTACTGCCATTGACAGATGATTTTGAATAGCAATATTAACATATTAAGGACCGTCATCTAAGTACCAAATCTGTAGTTCAACTAGGTACGATTTCAGAGTAGCAATAAAGGAGCTGGACAAGACAAACAGGAGTCTGGAAAATGGGAAATTCACCTTCACAAGACAGTACGCACACTTTCAAAATGGCACACCACCACCACTTTAAAGGCTGTATTCTCCCAACACAAAATTTTCCAAATTGCTCTAAACATCCATGTGTTTTACGCTAAAATACATCATCTTACCTGCTCCTATCTCCTTTGTATTGTCACATATCAGCTTTATCATCCCTACACACACTACTACTGGTGTTTACCCAAATACAGTTCTTGTTTCCCCAACTTTATTATCCTAGATTTCTGTTCAACAATGGTATCAACTATTTACTTGGGCATGCTCTTATTTTATTGAGGTCATTCCAGACTTTCTCTTTTGCTCTCTACAGCTGTATTAACAGCTTCCTTCCTATTTTTAAATCAGCAGCTGATTTCAGCAACTATGTGCTTATTGTTTCTGTAGGTCACTCATAAAACAAACATCATTACCAATCTTTCTGAATCTACCACTAGCTTTTCCTATTTATCTCATCCGAATGACTCTTCAAGGGGCAATTTCTGAATAAACCAAGACTCCTGCACTAGATAAACTAGGCATCCAAAGAAATACATTTTTCTGTCTAAGTGTGCTAACATAGCTCCTAACATGACAGCAGCCTAAAAACTCATAAATGTTAGTGTCTGTCTCCTCACCACCTTTCTGAAGGGAAAAGTATTGTAAACTGTCTTAGATAAATCTGGAACACAAAGGATTTAGTGATTCAAATGCAAAGAGCACTCATGAAATGAAGAGTGAATTTAAACTTTATTCCCTACACTTTACACACAACAACATCCTTCCCAAATTTGACATACAATCTGAACACACTATTGCTCAGATGGGTGATTACAGCAATTGATGACCTGGCCAGTTGGTATTTATTCAGCATTTGTGATGAGAATCTTCGGGCAACTGGCATCATATGCTAACAAAAAAATGCCATGTTAAACCAAACCGTTGCCGGTGCTTTATCTGCTGTTATTATTAAACATCAAAAAAATAATATGGGCCTAAAACCTAAACCTATTGACTCTCCTCTCCACTTAAGCTCAAGGAAATTCTGCTTTGCTCAAGAAACTGTTATGCAAACACACGCAAGTGACATCTTTCAAACACCAAGTACTTAAAAGCATCTTTGAGGAATGGTTTTACCCACTAATTCTAACAGGGTGTGTAAAGTTAAGATTTGATGGCCATTACCATTGGTTAAGTGTGGCAAGTTTTGTCCATTTCACATTAATTCTAGACCAATTAGCAGAGAAAGTTTAAATACAGCTTAGCAGCTATAACATCCCACTGATTATTACACACAATTTTTCAATAGTCCCTGAGTGTATCATCACTAGCTGTCCACTTTCTTCACAGTTTCTCTACTCAATGATTAAAGTCAGGCTTGCCAGTCTTGCTCTTATTGGTGGTTAAATCAATGTGCCTCCAGAGACAGGGATGGAAAGCTAAGGGTCTAAGACTACAGACTACTGACTATGCTGCATATGTCTGCAGTATTGTGCTGCATGGAGCTGGCAGAACCCACAAGCATTATAACCTAATGAGACAGAAGAGTCATTGAGCTAGGTGCATATCTGCACTACCACAGCTGGACTGCTTCTGGAATCTCAGATCTTCTGTATGACATCACCCATACATACAAAAATATACAACTGATTTTAAACCGGGTCAGTTTTATCTGTACATTTTGTTAAAGGGTCAGCAGCAGAGTCCTTCTGTCTTACTATAACACATCAAGTTTATTAAACACAGTTTAAAAAGTTTGTTCCTAGAACAAACTAGAAGCAAAACACCATTTGGTAGGTGCAACAGCACTGCCATTTTTCTCATGTTATTAACCTAGTGTATTAACATGCAATACGCATGTTTTTGCATGAGAATAGAGAGATCAAATGCGCTAACTGCATAATGAATGAAGAAGTAGGTAGTAAACATCCAAGATCTGGAAACAAGAGAATCTCCTGGATAAAATGCAGTCAGTTGATCTCATCACCTGAGTTGTTTTCTCAATGCAAGTATTTCTTTTCTTCTTATTCATATACAATAACGTTTTCTGGGAAACAAAAATTAAACTAGTGTCCTCACCAGGCTCTTCCTTTGCTTAAGGAAGCATGCATCAGGCAAACTTTGCGACAAAGATGATGTGAGCTGTATTTTTCATGAGCAATGTTACGTCCAGGTAGACATTAGCCTGATCTAGCATGGAGGTTTATGCCACTGCATCAAATGTTGCAGGTGCACATTCTGTGCCTCTTGACATTCAGGTGAATTAACACTCCAGTACTGAAGCTCCCCTAGCATTACTATCACTTCCTAGCCCATGGCAGACTCTGGGCACTCCATGGTTTCTACCAAAGCCTCCTAAGCCATGGTAAAACTAGAGACTGCTTTGTCTTCATTTGAACTTACCCTGTTACTCTGCACAAAGGAAGTAAGTTCTGTTCACAGCACACCTATTTTTTTACTAGTGGAGATGTACTGTGCTGGATACTATTGCCATTCAAATACCTATTTAGACACCCGGTCAAAGGCTGTGACCAACTGTGTAGTGTATAATGATTTTTTTTAAAGCAAATAAAACATCATTAAAACAAAAGGTCCTGTTCTGCTTCTTTGTAAACAAATGGGAGTTTAACTAAGGCTCAAAAAAAGGAAAGGGATTAACATGGTTCTATGTGGTAATGGTCTTAACTGTTCACATTAAAACTTTCACAGTAAATTAAACCATGACAGAGGTAGAAAAGAAGTCAATTTTCAGTGGCTCATGCCGTTCTGCTGACATAAATTGCTATTTTTTAGCTAGCATATCCACCAACCTGTATGACAGAAATACAAAATCACAGCCCAGCGTTAAGTTGTCCTTTTGCATGCTAATTTCAGCTTGCTCTGCCAAAATTACCTGAATGTACCACCTTACTTATATTCTAGGTATTTAGCACCCTCTCACTCTTTCTTCAGCAACCTTTGCTTAAGTCTGTGATGCTGGCCTTTTCTCCTTGTGCAGTGTTCAACACCACTTGTGCTTCCTTGGTTTTACTCAGAACATCTTTCCAACACTTACATCCCTCATTTCCCAGGACTTTCTTGTCAAGGGTAATGCTAAGTGTCAGTCCATCTTTATCCTGCTCACCTACATTCTCCTGTGTGTTCCATACAACACTTGATCATTTTTGTGCTCTTTACAGTCTACAAAAACAGCAACTTTCCATGACTAGAAAATGATGGCATGAAGCACATACTGGTAAGGCTGGAGAAGACAAGTAAACACAGACTCTCACTGAGTGATGCCTGACAATGAGTTCACACAACATGTGTTACACAGTGAGAATACACAACAGTGACCAAAAAGGAGGGAAGCAGTAAGCTGTATCAGTGTGCCTGGGTACCAGACCTCCGAGGAGAAAGCTCTACTCTGCATTTTTGTATCAACATCACAAAGTATGTTTAAATACAATAGAACGCTTATCTGGCTGCTGAATGCCCACTGTTCTTTCCACCTCAGTTATATCATGGCAGTGTCAAAATATGACAAAGGACTAGGAAAGCAAGTCAACACAGTAAAAGAAAGAATAAAACGGGAGGCCCAGCACTTAAACCCTGTGTATGGAGGGCTGAGCTCCACTGATGCTAGTACCCAGCACTCTGCCCGGCCCTCCCGCTCTCCCCAGTGCCTCCTCTAGTCCCGGCCCTGACCAGCACAGGGCTCTGGCCCGCAAACTTGTCCCCTGTCCGGGCCTGGGCCGCACTTGGTCCGGGACAGACGCCCTGCCCTGCCCTGCCCTCGGCCGCAGGAGGCAGTGGGGACCCTTGTGCCCCCCAGGAGCGCCGGAGGTCCAGGGCGAGGGAGGGCGAATACTAAATAGCATCGCTGTCATGCGGGCAGGGCTGCCGCTCCCCATCCTCCTCCCCGCGATAACAGCCCAGGTACAGCCCGCGCTCGCCCCCCTCCCTCCCTCCACCTCCTCCTCCTTCTTCTTCCTCCTCCTCCTCCTCCTCCCGGGGAACCGGGGAGAATTCTGCAGCTCAAAAGAAAAGATGCACAATAATAACGGGGTGGGCGCGCTCCGCTGTCTCCCCCGGTCCGGCGGGCCTTGGCCTGGGCCCTCCGGCAGCGGCTCGGCCCGGCGCGGCGGCTTGGAAGGAGGCGGCGG
>VZRI01003996.1:1401111-1613298 GCA_013397515.1 Upupa epops | reverse complement strand
GCGCTTTCCTTTCCTGTTATTTTCTAGGTACACAGATCGGTTTCTATGAAAATGGGAGCGCAGAGCGCGCCTCCCGGCCCTGCTGGTCCTGCCTCTCCTGATGAAGCGGTACACAGTGCTTTACTCGCGCCCGGCATGGAGGCTGGCGGCGGGAAGANCCGTGTTTCCCCAGCCTTTGGGCTCGGGAGTGGTCTGTCACCTCTTATGGAGGATGCTCAGCACGAATTGGCCTCTGGAGGTACTTCGGTCCCCCAGAGCCGCAGGTGCACAATGGGCATATCGTATACCAGGGCTGCCCGTAGCCGTGTTCCTGCAGACCCTTGGCTGCTCCATGCAGCTAGAGCAGGGCCCTGGACACAGGCCTGGCTTCTGGCACAGGGCTTTTCCTATTTGTGTTCCTGGCCTCCTCCCGACTGCCAACCCCTTCAGCCTCCTCGGCCTAAATAAAAACATACAGCCACAAGGATGGACCTGGGATGTGCTTAAATGCACAGCAGGGGCTTCCCCTCGGTGGGTGTTGGGACCTGGTTCTTGGCAGGTGATGCTAGTTGTTAGAAACATGCATCCCTGTTTCCCTGAAGGGAAGCATTGGGAACTCTCAAATCCAAACCCCAGATATTGCTGGTATTACCATCATGTTACCAGCTAAGTTTTAACAGTAATGTTTATAAATCAGTTATTATTGAGATTTGTTACGCCCAAGTATTGTCCAGCGCAGCAAAGCTAGGAAGGCTCCTGCAAGCAGCTCCACAAGTGGAAAGGTTTTTGTGCCAGTTTGGCTGAGACAGTACTAGTGGATTCCCCAACTATTCCCACATGCAAGATGGCAACTGTCCTGTTTGGGTTTTAGGGGCACAGCTCTGTCAGGATGCTTCTCTGAATCACCCTGAATCTCCTGACTGTAGGCAGTTTCTGCCAATGAAGAAGGAAATACGTGACTGAAGAGTGTAGAGTGACATCTTAGGAAGTACATGGACTATAAAGAACACTACGGGTCTGTAAGGACTGTTAATGGCAGAGAAGGAAGTACTTCTGTTAGCACCTGTTCCTGGATTGGATCAGGACCAAGAAGCCTCTTGCTGTTTACCCGGATGTGGTTCTGGTACACAAATGCTGCTGTTGGTACTACATGAGGCAATAAAGTTTGTCACTCTAGGTCATAAAATGGGATAAACATTTCTCTGTTGGGGAAAGCACTGCTGTAAAATCATTAGCTCAGGTGTTAGTGGCAGACTAGGAATGGAAAAATAAATTCCAAGAAGCTGGATAAACATTGAGGTGATTAGTCTGCACTGTGATCAATACTGTTATCTGTTCCTGAAGTACTGACATCAACTGAGTTGAGAGGGTTGCCAACACAGACACCTTCAGTATAGACATGTGGCCAAACAGCTCTCTTAAACTTTCACATCAGAAAGAGTTCCTTATTTCAGTTTAAATTCCCTTCAGAAATAGGTAACAAAAAAATTTCTGAGTACAGGAGCTGTGGACTCTGATCCAAATCTTTAATGCTGTGTCCTCTCTCCTAAACCAGGTTTTTTTGAATACAGTATTTTCTTTTCATCTCAGCTGTGAATAGCTCTTAGTAGTAAATTATTTAGTGGCCTTAAATCAGAAAGGAGCAGATTGGATGCCAATTTCTTCCTAAAGGAAACTGTACACATTACATACACATCCATGCAACAGTGTATTGCTATTGAAATTCAAAGTGATAAGATGCTGAACTGAAACAGCTCATTGAAATGTCTACTTTTTTACTTCCTTCTGTCCTACTGTTGGTGTCTGCAGAGAATGCAGTGAATGAATAATGTTTCTAGTCTGCTGTGAAGATAATCACATACTAAAGCTCTAAAGGAAATTCATCCCATGGACATGCAAGGATGCAACTCTTTTTTCTTGTGCGTTCTCGTGATAAATGAGTTGCCAAAGTAAGAATTCTGTTCAGGTTTCGCCAGCTGAGAACATGCAGGCTGTTCCTCTGTTGCGCCATGGTTAAGATGCTGGGAAAGGATGGGGAAGAAAATGCAAATTTCTGGTAAGTGAAAAATTAATCAAATGTTCCACATATCAACTGCACAGAAAGCCACCCCAGCACAAACAGCAAAGGAGTTTCTTCTTAGTGTATGCAACCCTGCCAACCATTCAATGCAGTTGCAAAGCTTGAGATTGTCTGCTATGTCACCTGTATTCTATTCCTTTCTCTTTTGTTTTGAAGGGGAACTCATCTATACAGAAGTGGGAAAGAGGAGTGAAAACAGTTTCTTCCAAACACTTCGAGAGTATTTTCAGATCATAACCATGATTGGAGGGTTGTAGAGACTTGCTAATATATACACTACATGTATACAGAAGTTAATGGTTAAATCTGCTTTGGGCAGAAATTTTAAAGATCAGTTGGTCATAGAGGCAGCAACACCATATCCTTAATAAGTAATGGAGAAGCAGGAGAGATGCCTCCCTACCTTCCCCTGTTCTCCCCAGGTGTTTTATTTCCAGAACAGACCAGTTCATACAAGTACAAATAGGGAAATGGAGTAAAGGCAGAGGTGCAGCAGGACTACACAGAGAGGTGTCAGGGCCAGGAGTATGGTTGGTAGAGGAGTCAAGAGTCACCCAGGACAGATGGTGTCTGAAGTAACTGTTTTGAAGCCACTACCATACTACTGAATTTTGCTTTCCCAATAATCCCCAGGAACCAGCATTCTAGGAAATTATTGAGAAGCTTTGAGCGAGTCCTTATAATTGAGCCATGTCCCCATCATGAGGACAAAAATAGCCACGTTTCTGGTTGAAAATTTTCATAGAGAAAGATTTCCATTGATTTGAAGGTGTGAATCAATTTTTAAGAGAAGAGCAACATGGCTGCTTGTATAATCAACTTTACTGTAAGATACTAAAATAAAATTATTTCTTTGTACTTATCTATCTATAGGTGATACAATTTTCATTTCCTTCTGCATTTTCTTTTTCTGTATGTAAAATTTTGTCAGTGATGACTATGATGATTAGTATTTTGCCTATGTCCACGGTAAACTGGGGCTTGTCTGTTAACTATTTTAATAGCAAACTTTTCTGAATTGGAATTGAACATTCCTCTCTGCAAGACATGTCTCAGAGCACTGTCTGAAATCACAAAGCTAGTTCATGTCAGGCAGAACAAGGCCATGAGATCATATGTCCATTCCAGCATGCATAGAAAGGCACTTACCATGCCCATTAGGATATTCTTAATTACTGGAGATAAGAAGCTCACCAGGGGATCTCAAGCCTTCTCTGTAATAAGCTTAGAGGGCAGAAGGGTGTATATCATAGCTGGCACAAGTTATCTGTACTCAGCTTTATGAATCTGCTTATGTTATACACTGGAGCAAGCTCCTAATCATATTAAATGGGACAATCTTTAAGGCCATTGCTTTACGTGTTGCAGAGGTTTGAGCACGTATCCTAGAGGCAGAAAAGACTGGAGCACTTCATTTAAAATTAGCTTCCTCTCTTGCTGGGAGCTTTCCCCTATCCGTGGAATTGTTTAGGTTGGAAAAGACCTTTACGATCATTGAGTCCAAGCGTTAACCTAACTATACCAAGCTGCTAAACCCTGTCCCTAAGCTACACAACTTCTAAACATGTCCAGAGGTGATGATTTGACCATCTCCCTGGACAGCCTGTTCCAGGGCCTGACGACCCCTCCAGTAAAGTTTTTCCTAATGTCTAACCTAAACTTACTCTGGGGCAACGAAGCCATTTCTTTCTGCCCTGTCACTTGTTACTTGTGAGAAGAGACCAACACACACTTCCCTACAACCTCTTTTCAGGTAGGTGTAGACAGCAGTAATGTCTCCCCTCAGCCTTCTTTTCTTCAGACTAATTAGCTGGAAAGTTTTTTATGGGATGGGATTATTATTAGCAAGTATACACTGCTGCCATTCCTGGTTCTCTACAGACATTTCCCGTAAAGCTGCAGCAGACAAAAGATGTATACAGCCAGTGCTGCCTAATAATTTCCAATTCAAATTTTTGAGTTCAATTCCTTGTATATTTTTCTTTATTTAGCCATTAGAATTGAAAATGTCCATGATGATTTTGTAACTAAATATCAAAAATCTTCTGATAATGACAGAAGAAGAAATAACTGCCAGGTATCACATAAATGTTGCCAAGTTGTGAGAGAAATACACACTCAGCAGGAGTTAATAAATAAGTTTCATATGTTCTATCTGGACTAAACATGCTCTAGACTAAAGTGAATGTGATTCAACTTACGACTTGTGGAAGCAAAGCTCATGAGAGGGAAAAATGTCTGTCTCCCTCCAAGTACATATACATCCAGTATACCGGAGTGGAGTGACCAAACCAGCATGCAGAGAGAGAACTTGGAAAAGCTGGAATGGGAGCAGGAGCTAAAGCCTGGGAAGGACTGAGAAAAGCAGAAAGGAATTAGGAGACAAGTAAAAGCAGCCAAGAGTGTAAGAAGGCATAGGTTTCAGTATATCTTAAAATGCATCAAAAAAATCTACACATCACCTAACAAAATTCTGTGGCCCAGTACATCGCATTCTCTGCTGGTAACTTCTCCATGCAAAGACTAATGATCTGGTACTGTGCTGACAATTCACTTATCAGCTTGTGTGGAAGTCTTGACATTGCATTCAAAGGTATGAGACCCTATGACCTACCAGAGTTTCTAAGTAGTTATCAACCTGAGAATTTTCTATGAGGGGAAAGAAACTAACCAAATCAACCCAGGAAAAGATTATTAAAGATTGTATCATATATTTCCCAAGAAGACACCATAATTAAAATTGCACCACGCAACCTGAGCCCAGGTTTCTCATCATTTGCCTACCTGACTTTGCAGCTTCACTCTGCATTTTCTCTTGTGGCTTTAGCAGCTGTTTGCTGAGAACACTCATCAAAATCTAGTACTTGCATTAGTATAGAGTAGACATTACATGTGGTACAAAGCTGATCTTGTTGGACAGAAGTTTGCTCTCCCCGTAATTTTGGTAGAGATGTCATTCATTAAAACAAAACTAAAGATTTCTCATCTCCTTGTGATATACCAATCTATAAAATATCTCATCAAATCGTCAGGTGAGAAACTCCATCTCTAAAGCTACAAAGACATAATACCTAGGAAAGAAAACCTGCAACAATAATTTTCCCCTGGAGAAATATTTTACATGTGTCATCTAAAGCCTCAGATATTTATTAGGTGAGAAATATGTTGAGAATTGACAGGAACAACAAATTTAGTGCCACATTCATGACTCTTATCCAATCATAGTATCCTCTCATAAATAGTGAGGAAAAGGATTTCTCTTACACAACCTATGGTACATTTATTAAAATGCCATTTGGAATGTGACTTAATGCATTACATCTTGACATGGACAAAAGAACATAGTTATTAGAAGAGCTTTGTAACTTTGCTTTTGTGTCACCTGAAGCCAAGGGCAAGAAAGAAAAAAAAAAGCAGATAGAACACAGCTTCTTGAGATTGTGGTTTTTTTGCACTGTAAATCCCTCTCAGGATGACAAGATGTAATTATTGCTCTAGAATTCAGGTCTTCTGATCACAAGCACTTAATTTCATTTGTTGCAATGCAGTGTGATGCATAGGATCACAGGAAAAACAAGGAATTGATCAATAATTCAGTCAGAAGTAGTTTGGCATCAACAAGAGTTTAACAGACTCCAAATGGAACAATTGGATTGTCACTCCTACTCCATTGAAATCAGTAGAAATGCTCTCAGCATTTTTTCCATCTTGTCACTTCTGAAGCTTTCTTCAGATCATCATTCTCTACTCCCATGGTCAACATCCCCAAGCTCTCATGAACTCAAGAGTTTTTACCTGGGCCATATCCAAATCGTAGCATCTTTATTTTTCCGTAAACATTTTTCTTAGTGTCGGCACTTTTCCCCAGATATGACCACTACACATCTTTCTTAGCCTCTTCCTCCAGCAGTACCTTTGAAGGTGTGGCAATTCTTTATAACCACTGTGAATTGCTTGAGAGTCACGTGGAAACATCTTGCTGCTGCCACATTGGCTTAACTGCACAGAGAATCCTGCTGCTTGTTTGCAGGTTAAGCCCAGTAGGAAGCTAAGTCCTACACAGCCATTTGCTCACTCTTCCCCCTCAGTGAAATGAGAAAGAGAAGAGTAAGAATAAAAGTGAAAATTTGTGTATTGAGGTAAAAATATTTAATGGGGAAAGCAAAAGCTGTATGTACAAGCAAAGCAAAATGAGGAACTCAGTCACCACCTCCCATGAGCAGGCAGCTGTTCAACCATCTCTAGGAATGCAGCACTTTATCACCACAGTGGTTATTTGGAGAAAGAAATGTCATGAATGCAAATGTCCCCTCTTCCTCTTTCTTCCATCAGCTCTTATTGCTGATCATAACATCATATGGTGTCATATCCCTTCGGTCAGTTGGGGTCAGCTATCCCAGCTGTGTCCCTTCCCAGCTTCTTACCCACCTCTACACTACTTGCTAGCAGGGCAGCATGAGAAACAGAAAAGACCCTGATGTTGCATACATCCCTCTGCATCCATACTGTTGTGGTCACAAGTACAAAGCATAGCATGATATGAGCTACTGTAAAAAAATTATCCCAGACAAAATCAGTGCCTTTTCTTACTTTACAACCCTTATCCTGCCCAGAAAACCTGCAACCTCATCTCCCTGAATCCTGAGCGTGCAAAAGAACATGGGGATAAGGACTGAGATATTGCTGGGGACAAAGTCATTGAGGAGAGTCTTCAGGCTGTGTGACCATGGTGATGCTGAGGGTGATGACTGATGGCTGCTAGGATGAAACTGGGCACAAGGAAGTTCTTGGGGAAATGGAGAGGGATGATGCTGTGCCTGATGGGTTGCAGCAGAAGTAACCAGAAAATAGGGCAAGTTATTTTCTCTCCCTCCCTTGTTCCCAACAAAGAAGGACCCAGCTCTCTGGGCAGCCACTCCTTTCCTTTCTGGAGTGTAAAGACAAGCTGGAAGGGCAGGACTGAAGCTGCCAAATCTACCACCACCACACTTGGTCTGGAATGCTATCACTTAAGCCTTCTGGTGTATTCTGAAAGATCAGCAGACCTTCCAGTGCAACACAAGAAATGGTGCCAGCTGGTTCCTATAAGTACTTCTTAAAAGCACCTTTTTTCACACATTCCACATGCTCACTGGCTGCAGATCATGTTTCTTGTGATGGCCTGCAAGATCACCGCTTCCTACTTACATCTTGTCATGTGGCAGCCACATGTCGATTGTTTCCCCATTAAGCATGCCAAACCTAATATCCTGCTTACCTATTTGTCTTAGAGATCTCCAGCCTATGCTCCCTGCTCATGACATGTCCTTCATATCCTGACACTCAAGAATCACAACTTCATTTCTTTTGAATTCCTTCTCCAAAACTCCATCCTTGCCAGATGCCCTGGACAGCTGATCATGTTTACCACATCTCAATAAGTGAAGGTTAGCACAAGAATGTAAAAAGCCTGGAATTAAAATATTATCTATGATGAAAAGGAAAGGTCACAAGTAGGATGTGGAGGAGGAAAGGAAGTTAGTGTGCTTAATAACAATTAAGATTATAACTTGTAATTAACATAACCTTGCCTGGCATTTCAGTGATCCCTTTGCTGTATAATGTATCCCTTTCCCTATAGCCTCACTTTGTTTTCCTCAGCCCTGCCCTCTTCAAAGGAGGCATGGTTTTCTTCTTCAGAATTTACAAAGTTATATGCTTATAAATAATAAATAGAATAATAATAAATGAAGGCGACTGCATTTGAAGGCTTGAAAACAGCCAATATATATTCGGTCTTCCAAGTCAAAGAATTTCCTTCTGGTGCTGTTTCTGCCACTTTATTTTAAATATACTGAAGTGGCTTCTTATATCAGTAAGCAACTGAGTTGCTAAATAGTTAAAACTCAGTAAAATATAAGACAAAATACATACTACAAAATAATACGCATTCTAACAGATCTGCAGAGAAACTATGAGAAATCAGGAAAGGGACATGTTTCTAGATAAGTGATAACTATTTAATTAAAACATAGTGACTTGGTAAGGAAATGGCTTGCTTCCGGCCACTTGCTTTTTTCCTTCTTTAGCTGTCACTTCTGGTAATGGATGCTATCTCATTGAACATACTCATTCAGATCTTCCAACTGTAATTCAGAGGAACCACTGTTGCAAAATAAACAGAAAAATGAAACCTATCTTCACTGAGTAGCAGCAAGGTGCTTAGTATATAGCTGGAAGACAAGCATAAAATATTTAGTCTGGTTATTATTATTAAGAAAGCCAAAGAGAATATTAAGAGATGAAGCAGCCAAACAGAATTGGCAATGATAGTCTTATAATGGACAGGTATTTATAGACTACTCCCACTGGACATGATGCTCCTCTCTCACTCAGGCAAACCTCCCACTGCAACTTTCAAAGGCAATATTGCCTGTCTAGATACAAGCAGAAGCTTTGGTATGGAAAGAAATAGCCAAATATTCTGTCCATTCAGGTAATGCCTGTATTAATTGCTTGTTACATTCTGCCTCTGCAATTTCATGGGGTCTGTAGCTTGCTGTGCTGGGCAGATGCCAGCCCTGTGAAGATAAAATCAGCCTTTGTCACCATGTGGCCCATGGTGTCCTAACAAGAGAAACAGTTTGAACACTTACAGCTGCTGCTTTTAGTCATCCAGTGATCAGCAGTGAATTTCTGGAGCATGGCTAGCAGAGGAGCAGTAGAAAGGCAAGAATTGTTATATCTGGTTAAGCATCACAAAACTATAGTTCAATTGTGCTGCCCTGCAAGCCTCAGTTTAAGCAGAAATCTGAACCTGAGTGTTATTTTGGACACTGCCAACAGGAAAAGATCCACTTTTCCACACATCTGTGTGAAGGACAAGTCTCAGGCAGCAACAAAATGAAATGAGCTGTAGTTTGCTTTCCCATATAGCGTCTTCCTGTGCTCACTATCAGCCTTCCAGGATAATTTTTACCTTCGAATGGTACTCCAGGGAACTCACAGCACCTAGACTTTATCATCAAATATAGAAGGATTCAGATCAATATTAAGTATTTACTTGATATCAATAAAGCCACATAACATTAACACTGCTAGCAACGGATACGTACAATTGAGACTCAGAGTAGTAATATAAACCAATAACAACAGACTATGCTGTAACTGAAAGCCATAAGCTGTTTTAGCTTTAGTACTGACCATTACCAAAACTTTGAGCAATTGCTCTGACTATTTCAGTAATGGGAGTTTAAATGAAGAGGCGAAAGATGGTTTCATTGTGTGTTCATTTCCCAAAGTGAATAAAGTGACAACACGTATACAAAGTGAGGAATTAATTTCTCAGCATATGTGTAGCTTGCAGTAATTGTAACAAACATCAGTAGGCCAAAGGTAACTTTGCTGGCACCTCTACAAGGAATACTTTGGGCAATGTGAATGTGGTGTACCCAGTCTTCTGCTGCACAAGGCAATGAAAGGAAACTTGCTCACACAAGTTTGCCAAGTGTGAAATTCCCATTAATTCTATTTATCCAGTTTCATAAACAGCAAGATTCTGTATTTGAGTTCTCCAGGCAGAATTTCAGTCTCATAAAGACTATGTAGCTCTGCACACTTACAGGCTACTAATGAAAAATGGGAAGATTACATTTATACTAAATGTTACTTAAACGACATCCAAATGCCAAACGACAATTGTATTCAGTGAGGTATGCACATGCAGAGCTGATGTAAACCTCCAGACCTCAGCAATGCCATATACACATTCCTTTATTTCATTGAATATGAATTTGTTATCTCTCATATACACATGTTCTCACATACCCATGTGCACACTATAATGAACCTGCTGATTCCTACTGATTGTGGGCATCTCCGAATGGCTGGGTGGAGGTCTAAACAGTCATCTTGTGGTAGACCATTCTGCCATATGTTTGCCTTTCTACACAAACATTTGTCAGGAAATCTATCACCATCGACACAGCACAGTCATGTGACATGATAGTAAAACCTTTATGGGCAACCTCTCTCACATTTTGCCGTACGGGAAGAACATATGTAGGAGTGAAGATACTGTTACACCGTGTCTTTTAACTGCCACATTTTTCTGGCAAAAGCTTCAATCCTCTCAGTGTTCTTTCAGTAACCTCTCTGGTTTGGGTTAAGGACAAATGCTTAATTTCTCTTGTTTTTCTTAGTGAAGTGCCCCTGCCAAACTCCTTTATTTGATGCTCATGCTTCAAACACTTAAAGACTAGGGCTTGAGCACCTAAATTCTCATCTCCAGATTCTTGGCATGTAGTTCAAACACTGCTGCCTCACCATGCAGCATGCTCTGCTCCAATGGTACACTGAATGGGCAGTAGTGTTTGGAGATGCTGCTACAGTAATGAGGTAATAAGCAGAAGCCAAGTCAGAACATGTGAGGTTGCTAGTATTGCAGTTGATGGGTTATGATTCCCTGGTTTATGCTGTGATGCTCTGAAGGCCTGGAGCTTTATTGTTATTGCCTGCCCATGTAATGACAAAGTATCTCAGACATCCTACAAGAGACTGCAGGAATAAATGACTGAGTAGAAGGAATGCAGTATAGAATCACAGAATCATTAGGGATTGCAAGGGACCTCAAAAGATCATCTAGTCCAATCCCCCAGCAGGATCACCTAGATAAAATTGCACAGGAACACATCCAGGTGGGTCTTGAACGTCTCCAGAGAAGGAGACTCCACAACCCCCCTGGGCACCCTGTTCCAATGCTCTGTTACCCTCACTGTGAAGAGGTTTCTTCTGATATTTATATGGAACCTCAGATATTCCAGCTTGCACCCATTGCCCCTTGTCCTATCACTAGATGATCTTGAGGAGAGCCTGGCTCCATCCTCCTGACACCCACCCCTCACATATTTATAGACATTAATGAGGTCACCCCTCAGCCTCCTCTTCTCCTAGCTAAGACATCTCCATGTAAAAAGTCCTACAGAGACAAACTTAAGACTCTTACTTGAAGAGACAGAAAGTGTTATCAGTAAACACTGTATCACCAAGCATTGGAATATATGTGCACAATGTCAACTGCTGAATCTCTGCTGGATGCAGTGGAACCTTCCCTTTCTTGGTTAACAAATCTGTGGGGCACATATTTGCATAAAAAACCCTTAATTTATTCCACCTTTAAGGCTGATTAGTCCCAGTATTTTCTGGTTGGTCTGAATTCTTCAAAGGTGACAACATGGTGACAAATCTGTTTTCATTTTTAATCTGTAAAATCCACGCAAATGACACAACTCAGTTCTATATTCTAGCACACACACATGAACTCTGGACACATGGCTCTCACTATTTAGAGGGAAAAGCTTTTTTCCCTACATTTTGGTTGGTTTTGCATTAGAAGTTAGAGAGGCCCAGCCAGGGGCTCCTGCACTACTTAAAAGAATACAGCAGGGCTGCTTTAGCGCAAAAGTAAAAACAGATGACACTGTAAGAAAAAGGATGCTCACTTGCTTGCCAAAACCTCTACAATTTCAAAATTAATCAATGCATTTTTATATTACTTTTTGTGATAATTTATAACATACAAATGCCTTTAAAGTGGCCTCCAAACCAGACCTTCTGTCTAGGACTCTCTGTAGAGCCTCCCTACCCTCAAGCAGATACAAACTTGGTGTCATCTGCACATTTACTAATGGTGCACCATATTTCCTCATCAAGATCATCGATATAGGTGTTAAACAGAAGTGGTCGTAATACTGAGCCCTGAGGAACATCACTTGTGACCAAATGCCAACTGGATTTAACTCCATTGACTACCACTCTTTGGCCCCAGCCATCCAGCCAGCGGTTTATCCAGTAGAGCAAATGCTCATCCAAGCCATGAGTAGCCTTTTTTACCTAAGGATTTTGTGGAAACAGTGCCTATCAGGCTGACAGGTCTATAGTTCCCCAGATCCTCCTTTTGGCCCTTCTTGTAGATGGGTGTCACATTTGCTACCTTCCAGTGCACAGGTACCTTCCCAGTTAGCCAGGTCTTCTGGTAAATAAAGGAAAGGAGCTTGGCAGTCACATCTGTCAGATCTTTCAGCACCTTTGGGTGCAACCCATCCTGGCCCCATAGACTTGCGTGCATCCAAGTAGCATAGCAGGTCACTGACCACTTCCTCTTTAACTGTGATCACCTCATTCTGCTTCCCCTCCCTGTCACCTAGCTCATGGCTGCATGTCCAGGGAAGACTGGGGCAAAGTAGCTATTGAGCACCTCAGCCTTTTCCTCATTCTTTGTCACCATGTTTTGTCCTGCATCAAATAAAGGATGGAGGTTCTCCTTAGTCCTCTTCTAGTTATTAATGTGTTTATAGAAACATTTTTCATTGTCTTTAACAGCTGTAGCTAGCTTGAGTTCTAGCTGGGCTTTGTCTCTCCTAGTTTTCTCCCTGCACAGCCTCACTACATCTTTATATCCCTGAGAGAACTGCTCCCTCTTCCACATATCATAGAGTCTCCTTTTGTTCCTGAGATCCAGCCACAGACCCCTATTCAGCCAGGCCCATCTCTTTCCTGGCTAACTTGTTTTTTCACACAGGGGACAGCCTGCTCCTGCGCATTTAAGACTTCCTTCTTGACATATGTCCAGCTTTTGTGGACTTCTATACTCTTCAGAACTGCATCCCAATGAACATTGTCAATCAGCCTATAAATCAGATCTTTAGGTCAAGAATATCTGATTTCTTCTTGAATCAGAAATCAGTGACTCTGGATATTCTTTCAAATAAATAGATGCGTGTGAACTGAACTATTCCACAGATATTCAGGATTGACTGATTGGGTCAACAGGAGCAGGAATGTGCTTGTCTTAAGATTCTCTGAAAGAAACATTAGCAAACAGAACTATAAAATATAAAATATACAAAGCTAGAATTTCCAAACGGAGCTTTGGTCTGAGAATAAACCAATGAAGTTTCAGCAAATTTTTTTCTAAGACAAATGGGAACTCTAGTGGGAAGCTTCAGTTTAAAAGTTAACATCCCAACCTCTCCAAGAGTATGGCAGACTGTCACTCACAATGAAAACTTTACTGCCATTCCTTGTACACATGGCCACCAGCTATACTCCATATTGTTTAAAGCAGAGAAAGCTGCAGTTGTAAACGGTGAAGAAAGTTGTTGAAATGTGATCTACTCTATGTGCACATAGCGTAGCTGCTGCAGATGCTCTATTGGAGCACAAATGAAAACTTGAAGCCAGTAGGAATCTTTCCACTAACTAATAAACCTTGCATGAGGGCCCTAATTTACTCTAAATGGCATCAGTTGTACTACTTGTACTTAGTACCATCCTAGACCAATGGACTGGATGATCAACTGGAAAGAATCCAGGTGCTTCTAGACAGATACTATGACCTTTAATGGATTTTTGGGGAAAAAAAACAGCCCTTGTTCATGAGTTGCAAGTATTTTGAGAAGTGTTGTTTTGTTTTTAAGCTTGAATTCCATTGTGAGGACAAACCCGGGATTCTTCTGAATTATATGTGGTGGACACACATTGAATCTCAGGAGCTTTGGCAGTTTGCTGTTTCTGATGCTGTCACAGAGAAAAAACATTTTCCTTTCCAGAAACGGGAAGCCAATGTTTCTGGCTGTCACCAAATTTTGCAGCCTACAGGGAATAACTATTGGGTCAAGTCCTACTTTAGCTTTATACAACATGGCCTGAGATGAGAACTGGCAGCATCCTGCTAGCTGTATTGTCATGTCCAAAAGCACTGCAACTACAAATAAAAGAAAATATCAACAAGGAAACTTCAGCAGGACAAACTAGCATAGGGGACATGGCTTCAACATTTTGTTGATGCAATTGATGTCTCCCTCTGAAGCTGCTAAGCACATGCTGGTGTACTTGCCAGGAGGACTTGTCCTGCTTGGCTTTCTCTTCACCCTGGGATCCTGTGTGCTAGCCAAAGGTGCAAGTCCTGCATGGCTGTTACCAAGACTGTGGACATCCTGCTGTCTGCCCAAGACACGTTGGATCAAACAGACTGCTTTTTCCCAAAGGCAGTCCAAAAGTGCTGTTGCATTCATTTGTGGATCTAAGTAAGACAATTAATTTCCTTTAGAGAGAGGCATTCTGCTCTCACAGAAAGGACAGAGAGAAAAGCCACATAAAGAACATCTGTGCTGCCATTAATGTAGTCCTTCCCAAGCCTCTGGCCTTTCTCACCAGGAGGGTTTTCCAAGCTCTGTTCCTTTTACAGGAATCTGTATTTCCCTGAAGTACTGAACAATTTCCAGCAGAGGTCTCTGCTTACTAATAATTACAATCTGTCCGGACTGCTTACACACCATAGGGTTCATAAAATCATTGTTGTGCTTTGTCCCTTCACAGGATTAAGAAATAAAATTATGACCCAATCAATCTGAGTGCCAGAGAAATCACCATTTGCTTCACAGGGCAGTAATGCTCACCCATTACATGTGCAAAGATTCTCAAGAAAGGTTTCCTTCTGTAAGATATTTTAAATCACTTTATAGAGGTTGGCACAGCACATGTGTCCCACCTACCAAACCTAAGATGCTTCAAAGAATGTAAGACTTAAGAGCTCCTCATTGTAAAATGCATCAGCATTCTTTAACTGTAAATATAATAATTCTTCTGGAAGCAAAAGAGACAAGTCCATTTCAAGTGAAAAAAAGGATTTTTTTTTCTGAGAGTGTGTACTCTAAGCTGAGATTTAACTATGGTCTAGAGGAACTGCCCCAAAAGACATTTAGCTTTCAGGCCACAATATCTTTGCTTTTATTCTAATACAAGTGTACCATCTGATTATAAGAAAATTATTTTTATGCCTACCTTTCTCTATCTTTAATTTTATTTATTCATCTACTTAATTGAGTGGGATGCTCTTCTAAAATGTAAGGTGCTAAAATCAGGATTAAACATTTCTACACTTAGGTTTGGTCTCTAATTGCTCTCTGCAGCATCTCAACTTACCAAGAAACTTTAAGAAGTCTCAAACAGCAGCTCTTTTGAAGCTCAAACATTATCATCAGGGTGGAGAAAAGTTCCTACCCTCACATTAAGAATGAACTCTGCCTCCTCTATACCAAGCCGTCTGCTGGTGTTTAAGTGTAGTTATGGCAGAAAACAGTGCGATGTGAATTTCGCAGCACAATTACCACAATTTCCTAGCTCATACAACACCACCACCTTCAACACCTTCTTGTGCACAAACAAGACTACAAGAGTACAATAACTGTGGTACAACAAAATACTGCTAATGTCTCTTCACCTTGGAAACTGCTCAATAAACATATCCTGGCATAGCCTTTCAAAAGTGATGTGAAAAGTGCACATTGCCTTCACCTCCAGCTTCCTAAAATTTACAGTTCCACATTTCAAATTGAAACAAGGCCAGTGACCAGTCCAGCACATCTGTGTCATCAGCACTGGACAAATAGCACTGGTGCACATGCAGAGTCTGCTCTGATCAGTCTCAGTGAGGTGACTTACAAGAATGTGTTTTGTGGGGAATGCTTGCAGAACCACAAACCAAATTCTTATTAGCTTTTACTCATGTAATAAAACCTAGCATTATTAGATGGCAACTCTTGCTCCCTCCACTTCCACAAAACATTATAAGTTTGAGCATTGAGGCCGTACTGTAAGCTGCTTGTATAGCACCGCAAACAATATTGAAAACAAATTCACCCTTAAATTACAACAAAGAATAGCAATTGCAAAATACTCTTTGCAGCACACAGCATAATACCTACGGCTTACCTTACCACAGGAGAACAGTTTATTCCAAGTACACCAATGTAGTTGCTGGTGTTAAGGCAGCTTTATATGGATGTGATAGCAGGCCAAATTCCAACAGCACCATAATTATTTGTTCAGCTTTGACTCAATCCCTCCTATTCATGGACAGCTAGCAGACGGCGTATGGATTGAACACTTGCTCAGTGTCCCCTGCTATAGCAAGCCCTTTGGGACAAAATGAAAGAGAGGAACTGCTTGTGGTTTAGCACAAGGATTTTTAATCAAACAGCAAAAGGTTCCACTGTGTCTCAAACTGAATGTTTTAGTCAAATCAATGCCTGCACCTGTCTTCTGCTTATAATTCACCATGAGACAGAAGTCCCTTGGTACTCTAGTAGATATTTTTGCAGTCCTTTGAAAAACTCACTTGCAACTCAGTAGTTCTTTGATTTGAAAAGCCTGGGTAGAATTTCATTCATGTTTCACTCTCTTTTTCCCAGCAAATACCTGCATTCCAGCTAAAGTTGATCTTTGCTTTGTAAGTAGCGTCTCCAATTTAAGACAGTATGTTGACTTCTTTGGGAGCTCACCATAACCCAATCTGTCCTCTACCTTGCATTTAGCTGAAAAAATGCATATGATAAGAGGGAGATGAGAGGCAGACCTACTTAGCCACTGGATATCAGGATTCAATTCCATTTCTGATACTTGGAAATTAAATGCTTTCCTCCCACATGGCTGTTTCAAGTCTGGATGACATAACAGACAAAACTCCCTTCTCCTTCTACCCTGATAGCTAATCTTGCAAGTGAAAGACTCTGAAAGAAGCTGCAATGGGAGGCAGGATTGCCTGGTAACAACACAAACATTTAACTGGAATTATGGACATTCAGAATCCATGAAAATTTTCTGAAAGTCATTAATGGTATAAGAACTACATCTGAGAAGACTATCCTTTCCTTTCTTCAGTATTCTCCTTTATCCCAAGAATTACAATGCCCGTTTCATTAACAGCACTGCAACACTGCACCTACCACATAAGCATTACTGTGGTCTTGAACAGTAAATACAATTGATTATATCCCTCCTTGCTTCTTTTTTCTTAAACATTCAGCACTGTCCCAAAATGTTTCCACGAGTAAAGATCTTCAAACCAAGACCATTCAAAAAGCTTACATTAGGAAAGAAACAAATTAATAGCAAAACAAGTAAAATTGACATACTTGAAACAAGTTCAAAGGCACAGTTAACATGTTTTGCACCTGAAAACCCTCAAAGTGATTCTATTCGATTAAAGCTCACCAGAATACAATGGATTACAGGCCTGACTTGAGTTCAACTATTAACTGGATATTGATTCACAGGAGGGACCAAGATGCAGAAGAAAAGTACCAAGAAAAGATGAGTAGCAGAGAAAGAAGACAGATAAATCAATTTGCCCTCTTTTGTGTCCAAGAAGGGCTTACCTCACACCCAAGAAGCAGAGGGACTGTGGAACTTTCTGTCCTTTTTAGGTCCCCAAACAAGAATTAGGTCCTTCCTTTCTTGCTGCTCCTCTTACAAGGCTATGATTACCTTTAAGTAATGAAATGGGGCAAGAATGGACCATGAACCCCAGTGAAGTTGATGAACCAATAAAGAAGGTTTACGGGGTTTTTTTTTCTTGGCATGTGTTCTTTGTAGAAAAATTCCAGCAGAGAGGCTCAAAGCCATCTTACCATACATATTTTCCTAACACCTACCCTTCTGCTTTACACCTGTTACAGCAAAATATTTGTGTGCTTTTGAGAAAGCTCATTGATGGCCTGGGATAACAGTATTGTATCCTCCTACATATTAACTTCAGTAAAGACACATTCATTGTGAGAGCATAACAAGAGTAACAGAAGTGATCAAACTATACAAGATGCTCACTTTTAAACTAGCAATGTCCTTCAACTTTGAACACAGTACAAGCAAACAACAGAAAAAACTGATTGCTGAACAATGTGGAGAAAGGAGCGGTTCACGAGATTACAATTCTTTACTCTCAGTTTTTGAAGATATGAACAATATCTTGGCAAGATTTCAACACTTGCAGAAGAAAACTCATATGTATTCCACCTGTCAGCTATTCAGTATTGTTCTGCTTGTCGTTTAGCTGTTTTACAAAACTGGGTGCTATTAATTCAGTTACCTACAAGTGTGACGTCAATACTTTCAACAGACTAGTTAGCATAATTCTGACAACCACTGTTCATTTCAGGCATGATACAGTTGCACACATAGCATTAGTTTCTAAAATTTATAAAATAACTGGTCTGCTCTGCTAAACCATGTTCTGTAGACAATTCTGGGACGGAGTGGGGGATCCTTTTAGTTTGCAGGATTCTTTGTGGTATTTATATAAGTGCAAATGTTACTGATGTAATGTCATGATGGTGGTCTTCTACCCAGATCCAAAAAGTAATTAATGTGATGAAAACCACAACTTTTCAAAGAAACTGTGGCATGTTTTTATAGATAGGTATGCAGTCTTCTTGAGTTTGCAGTATGGATCTGAATTCACATAAGCATGCTTGATTTCCCCTGAGTGTTGTGTGAACAGTTATTATTACTGACCTGGAAATTATTCTTCTTTCCCTGTTTGACTATTGTTTTTGTCTAAGTTTATATGCATCCCTGAAACCAGATGTACAAAACTTGGTATATTTCCATTACTTAACACGGCTGTGTGCATTTATTATCTCAAAGTTGGATGAAGTACCAATTGGTTTGTGCTGCATACTTCATGATCTTGGGCTGTTAAAATGACCAACAGGCCTTTCAAGACAAAATACAGAGCGTTGTAAGGAATATTTGTCAAGTTAGCCATTGCCTGGTAGACTACTGCTATGAACTTCTTGAAATAAGAGGAAGGAATATCTAGGTTTTATTTTTCTAACTTATGTCTATGTAGATTTTACACGTAGCAGAACCAGCAACACTCCAATTGTTAGCACTGAACAGGCTGGCTGTGCCAGTTATAATTCCATCCAGAAGAGTGCAGCAGTACATACCCTTGCTGAACACGACCACACAGGACTGACTAGAAAACCGTCAAAATTCCCCCCAAAACCCCTGCTCCCTGCAATAATAGCCAGACCTGTAAACCAAAATAAAAAATAAATACCAGTTTAACAACAAATAGATTTCTTTCAGTCACACAGAAGCGTATTAGAAAGAGGCTGCAAGCTGACACCAAACAGTGACTATTATTTGAGCTCTGCACAATCACTCACTGCCATTTTGCTTTAAAGGCCTGGTGGTGGAAGGAGTGATCGCTTGTAAGTACTGAAGACTTCTTTGTATGATGCTTTAGTTGTGACATGGAGATCATCAGCCGCTCCTGTGTCCTAGATTGAATACTTCAAAGTGGGAGGTGGGCTTTTACCAGTCTGTGCTGTGGTCTTTGCTAAAGGCTGAGTATTAAAGAATTATTCCTTATTGAAAATAAGGAATTAAAGGGTGGAGCCTTTGCTACCTAAAAACTATTGCAATACTCTTTGATATGGACACAAAAATAAATCTATAAAAATGAGTTCTTGTACGTTCTGCATTATCAATCAATATATTTAAGCCTTTATTATCTCAGCTACTCTCACAATTTTCCTAGTTAGAATAATAGCCTCCAACCTCCTAAGGCATAAAATGCCTGTGCAGATCTTTCTTAAGAACAAAACACAAAGTTAGTGTTATAGGTGGTGTTTTCATGCAGGTCTCCCGAGCTCCAACAGCTCAGTTACTCGTAGATAGCCCTTCCCTTACTCCTCATGAAGAACACATCCTCACAGCACTACTAGACTTACATCTGCTCAAGGGTACAGCAAGACAGAAGGTGTGTAGTGCAGTGCTGGCAGCTACATGTGAGAGGAGACATGTTTGGTTTTTTATAAACAACTGAAATGCATGGTCCAAGTGAAGGGAAAACCGCTATCCTCTGTGGTAAAGGGGTGCTGCAAAGATACAGGTGACAAATAGAGACTGCTTTCCAACCATCTCCTTACAACAGTTTTGTTTTCTATTATGACAGAATACAGGAAACATGCAACACAAATGACATACAAAGGCAATAGAGAAAAGGGTAGGAACAGAGCAAGTGAATCAGAATAGAGAAATTTTGCCTTTCATCTTCAGCCTGCACATCTTTCTCCATTTCGGCTTCATTTCCCATGGCACAGCATCATCACCCACTCACTGGCAGTATCCATCCATAACCCCAAGGCTTCCAAAAAGTGCTCTTCTCCATTCAGTTCCTACTATTTTCTTCAACAAATAAAAATTTCCTTCCTTTCTGCTACAATTAGTACTCCAGATGGAACCCCTTATAAAAGACTCTCTCTGTGAATGGTGATAACACACAAAATTATGCAAATGTCAGACACATGAGTAGCTGTGTTCTCTGTGCACCCCACTGTCCTGTGGTTGCTATCCAAATCACAGCCCCCCTAGTTTCTTTCCCAACCACTGTTCTTTCTTGTTTGTTCAAGATAAGACTAAGAAAAGCAAAAGGAGCCTGGAGGTTTCTGTCAACAACAGTGAGAGAACCCCAGGTGTCCTTCTCTCCCCCACCAAGAGGGAGAAGATGAAGAAATAGCCAAAGGGTAAGGACAGACTCAGGCTCTAGCTTCCACATCTTTAGCACAAAAACATGTCTCTGTATATAAAGCAGAAAGGGGGAGACAAAGTGCTGGGAGAGCAAGTTAAGCAGATTGTCTCACTCAAGTTTCTCCTTGTGTATATCTACAAAGGCAAAGAGATTCACTGTCCACAGGACATGAGTGAAGGCTGGAAGCTCTACACAGTGACTCTCTGAAGAGAGATAAGGCCTCGTTTTGTAAATATTATTAGCAAGCCCTGCATTACTGTGCATATGATTGTATCAGGCAAGTTGTTGCTTGGAGCACAATCTATTCAAGCTGTTTGCAGCTTGAGAAGCCTGCATACACCTCTCACACATGGCCTCTCTGTGCTCAGGAATCCAGCGTAAGGTTTATATCATCCCACACAGAGGTGCAGATGTCAGCTTCCCAGAGCAGCAATAATGTGTCTCCTCTCTACTAAGTTATGTTGTTTTCTTAGCATCTCCTCTGAAGTCACTCTGGCTGCTCCTGGTTCTTCCACATCTCTCTATACACTCATGCTCTTCTCTTTGATAGCTTTTGGCTGGAGACGGCCTGAATGCCATAAGGTATACCTGTCCAGATTTTGAACTTGCCTAAGCTGACAGAGCTCACTCAGTGTCAATGTTTTACATTAAGGCAGAATCAGTTCCATGCTTTATTTACCAGCAAAGATAACACTTTTCAAAGTACAGTGGTTGCACTAGTCATGTGGAAATACAGCTGCAAATTATTTATCATGAAGTTGAGGACATATAGGCTAGTAAATCATATTTGGCTTTTCAGTTTAACCTGCTTCAGCAAGCTAGCAATTACAAAGCAGCCTAAGCAGTCATCATGAGCCTAGGCACTCACACACGTAGCTTAGAGCCCTTGTTGGGACTTGACTTGATTATTACATGCCCTTTTCTACTGAATTAATTGAAATGGCTTCCAACTTATATTACCATAAATAAGAGTGGAATTAGGTTTTACATGAATAAGCAGCCTTATGCATATGCAATTATATTATGTATTGATATATGTGTGTGCATGAATTACCTATGCAAGGAGTGCATATATTTGTCATTCTTATAAATCAGCAGATTCAGATAAGATAAATATTTTTCTAGAAAAGGTCTTGTATAATGACTATAATTAAATATAATCACTTTGGAATTAATATGAGAGCTCAGATTGAAATATTTTTGTCTGCTCAGTTTTATTCTAGTGTAAGTTGCTCAGTACAGACCTTAGCAGTAATGTGTTAGCTGCAAGTCAAGAATCTGCTTTTAAAGAAACTAAATTAGGAAGTCATTGCAGTTTATTGTTGCGACTGAACAAGTGCTAGATGTAGCTGTTTCTAAGTTTGAACAGATATGAAGAAGGAAGTAAAAGAAACCTAAGATGACTGAGTTGAAATCTTCAACAGTCACTTGACTTTTACCTAGGTTTATGGCTTTAGGTTTGAGAGAAGGGTAAGCTAGATTTCTGGACTTGAGAAATACTAGTGCATGGTAGGAGATGTAGGAAGTGTGTTACACATCTTAGGAAACTTACAATCAGACTCAAACCTCAAGAAATGAACAAGGAAGCTTCAAAAGTACTGAATCCTCTCACATTATTGTATGCCAGGAGAGGCTTGAGCTGATTCTAGCACATGGTGCTTCTAGAACCCGTTTTTAAGCTGCACATCAAGACTCTTTCCTAGAAGCGCTAACTCCTTTCTCAGTCCAAGCCTGACTGGTTCTTAGACTTAACAACTACCCGCTAGCTGCATAGTTTTCAGTGATGGCTCTACTTAAGAACATACGCTTCAAAAGCATAGTGAAGTTGGGAACTAGCAGCAATAAAAGGAGACATTATGAAAATTCCTACACTGAATGAGCAGGAATAATAGAACAAGATCAGTGACCAAACATTTAGAAGTTTGAAGCAAAGAATCAGCTCACTCTTTAGATATGTTTGGATTTGCCTTAAATTACGGAAAAGAAAAAGCTTCAAAAATTGTAGAAAGATGCTGGTATTTGGTACTTCTTATAATTTGAGCCCAAAAGAATTTTGCTAGACACTTTGGCAAGCACAGGTTGACAAACTTTTGCACTCAGAGAAGTTAAAAATGACTTCTCCGCTTACTAAACACATGCAACTGCAGGCAATAATGGCAAGTAATTCACAGTCAGTTTTACCGATTTAGGATGGGAGCTACAGAGCCACAACCCAAAGGACTAAAAGTCCTCCTGTGAAGCTCTAAACTGGTGCAAAATTAGACGAAGCATGCACCAGAGGGGGACTGTTGCTTCACAGCAATACCTCTCCTTTAGCTGTTTACAGAACACACATGAAGGGTGCTCAAACGGAACACAGCTAACAGGGCTAGAGCTTAACAGGGTGATGTTTCAACAATGCATCTGCAAGTTAGCAACTCTGCGTAATCCAAGGAGTGCCAAAAGGCATGGGGAGCTGAGGGGTGAAGGCAAGGGGAAATAAAAAGCCAGCCTACTTTCGGAAACATGCTTCTAAGGTCACGTGGAAAACTCACTAGCCAGCAAACAGTTCAAGTTTTCCAAAAGTTTTCCAAGTAATTCAAAGCTGACTTGATCACGCTATATTTACTTAATTCAACTCCAAACCTTACCTTTTACATATTGTCTTGCTCAAATGGGGGGGTGGGGATTGGCAGTAAAAGTTGATCTAAGCAAAACCTGTAGCCTGGCTTTCTCTACAAAACTCTTTGATCCAGTCTTCCTTCTCTTATTGCATTGTTGTCTCCTTCCCAATTCAGAGTCAAACTCTCATTTCAGTTTGGAAATGAACACTCACTTGCAGGCTGAATGGAATCCTTATGGGCTATATCTCAAAATCTAAAGGTGTTTTCACTTTAGCTGCATTTCTTAAACCTATGCTTGATGATTAATCAGAAGCTGCTTGTGAACCCTTTTCAAGGAGGACGTGGCACTCCATTTGAAAATCATTGGCTTAAGTCCAAGTAATGTAGCTGTTTTTTAGGCTTCCCTATTCAATGCAGGACACTAGACAGTTACAGTCACAACTTGTTTCTCCGCTTTGCTGGGTTTTACAATGTATAACTTTACTAAAGATTCATCAGAAGCAATCACCCCTGGTTTTACCACAGTTCTTGTCAAAGTATATAGAAAACAGGAGCTATAAAAACAGATCCCTTAGAAGATGCTCAAAAGTGATTTTTTTCTGTAAGCAGTAGATCACTCATTGTTCCAGAGCAACACAGACTTGCTAACAAGAACTATTTGAAATACCTGTAAGTTTGAGAAATGGTATGCTCAAACATGCAGAGAGGCTACCCCCCCAGTGTGCATTTGTGCCATCTCCTTTGGAGTCACAGAAATATGACAGGACATACTTTGTGAGGCTCTTGTATTCTAAGGAAAAGAAAAAAAAAACAAAGAAAAAAATGGAGCAACACAGATGTGTAGCAAGGGTGGACATGTCCACTTTAAATCTCACATAAAGATTTGAGCCTCCCACTGTACAAGCTTACAGCACCATAGATGTAAACATCTCTGGTACTGAGCCTTGGTCAGTGGAAGCTGTTTCCACTTTCCAGACTGACTCTGAGAAGCTCAGAAATAATGATACTACTATTCTGAAGTGAGGTTACTTCCTGTAACATCTGTGATGAATATGTGATACAGGCTGCTATAAGCATCACATACTTAAAACTAACAGGAGATGTAAAGGGTTCTTCCAGCCACATTGTGGTCATCAGGAGGAGGGAGCTACACAAATGCTTCATGAGATACATATGCTGTCCTAGAGGTATTAGGACATGGAGGTACCCATTTGATAAATCTCCCATTGTGTCTACATATTTGACAAACAGCAAAACAACCTTTCCAACATATACATCATAATAAATAAGGTCCAAAATATCTACAAGCACAATTTTTAAAGATGAAATATTTACCTTCTGTTTAGCTGATGGCATTAAAACTAATCTCTATCCTTTCCTACTGCACAAAGTAAAAAATAATCAATAAACTAGTTCATTTATTACATTACTTCTAATGGTTCATTAAAATAATGATACATCCTTATTATGGAAGAGGTTGGTATCACTGTCAAAACAGGGTTCTCTACAGATGAAATGCATTTTCAGAATGATTTTTTTTAATAAAATTTAAGAATAGCAGTTTTTTCAATCACAAAAGCCTACTTTTCTGAATCAACCAGAGGCATTGCTTGTTTTTATTAACACATACAAAATGATTAGGTTATACAAATGTGTTTTGTTTTTGGACGCAGTGAAAGCTAAATTAATGGGCATTACAACATTAGTTTACATCGCACTTTGTTTCAAAAAAACACTGCTTATGATTAAACAAATAGGTTATATATATGTATATATATGTATATAAAAGAGGTGAAATAGCTGGATAACAGAAGATTTATACTAGGAAAAGGCTGGGAGCAACTGCATCTCCTGACTGTGCCCTTAGCTTTCAAACCACTGATAGGAGTTCCCATTTAAAAAAAAAAACAAAACAAAAAAATATCCCACAACACTACTCTCCCCAAAAAACCCAGAACACCAAGTGCCCCCAAAACAAACACTCAAAGCAATGGCACAAACTTTCCCTAGGCTAATAATGTTTCCTGACAGCTTCAAGCACAAATGGATTACTTTAAATATCACATAAACCTAGTGTAAATTAAAAAAATAGATTACTTTACACAATGCTTGGCAACCATGTCTAGTGAGCACAGACATTTACAACAGTGCCATGTTTTTTCCTTGCATAACCCATACTCACACACAAACAAGTTTTCTAAAGAATCAGTGATATATTCAGTCAACTTCTGTTTCTTTTATACAATACGAAATGGTTACAATAACATAGTACTTTTCAGAATAAGTTAAACATCAAGACATATGGCAATAGCATTGTACTAGTTTTTCTACATATATATGAAATCCAGAAATCCAGTCTATTTTTATTCAGTCACAAAAAATGAATAAAGACTAAGATCCAGTCATACTGGAAAACTAGACTAGTTCTAGAAACCACAAATACTGTAAGCGCTTTGGTATAGTATGTACAGGTTGTGCTGCCAATACCATGCTAGCATACTAGAACTGATCAACCGATTTAAACTGGTGACTTAAAGTAAGAAAAATAAATTACTGCAAGAGTCGCTTTCTTCTTTTTGGAAGTGATTTGGTCAAAGAAGATGCATCAGAAGTACACACAGCATTTGTATTATGTGACTACAAATTAAATATGAATAAGTGTTTTTCAAATACAATGCAAGACCAGTCTTTTTAAGTGCATGGAACATAATGCAGAATACTGTTCACTATAGGGACAAGTACAAAGATGTTAAACGTTTTATCAGATATTGAACAATGTTTTAATTAAAAACAAAATAAAAAAGGTGTGAATGAGAATAAGCACTCTTCTACTGTTACAAAGATCAACATGCTTCTCCACGCAGTAGTAAGAGAAACAATGAATCATGAAAGATACCTACTGCATCCATTTTATCTCAGTTTCTCAAAGGCTTAGAGTGAACCTTCAGACTCTCAAATAGTTAGAATATTTGGTTGGGGTTGTTCCTTGCTTTTTAAAAAAATGTTATTTTTAACAGGAAGTTTTCCTGGAAATGGAACTCAAAAAGTGCATTTTAAACTAAAGAGTCTATTTTCCCACCCTGTTTCATGAATGCATTTGCATGGTTTACAAATTTTAACTTAAACTATTAATTCTTTCTATCACTACAATTATCAGAATGTCTCACTTTTTCAGGCAACCCTACTAAGTTAGGCAGCCCCCTCTTTTGCAAAGCAAGTGGTATTAATTTCAAAGAAGGTCAAAATACTGCCATCTTTAATCAAGTGAAATGCCAACTTAAAGAGTAAGGGCTGCAGGATTTTCAGATTTGTACTGCATGCAGCCTTCCTAAATTTGTAGTTTATAATTTGAATTTCAGGGTACAGTAAACTGCAAATACCACATTCAACTAATACTGCATCTTAGCCTCAGACTATGGTTTCAGGAATGAAATGGTAGTCCCAAATCTCTCAACCCAACCAGAGGAAACTCACCCTCATCATCACTAATTTTTTACACCACAAAACAACCCATTTAGCATGTAAACACAAGGGATGCTTGTCCTCATTTGAGGCTCCTACTGTTAGCCAGTAATACTTCACAGGTATCAGAAACAGGTTAATGTCTTCGTATTTCCCCCCATTTGTAAGTTGCTTTCTTCTAATTACAGAATATTTAGCTATTTAACAGCAAACCAAACAATTGCACAGAAATTACAGCACCAAGCTCCGCTAAATGAAACTGCTGGAGAGCACACACAGGAGAAAAGAATTTGACTGTGGTTGTTGAATGGGACAGAAGTCAAATGAGTTTAAATAAGAGTAATGTTAACACATTCCTTAATTGAAATGATTAATTCTTAGCAAAAATAAATTAATATCTCCATGATATTACTGTAGGCTAGTTGGTGACCCAGCCAGACTTTTGTGCAGATTAGGGTTTTGACTGTGTCTGTTTCGACTGCGAACAGATGAAAACATTGTGTTGCAACCTGGGACTTTACATTTGTGGAGCTGGCGAAGATGCACAGTTTTGTAATGAGCCCTGAAAGTTCCTTTATTACTATATGTTTTTTGACATATATGACAAGTTATTGGCAAACTGGAAGGTAAACCTGTAAAGTTTTGATTAGCTTTCTCAATCCAAGTACAGTCTTGGTAGAGCTCATCACTGGGCATTAGGCTGGGTCCTTCACAGCTTTCATCACTATCATCCAAAGGCATGGTGCAGATTTCACTTCCTCCATCAGAATCCCAAGAAGAATGAGCACTGCTCTCAGATTTAATGCTGGAAGTAGTGCTTAGATCCAGAACAGCTCCATCATTCAATGGATCGTATCCATAACTCTCAGAACAGGGTTCGCTAATTTGGCTCATTGGAAAAACCAAGCTGCCTGTTCTGTTCATTCCTTTGAAGATGACAGAAGTATGTCCAACATGTTGTTTTAAAGAGACATCTTGACAAAACTCCTTAGCCATGTCTTTCAAGAGGTATGTTGCATTGAAATGGTTGTTGAACTCCAGTGTATCTTTAGTCAGAAGTTTATGGTGAAGATTTAGGTTTGAACTATGTCTAGAAGAACAAAGACAAGCTTAGCAAGAATGTGTTTCACCTCACTTAACAGCTGTTTTATGATCATTAACTAAGGGGGGGGGAAATCAGTATTTAATAGCATGCATGAACTGTATACTCCTCATTTGACCAACTGCCACGCTGGGAGCACACATGGATGTCTTACATATGTGACTGGGTACCTGAACTTGCTTGCACTGGTATATATCAGAAATAATTCTACAGAAATCAATGTTTCATATTCTCTCTTGCATTGTGGATGGCTGTCTGATCTACTAGAAGAGTTGGGGGACAGACTAAAAAAAAACCTGTACACTGAAAAGATGTCAGAAAAGGCATAGAGGTGAGGAAGAAACAAGATTTTTCACAATGGAAAAAAGCAGGAAAGAAGTAACACCTGAGTTTGCAAAAACTACTGATAATCACAAACACTGTAACCATGTGCCAGGATGCAGCTGTACACACCACTGCAGAGCTTTTCCATAACAGGAACCTCCTTGAAGAAAAGAACACTGCATTTTCTGCAACCTGCAGTTTTTGAATGGGCACCTCTGGATTCAGTTTAAAACCACTAGATCATACTAAATCACTACTCCTCATTGATGCTATCAATTAACTTACTTAGAACTTCCAGGCTTTGGCCAGTTTTACTGTAAAAAAGGGAAAATATGAATTTTTCTCCTTGCCATCATGGTTTAATCCAAACCATGAACTATTCAAAGGAGCACCATACTGCAAAGGAGTCTAGAAACTTCTGCAAAGTTGTTCCAAATAACTAGTGTTTTGCACAAAAGCTTGCAAACTGTCTTTTATTTAGAAAGCCCGTCTCCCAAAAGTACCTGTGTTATAACTTAACTGGATATATTGGTGTGGGAAGGAATTCATAGTATGTGAATGCAAATCTTACTGCTGGCCTTCTTTCCTGTGGCCCATATCACAATTAGTGTGGAGAGGAATGCACATCTGGGAAAACACAGGCAGCAGATCACAGTATGAAGCTCTGCCAGCAACACATCAATCTGCGCACCTCAAATGCAGCGGCCAGCCCTCAGGGACTGGCTCATCTTCGCTCTGGATTGCATCAGCTGTCTCCAGTACTCCTAGCAGATTACAGACAGTCTAAACCTTGTGTCACTATGAACTACTATCCAAGCATGTTTCCTGTAGCCAAAAACTGCATGTTACACTGTCCTCTAAGAGTTAGAAACCTTACAACACTTACACTTTAACAGGCTTGTTACCTAGCACTTACCAATTTAGACACATAACTGATCGCCAACAATAAAACTTCAGTTCTTGTTTCTTAGCCTATGTGCATGACAGGCTAAAATTAAATTCTTTACAGCAATCCAATACTGCAGCTAACAGCAACACACATATCTGTAGTATGTAATTTCACTGAAAAGCACAACCAATGTGGATATACACCACAGAGTGTTAGCTCAACTGGCACTGCATCACGTTAATTGTGTATTGACCTAAGAGTAATCTTGCTTTTCTTATGGGATTTTTCCCACAACTCTGTTCAAAATCCTTCAGTAAAGTGAGAACAAGTGATGATTTCCTCATCTCATTGCATTTCATTAAAGAACATTGTATACATTAACATATACATGAAAGTACATATTAAACATGTAAGTCCACACATGCAACTACTGGAAAATGGCTGAATTCATATCCTTGTGGCTTTCCCTTTATGTTCTAAAGTATTCACTTGACTATTGCAGTCTTTATCAGTTATGAAATTTTCATGGCTTTATTTAATACCTCATAGTCTAGTGGAAAGGAAATGTTTCTTTCAATGGATTTTCATTTCATGAATGTTCTGATAAGTTATCATACCTGTTATACGAGGATACACAGAAAATCTTTGCAGGCTCCATTCCTCAAACACTCATTTTAATTTCAAATTAGGCTCCATTGTGATGGTAAAATAAATACAATTGTGTTTGTAATTTTCTTACCTGTCTCGACTTCTACGAGAAGGGAAAGCAGCATTACAGCCCTCAACTGTGCAAATATGCATTTCTTTGAGATGTACATTTTTAAAATGCATTTTTACACTGTAAGGGTTTTTAAAAGTCTTCTTACAGATGTCACAATGAAAGCGGCTTTCTTCCTTCTGAATCCCTAGTGCATGTTGACTGACATGATCCATATCTTTAGAGTCTTCAAAACAAGGAATGGCAGCACCCCTGTTTGACAAAGCGCTGAAAAAGCCCCCGGTCAGCAAGTGGTGTTGCAATTCAGGGCAGTTATTTTTAGGAATCCTGCGTTTTGACTGCTCTTTAAAATACACCGGGGATTCAGTCATTGGTTTTATATCATCATTGTGGTGGTGTTTTGGATCTTCATACATAATCTCATGGGAAACTATTTTTAATGGTTCGTTTTCTTCTGGTTTAACCTCTTTCTCACAGTGATGCAATTCATTCTCAGAGATATCCTTGATGTATTTGGTATTTGGTGCAAAGACAGATTCAAAATACTTAGGGCCCTCTACCCCAGAGACAGATTTCCATGAATTACCTGAATGGGGGTGCTTTTCCACCCTGTCGGTCACCTGCTTCTCTGTCTTATGCTCACAGGTCTCAAGCTCTCCATCGCTTACCACTTGCAGATGTGTATCGTCTTCAGAACTGGCAACATCACTACTTTCATTAGGTGTCTCAACAGCTTCTTTCTCTATCTTAATAGGCATACTTGACTTACGAGATTTCTTCTTGGGTAGCATGTCAAATGGCATTTCGTTTGAAACAAGTTGCTCTGGTATTGAGGAAGAAACAAGAGGCAGAGAAGGAAGAGTACCTGGAGTATTGGCAAGCTCAGCTGGTGTGACAGGACTACGATAAAAAGGAAGAACAGGCTGTACTGTCTTCAGGTTTGGAAAAAGGACACCATTCTGCCCAATACTGGCAAATCCAGCCTGACCCTTTGAATCTGTACAAGAGCTGGCATAGTTAGTAATAGTTCTGCTATCTGGAGTCAAAATTGCAAATTCTGTCCTTTTACTATCTCCAGCCCCAGCAATGGTCAAACCATTTCTTAGATCCTTATCCCTGTTATTTCTATTCATTGGCATATGGAGCCTGGGGTTAGGATTCGCACTGTGACGATTTCGACTACGCAAAGAGCTAAACACCATATTGCAGCCCTCAATTGTGCATTTGTGCTTTATCTTCAGATGAACAGCGTTGTAATGTATTTTCAAAGTACCTTTGTCATAAAATGTCTTTTCACATGCAGTGCAGAAAACACGCCCTTTTCTTGGCCCAGTGCCATTTTTTTCAACAGATTTCATTTTGGTTTCTGGAGATAGCGTTGTCATTTCAAGCTTTGCTGCTGTATTATGTGAACTGGAATCACTTAAAAGGGCATCATCTTCCATTTTAGTGGTGACATCTGGACCATTTATGCTTCTTTCATTTTCAACTTGAAATGGTGCAGAACTAGAAGTTAAGAAGCTGCTTTCAGAAAATGGTATCTGAACATCCTGTTTAGTTTCATTGCAATGGTCTTGACCTTGCTCAATCAAATGTCTTTCTGGTGGTGAACCTATCAAAGGTGGTGGCACTGGACTGAAAAACTGGAATGGCAGCATGAAAGCCATGTTATTTACAATATTCTCAAAGGGATGAATGCTGGTGGGACTCATTTTGTCCAAGGAAGCAGAAAAATTAGGACTGTGTTGATTGCAGCTCTCAATAAATGCCCTAATATCCAAATTGGCAGTTGGTGGTGGTATTATAATTGATTGCCCTTCTTTCTCTTGAATTGCCATTAATTCTACAATGGACTTTGTTTCTCCAAAACGAAGAAACTGTTGCAAAGTAGCCAGTTCTTCTTCAGTGGTCATTATGCTCCAGTGGTCCAATACCTTTCCTGAAGCATCCTAGAGCCAAAAATATTTAAATGAGTCAGAAATCAGTTATGGAAAACAAAAAAACCTTCCTCCAAATTTCTCATCTTTTCAAGGAATAAATATTCTTCTCTAACAAAATGGTAGAATTGTTATAATTAATGACAGATTAATGGCAACTCTGTGACACTTTCTTCTGAATTTTGCCACACTGATGGTACTATTTATTTCTGAACTTACAGGAATATTTTCCAATAAACTACCTTTTTCAACAAAAAAGTTAAGACACATCATTTGAACAACAATTAGTATCGTGTAAGTACAGACAGCACAGATGGAGCAATCAGACCAAGATTTAGCACTTCATTTAAGTCAAGTATTCTTTCATTGCAAGTTTAATAATCTTCCAAGCAACTAAGATCAGAGAACAAATGAACCTGTATTGATCTATTGCCAGTGTTCACAGAGCACAGCTGTAATTACACTGGAGTGTTGGAGTTCTTTCAAACTCTAGCTATGCCTAACTTTTCCCAATAACTACAATAAATATTTTATCACAGAACATGTATTTGATGGCCTACTGAGATTTTTCACAGTGCATGTAAGAGTATCTAAGATGATGAAGAACGCAACATTATAAATTTTTCATGTGGTAGAGGTTCAAGGTAATTGATTCCATATTTTTAATCCTAACACTAAAAAGCAAGATTATCAAGACCATTAAATATTGATTCACGTCATAATGTAAGATCATAATGTTACTTTACATAAAAGGTAACTTCCACAATAGCAAGCACTAACATCAGCATAAGCACATAGGGCCAAACTCATCCTTGATGAAGCTCCAGTAAGGTCAGTAGCACTAAACTATAGCTGAATATTGTTCCTGGTGTTTAAAATAATGGCAAGCTTATTTGTCAATGTATTATTCAGCTGTATAAGAGTAAACTCAGTGTTTAAATGGTACTAGAGCAAATTCTGATGCCTTTACTTTGATACATTCCCAGCAACTTTCTTCTTTTAAGGGTAGCTAGTATTGGTTGGAAGATTTGAGCAAAGGAGATAGATTTCCATTAAGTCTGACTAACAAAAGAATGATGACAAAATGCCCTCCTTTTCCTTTTTGGCACTAAGCTTGTACAAGGATTCACTGCTTTTCAGAGGTACCACATTATTAATGTATTGTGAACCACTGATAAGTTAGAAAATGGTATGAAATACTACTTAGCTATTACACTTATACTAAAAAGCCCCTCTAAGTACCTGCAGCACATATCCACGTATATAATCCTGTAGTGTCCAATCCAGAGCGTGGAGAATCTGTATCACCTCTTCCTGCTTCAGAACACTGAAAAGCCGATCCAGCAGAATTTTAAGACGCACAGGAATGGCTTGCGTTCCATACAACATGAGGCTACTGATATCAAAGACAACATTGGATTGAACTATTTCTACCTGGCTTGATGGGTAGAGGTTGGGAATCCTTAATTTGCTCAGAGCTGAAAATAAAATAACAAAACGTAAATAAACTTGAGTCACAAAAGATAGGTAAAATTAATGTAACTAATTTTGAGACATGGGGAGTGACACAAAACCAAAGGAGAATCCTAAAAGCTTTTATATAAAGCGTAAGAACAATTCTTACCATGTGCTACCCATCCATGCCTGCACTGGTCACATTGTCGCTGATGTATTTTCCCAGGTTTGAAACACTGACAACTACAGTTCATGAGAGTGCATCGGATAGCCTGGAAAACAATAGAAAGGGTTACAGGTAATATATAAGCAGTAGAAGTGTTCAGAATATGCATACAAATTTCACTTATAAAATCCATACAAAGAGAGTTAACATACCAGCACATAACTATCAATGCGCAATGGATTGGGGAAAAAAAGAAATACAGTTGAAGTTTTGCTGGAACTCCATACTGCAATATAGGGAGCTCTAAAGAGCAGCGTGTTAGCTCTGCAGAGATTCTATCCCTTACATACTGCAGTATGCAAACAGAATACCGTGGCAAAGCACTGTAACAGGCTGCCCAGAGAGGTTATGGGGCCTCTTTCTTTGGAGACATTCAAAAGCCACCTGGACATGTTCCTGTGTAATTTGCTCTAGAAGGTCAAGTTGCTCTTGCAGGGAGGCTGGGCTAGATGATATCCAGAGGTCCCTTCCAACCCCTAACATACTGTGACAACTGAATACATGTAATCCCTCAAACATTTGGGAATTCACTGATGCTTCCCAATGACAAACCTCACCAAAAACATACTCCAACGCTTCGAAGATGGTAGCAGTCACATTTTGCAAGGGAAATGCTTAAAAGGTAATAGGCAAAACAAAGCACCAGTTGCACAGTTTGCTTTGTGCCTCATTTTACTCTTGGAATAGTCACACATAATACAAACCAAATTAGTATTCAGATATTCCTAATCAACAGGGAAATACAAATTTGTTTCCTGGAATAAATGGATTATTAATTAACCCATGGAAAGTTAATGTTCTAAAAGCCTGGGATGAAAAAAAAAAAAAGCAGCATGCAATTTAACATGTTTTTAACACAAAGTATTTTGGATTTTAAAATGCAGAGAAGCAAAGATGAAGTCAGGCAAAATTATGCTCACTACTAGGTGCCACTCCTGCTCTGAGAGTCTTATACAAAATAAGGACTTACACTACTTCTTAATACCCACAAAAAAAGCAAGACAAAAACTGAAAGAAAAAAGTAACATCTCTTCAGTGCAGGCACCCCCACCCTGGCACTCTTTGGAGAATGTACAAAGCAGCAAGTTTTTGGACAGTCAGGCTAAGATGGATGCAGGTAATGTTTACAAGGGAAAGGACATGACAGACTCAGGACAAGTAATTTTCACTGTTTCGCTGGGTTTTGCAATGGGCATCTCTATAGACTTGAAGAATTTGACAGATGTGGGGCAGAAGAGAACATCACATACCACAGTCTACTACCAACAAGCATATGCAGGACTTCTGGATGCCTAGCAATTTACATGACTGGATCTGGACTGAGTAACTTACATGCATATTTCCAAATTACAGTGACTTGACGCTGAGATTCATCTTTATCTGAAGGATTGAAACAAGTAGCTTTTAGAGGGGATACTGCAAAATACTGAGTTTTGGAGAAAAGTACTGTGCTCCTCCATCGAGAATGGATAAAATACTTGGACAAGACAATAAAAAGCCATAGGTTGTGGGAAAAGCTAATATCAGTCATAAGATAAAAAAAAATATTCTGTGACTGGCACAGACTGGAACTCTTTCATAGGTGACCATGATACATTCAGCAAGTTACAGTGCATTCCATGAATGCATTTTTCACAGTCCCTCTAGACAAAATTACAAAAATATTTTTTCCTTTTTTTATGCAAGAAGTAACAAAATATGCACAATGAAAAAATACTGTCATGATAAGTTAATTGAGATTTCAACATTTCTTTCATTCCTTTTCCCTTGGACATGTTTCACAAACCAATGACCATTTGAAACTGCTTTTTCTTCTTAATTTGTGCTCTTGGATAAGGAAGATATGCCACACAGTGTTCTGCGTTGCACAGCTTTGTCTAATATCCTTCTTCCACAGGGTATATGTATGTATTGGATCTTCTGGCTTATGTGTAGGAGACTGCAGACGCAAAAACCAGGAGAAGTAAAAGACACACATACAACTGAAAACAGCTATTAGAAAGGGAGTAGTAGAGTTCCCCTTTCTAAATACGGAATTGATCCCTCTCAAGTCAATACTTTACTGCTTCTGGACATCAGTCTTAGATGTAGTTAGCTCACATGCTGCTAACATATCAAAGGCAAATGCTCATATCAGGGATCTGAGAAGATCCCTAAGAAGAAACAAGCGTGATTTTTCAGCTTGGTCGCATTTCCCTTCATTTGTGCTCTTCAGGATCTGTGTCTGAGACTTTTACAGCAACATTTGCATTACACAGTCACAAAGAAAGCAAGAATTAACTTTTAAAATAATTAGCGAGTCACAATTTAAAATCTTTGTTCATTGTTCAACTTAGAAGCACTTGTTAAAGATGCACTTTGATTATCTCCCGAATTACTTATATCACAGTTTAATGAAGAGAAACTTCATAAAACTTCATGTGATTATTATATACTTGTCTTTTGCCTGTTATTTTACTAACCTTAATATGCCTATTCTAAGGTATGGTAATTTTATCATGTCTTTTAATGAGCTTTATTTTCCCAACAAGTAGAATGTATACACAATTTCATCCTACAGAACAAAGGAGCAACTTTCTGCATTGCATACACATAAAGCTTCAAAAATGTAATTCAAGGATTGGAAATATACATGGAAATTAAAGTGGAAATTTTTTTAAGTGCAATTTCCAGAGGCAGGTTGAATACTTAGCTTCATTTTCCAGAAGCATGAGGCAGAGTTTTTTGGTAAAAAAAGTAATCTTATGTTATCATCTTGATATGGTCTTCCAGTTACTTCCTCCCACACAAATGGATCTTTCCAAATCCATTATCAGCAACACTTATTTGAAAATTCTGATAAAAATTTTCTGTGGTTTTACCAGCAAGACTCTGGAAATTTGAACGTCGGATTTTTCCTCATTACGAGTGAGACAGATTAACCATTCAGCTGGCCACTGAAAAACATCTAACTACTAATCAAAGAAAAAGAAATCTTAACATCTATTGCCTGAAAGTCACAACTGCCTACATCTTTTTTTTTTTGGACAGATATTGATGTGGCTTTGATTGTGCTTCAAAAGTTACCGAACATTTCTTTGCAACCAACGTGCAGACTTCACAAAAAAAAAAGCACAAGCTTAATGGGACAAGTTCATTCTGATTCTAGATACATAATCAGACCTCATTTCATCTTACCAAGCAAGTTTGAGATAATCTATGCTCTCCTGAAGCCTTTTGGGACCTTTGCTCACTTTCAACATACTAACAGCAGGTTTAAAAAAAATGGCAGGAAGAGAAGAGCAGTGTAACTACCACATCTCATTCAGTGTTAAGTGGATTCTGGTTTGACAGCACTTTGGCTGGAGAAATAAATTAAAAAGTAAGTGAATATTGAAGACCCTGTCAGGACCAAGTTAGAGATCCTGGCTCACTCTAGAAGGCTGCTTTGGCCCTGCTTGCAGTCAGAGCTGCAAGTGCAGACACCAGCAAAATGGAAGAGGAATTCACAGATTGCTCTGGTGTTATTTAGTGTCAGTAATGTTCAGGTCAGCACTCGCTTTCTTCTGGTATCCAAGATCGATCCTTGTCTTTACACAAAGCTACCCCTCATTTTAGAAACTGCATTTTTTAATCCACTGCCCTCACATGAAGAGCATGAGTGCATTGCTGCTCTGCCATGAGGATTACTCATAAAATGGTGTCATTGATGCCCTGTTCAGGAACATCTTTTGCAAGCAGGGATCAGAAATTTCTATAATGCACCCCTGAGGAACAGCTAGGAGTTACATGAAAGAAATGTGCAAGAGAAACTTTCATTAGATGAGACCTAACAGACAGCTTTTCATGTCCTTTACTGAGAGCTTATAGCAACAAGCCATCTCTCCTTATGATCAACTCACCTTAATTTCCCAGAAAAAGTGATCACACTGAATTTATGTAATCCTGCATAATTGCTGCTCTTTGAGCATCTATCCTGTAGGAACAAATTGGACTGTGTCCCATTTCTGCACAATAGACTTGCAGTGGCTCTACAGTAAGAGCACTTGGGAGGGAAGAGGCAAGATTTATAACAAGACATTTGTAAAGCAATAGGATTTTTTTGTTTGCCAATCAGCTAAAATATGAAAGCTATTTACTTCCTAGAGAACAATTTTCCCATATATCATGAATAATCCCAAGAAGCCTCTTTTTCTTTTGTTGATATCAAATTAAACATTGGATATATTTCTGATTATTTTCTTGCTTGCATCTTGTAAAAGATTTACAAGGAAAGCAAAGGGATGGCTACATTTGCCGTAACTTAAAGAACATTCCACAGCTAAATCAAAGGCCAATTCCAAATCTGTGTCTTTCAGTAAAGAAATCAGTAAGTATAGATGAGTGTGAAGTTGCCTTCCTGTTCAATTTGTTTTCTTCTCTGGTTTTACTGTTATCCAGTGGTTTTTCTGTGGTCATAAAGTTTAAATAAGTATCACATTTTCATCACCCTGTTACATTTGATTACTTCTGCATTTGAATCCTTTGAACAACCATTGAAAGCAGAGAAAATTTTAAAACCCCTTACCTTCAGCATCTGACAATACTGTTCTTTTCCACATCATATAATGAGCAAACCTTTGCTTTGTCCATTTTTTATCAGGCAACTTTTGCCACCTCGCCTAGGGATACATTCCACTCATAAATAACACTGACTGTAAAGTTTTATCATGATTTAAAACGAGTTCTTAATGGGCATTTTGCCCACCTTACTTTCTCTCTATCACAACCCAGCTGTGCCTACCTATACTACACTGTTGCTATTTGGTTTTCCCATCTGTCCCACATGTATCTTTAGTCCTCACACAATCTTCCTAAAGGCAGACAGTTGTTGATACTCTGTTGAGCTCTTTGCTGTTCATTGGAACTAAAATATACTCCAGTATATTCCGAGTACAATGACAAAAGGTGTGGGGCTGCTCCAGAAGGTGTAAGTACTTGGCTGAAGACACAGCCCAACAACTAAACCTAAATTGCATGTTGGTATTCCATCTGTTAGAGCTTAGATGAAGCATTTTGTATTACTTTGTTCCTCAAGAGCATCAACGAATTCCAAGCTTAGTGTAAGGCTATGAATCCTATCTGCCTTTAGGCAACATTAGGAGAGCCTCTGCAGCATCTTCAAGGAAAGACTCTGGGCCATTTTCTTCTGCCTGACATGCTCACTTCAAAGAGGAAACAGGATGCCAGGAGGATGGAGAGAATATGGAAACCCTATGCTGCCTCTAAGTAGAGCTGTGAAGACACATCAGGAAGGAGGAAAGTGGAGATGTTCACAAAGGAATAGTGCATGGGAACACCCTTACACGTGTATGGGTCTGATGGGAAGGCCAATCTGAGAGTTACTTACTCTGCACAGAGCAGACTTGAACCATATTACAGCTCACACATGATCAGCTCAGTATGGTGCCTTCTTCTGTAATGTGTTTAAGGATCTCATATACGGCTAAGGTGAAAGATGCACTTTAGGTTACACACCACTGGTAGCAAATGCAACCTTGTTGCTTTTAATGAATCAGCCCTTGAAACAAATAAATTTGCATTCCCGTAGGTTTATGCCCACTCAAGTACATGCAGTTGTTGCAAAATCTGCTATTTGAAAATACTCATGGTATTGAACTGAGTGCTGCACACACAGTACAACTACAGTCTTATCTCACAAAAAGCATGTTCCTTACAATGTAACAGTAAATGCTGCCCTTAATGCAATTATTTAATAAACGTAAGCAGCAATAAGTACCTTTCATGAGAAGCAAACATCCTTACAGTTTTTTGTATCCAGAAAACACTGGTATCTTCCATATTTTGAGCTTTTAACCATACAGAGATCACATGGACACAACAAAGTAGAACACTACTGACCAAACAGCTCAAACGTTCTCCATTAACAGACGTGTTTAAAATGGTGCACCTGGATGATTCATTCAACAAACTGCTTATTAGTAAAATAACTTAGCAAAGTTCTTGTGTCCTGTCCTGTTTAAGAGAACAAATAGCAGAGAGATGGGAAAGACAGAGATGGGCCACAACTTGCCTTTTGCAGTGCCACTAAGCATGAGGTTACACTCACAATTCAGTTTCTAAATCCACAACAACTCTTCATTAACTGGGCTGGTTTTCATATACATCAAGAAGGTATGCTCCTACCAAACTCAGGAGGTGCAAGAATCTTTGAAAAACAGAGAACTTTTGTTTCAGAGGCCAAGCATGGATTTAGGAGTTGAACTTAACATCTATCGTGCCAAAAATTTTGGCTGGTACTGATATCACCCAACTCCCACTTAGCCCTTCTCTGTGAGGAAATTACATTATGATTGTTACCCCTAAAAGAACACAAAGGCCACAAGTTGAAAATTTTTTTTAGATAAGACCACAGAATACATCCCATTAATTATCTGTGTATATTCATATTGTTTACTTGGGGTCAGATACCAAAACCTGACCTCTCTTTAGGCAGCCACAGCCTGAAAATACACATAAACAGATCATTTACAATCCAGGTCCTGCAGCACACTGCATTACCCCAATTATGATCTCCACTCTACGGGACTAAATAAAGCCAGCTTTGGTCTAGAATTTGACAAAAATCTTTCTTGTGGTTGGAGTGGAGCAACTTGAGCTGAAAATGTTTAGTTGTCCTTGTAACAGTTGACTAAAACATCCTCAAAACGAGTAGAAAAGTGAGAGGGAGGAGTGGAAAAGCTCTGCAAGATGGAATTGAAAATAGGTAATACCTTCACATGAGGGTAGCATCCCATCAAATCAACCATGCCCATGGATTCAATAGATGGTTTCATCTGGCTACTAAATTATGGACCACAAAGTCTGCACGTCTCCTAACTGAGAACAGTCCTGAGATCAAGAAGCTGAGAGAAAAGACTGAACACAGACGACTCACAAGCCCACAGATAATTTGGGATCAGCAGAATCTTTTTGTGGCTGATGGAGAGGAGCTCTGGGCAGTCTTGGGCAAGGAAGCAGAAGGAAGCCAGTTAAGAGAAAGGCAGCATGTAACAAGGCCAAACTTTAATCACAGCATAACTTGTGGGATGAAAATCACTCCTCATGCTTGTCACTTACCCTAAAGGGCCCCTTAGGGCAACTTTTTATAATTATTTTGACAGTGCCATTAACAAGAGAAAAGAATGTGCTGGTGCGTGTATGTGTGAGAGTGCAAACACTCAAACTGCAGCTTTTCTGTTTTAAACAAAAAGCGCTGCACAGTAAAACTTAATTCTGCTGTTCCACAACGTGCTTGTAGCTACATTGGTTTTCGCTGCAATTGGTGTCCCTTACTCATAACAGGTGGGTGCTGACAGAGTGCCCGCTCATGCTCCTGAATGCACCAAGATCTGCTTTTAGTGTTCCATTTGAATAAGAAAACAAGAACTAGAGGAATGAAAAATATTGCATTATCATTATCTTATAGTTGTTATTCACTTAGGATTCTGGAACAGACTACTATGCTACAGTTTCCATGGCATACATGCCATACCTGCCACCGAGTATTGAGCAGCATCTATCTCAAGATACTGAATTAACTTTACTTTTTAATAAATTTAAAGGAAAACTTGTTCTATTAGTACACTCCAAGAATGAGTAACTGATCACTGCATACTGATGAGAAAAAACTACTCGGGCTTTAGGGTTAAATCTAAGACACTGGATAGAAATGGGGTGAAATATCTTATGACAAAGCATTAGATAATGATATTCAATACAGCAAAGAAACCACACACATATTATTTATCCATATTGACATGCCATGCCTACCACGTTAAATGTTCAAACTACACACCTGTCCATGAACTGAAGTTTAATGAAATTATTTAACTTCAAAGTCCTGTGTTTGCAAGAAGTGTTATAAACACAAGCACATAAGTAACAAAGAAATAACGAATATTTGTATGACCCAAATGCAATCCCTTTAAAATACCTCTACCTACTTTATAAAATGTTATGTGCGCTATATGGGTGGGTGAATGTTTCAAAGGCAATCCTAACTTTTTCAGCTCCTCACGCTGCTCCTTAAGTCTCGAAGCCATAAAATATGCAAGATTAAATTTTTTCTCTTTTTTCTGTTTCAGAGCAAAGACACAGATTAAAGAAAAAGAGTAACAACTCTGCAATATTTAGCATTAGACAATTTGACATTTTCATTGAATGAAATTTCATACGTTTTCAGCCCCAAAATTATTTGTACACATACACATGATACTATCTATGGAGTTATGCAATATTTTACACAACAGCATAGTTCCATTGGTAATGTCACAATTCAAAACTGAGCATTCCTATTTAGTGAACAGAGGTGAGGCAATTTATAAATGCCTCTAAGGCATCAGCTACTTGCAAATGAAAAAATACCCATTTCTCACTGATAATCAGCTATACTTGAAATTTGCTATTTCTTTAAAGAAACACCGTGCTTTTACATTGAAGAGTGAAAATGTCATTGTTAGTCACTCTAAAACAACTGAAGCCTGTTAGAAATCACTTTTCCTCAGTCTCTCCATAATGTATTTTTAGTTGGAATACTGAATTTTCAGTTCTAAGCAAATTTTTTTAAGATAACAATAGTACAGTAAAATAATAAGAAATAAAAACTAAATAGAAGAAACGCAACGACATTTGCTGTGAAACTTTGACTGTAGCATCTGCTAGGACAAAATCTTCTGGCTGCCCAGTAAATAGGGACTGTAATTGTTCCTGTACCGCTCAAGTTAGGAAGGGTAGATGATGTCCCAGAGAGCTAAAAGAGTAATTTTTCTTCCATGTATTTAGTGAATATTTCTTTAGAATAATGATTTCAAGACTGATACCTAAATTGTAGTTCATATCTGCTTGGAAAACATTAACTGAATGCCAAATCATAAAAAAAGTGGTTTTAAAACACGTATGTATAGCAAAAACTGTAATATAAAATAAAATTACACCGCTTCTATTCTTTTGAAAACAAAATATTTACTGGAAATGGAATGACATGCTCCCATTTGATTAAACAGATGTTTTTTAACGATGTCATGAACATGCACAGAAGCTGGAAGTTCAGACATTTGGTATCAAAGCGCCAAACCTTGCAGGTCTGCCTAAGTAAGCAGAATTTCATCTCAACTGTAGTAAAGCACGTGAAGTGGCCCAAGATTTGTGACGTTTTCCTGTTTATGTGATGATTTAGCTCTCCTGCAGGTTTGGATATGTTTGCAAATACTATTATTTCAAGGTTTCTGAATAGGTTGTAGATATTTTGGTAGTCCAAAGAACAAACGGAATAATTACTTTTAAAAATCACCCAAGCAAAAATCCATAACTTAAACAAAAGTGTATTTCATAGCATAAGATGAGCTACTTTTAATGTGGACACCCGTTGTTAAAACAGTAGTAAGATTAAGCCGCAACCTACCCAAAACTCTAGAGTTTAATTCAAACAAAAATGCACAACTATGAACAAAACTTATTAGCCTTACATGTGCAATGGTAAAAAGATCTAATGGCATATACCTGACGTGTTCTCCGAAAGCCATGTTTTTTCCTTTTCTTAAAAAAAGCACTTACAAAGGTATTCTACAGTGGATATTGTTCTAATCACTAGAACAAAGAATACTAACATGCCCTGCTGTTAGCAGTCAAAAATAATGCTACCCCTACTTTGTGCCATGACCTGGAGTGAGGCTCTCCACCCTCCCACTCCTCCAGCACTCAAAGCTGAGCCAGTTTGCATTTTAAACTCAAAGTACAGATACAGAGACTCTTTCCTAATATAATGCTGGAATATTTTTCAGCAAACTGCAGTAAACAGAAGTGCATTTTTCAAAAGGATGTTAAAAATAGATGCATATGATCTTTTCCCACCTAGAATTGTATCCTTACAATTAAAGGCTATTAGCTGGCATCCCTTTGAGCCGTCAAACTCAGACAGTGGCAGTTCTATAGCCACAAAGAGAAGCAGTAAATGAGAAGAACATGTTACTACACTGCATTTGAGAAAGTTTGGCTCCAAGCTATGCACTGATTAATATCAGATCTCCTTCTTTACTTGCCTCTTGACAATCTTGTCACATCTGGCTGACAAATCCTTACAAGCTTATCCAAACCAAGGCAGCCCAGATCATGCTCCAGGAGTAGCTTGGAGGAAGCGGCAACACCAGCCATGCACTGATGTGCCATCATGAAACTAATGAAGCTGACTTCACTTGCAGACTGCAGGAACACGAAGAAACACAACATGCCTCAAGGTTTTGCAACATAACGCAGAGTTAGCTCACCAGAAGATAAGACAAACAAGCAGCTCCTGAGGTTCAAGAAGCCAAGTAGCTACACGAATCACAAAAAAATTATAAAGAAATCGCTTAAACAACAATCTCAGCTAAATGAGCACAGTACACTCCAACTGCGATCAGATGTGAAAACTAACTGCTAAATTCCTTTCAAACAACAGTTTGTTTTAAGATAAAGCAGAATAAGTTTATTTAATTTTCTCTTTCCCAGATCCACAAAATATCAGAAAAATACCCTGGCTTGTAAGTTATTCAAACTGAAAAATGTTAAAAATAAAGAAAGTAGGGAGGGAAATCCATCAATTTTTGTCCATAGGATTTTACAGAAGGATAAACCACAGCCTGTGTATATCAGTATTCCTCCCCTGGGCTAGCGATCTGCCCTCTCCTCATTTTTAAACCAAGGATTTGTTACACAGAGGACAAGAAGTCATATGGCCAATTAATAAATCAGAATGTAAAATACTGTATCTTAAACACACCTAACAAAACCTCATTATTATCGGAGCTGACAATTAACCCATGTTTATTTTTCTGTAGGATTAAAAGAAATCAAAATAAATTAAATAAGCACCTTACATTCCACTTACACTGAATCTCTGATACTGAACCTCTGAGTTAGTGAAATATTTTTAAAAAACCCGCAAAACAGCCCTCCACCCCCCCCCCCCCATGCACTCACAAACACACACTCATTCTTCACCACACCCTTTCAAAATACAAACAAACTGATACTAAAAAACTTGCTGACCATATTTTCAGGATGCCAGTCAACCATAAATTGCATATAATGAGCATACATTAGAGTCCACTTCAGTAATATTTTCTAAAGAACTTTGTAGTGAAATTACATTGTTGTCTGCTCTCTAGTGCATTTATACGTCACGGTAATGATAATGTATCTGCTTAAAGCACTTGACTCAGAGCACATCTGAGTCACAAATCACAAATTTTATTGCTATTAATGTATATTGAGAACTTGTACAATTAAACATTGCCAAGCATTTATGATTTACATGCTACTACTTCATTTGGAGAACAATTACACAAGTGATGGCTATGCTTATTACAATCAGCCTGCAATTCTGCATTGCTTACTGTAGAACAGAAAAGTCATGCAGTTGTTTATAAAGTAGAGCAGAAAGAAAATCAGGATTTCTTACATAAACTAGCTTTCTACTTTCACTATATCTTTTTGTAATTAAAAATTGGAGAGTACAGCTCCTTACAGCTCTCATCTCCATTGTTCAGTACCTAAAACAACACCAATGCAAGATTTTTTTATATCTCCACACTGCATAACCACAAGTAAAAGTTGCACAGTAAAAATACACATTCATATAGAACTGCAAAGAACTTTCCTTACCTCAGACATTCTTACTGTGCTTATGTTTCCAGAGCTATAAAACAGTTTCCCATTCCCTCTGTGAGTTGTACAAAGAAGTACTGGAAACACTCCTGCCTGTACAAGTACTAAGGCAGAACCATCACATGCCTCTTTACTCTTGTCTGACTCTGAGCACCTCAAGGTCTGATGTATGCTCAGGCTGTGCACAGGGGAGTGAAATAAGATCCTCCCCCTTGGTGTTCTCCAGACCTACAGTACGAAGTTGTGTCTGCCTCTCACCTCTGCAGCCAGCTCTCACCTCACTGCCCTGGAGTGCTGTGCTCTAGCGTGCTCCTCCAGTCGCAGGGCAGTCCCCTCACAGCTGGCTTGAAGAGGGCATGACACTCATCTTTCACAGAGATTTGATCAAAAGGAGTCACGGAGGCTTGAGGCGCTCCTAATGCAGTGCGAGGAGATTCTACCTCTGCTCTGGCAGCCTAAGTAATGCATTAAATCAATGCAGCTGACCTAAGGCCTATTACAGGGTTTTTTTTTCTTCTCAGAGTGTACAACTATCTGCAAATAAGCTAGGAGGTACTTATGATTTAAATTACTTATTTTTTAGCATTAGTGTTGTTTTTCAAATTACAGAAATTTGTGTAATTTTTTCTTTTTAAAACATTTGCAGGTTTCAAAGATTTGCTGGGAGGGGTGTGGAATTTTTAAAGTTAAAACATTTCCCCCTATCAACTTACTTTGGAGTTAGGGCTGAATTTTATTTCTTTTTATGAAGTTGAAGCTTCCTATTAAGAAAAATACAGGTCATAAAGACAGGAGAAGAAATACTTTGCAGTAATTGGGGCAAAATCTGGTTTCAGTTACTCAGGTGTTGGGTTGCATTCATGAGCTACAGCAGGATTTTTGTCATAGCCATTTCTCACCTATTTAAAACAAAACAACAAAAATAACCAAACTTCTAAAGAAAATACTGCTCCCCTCCTGTCTACTCTACCTTTGCCTCCCAAAGATAATTTCTTGGCACTCTCCTAACTCAGGAATATACTGCACTGCGCCCAGAAACAGACATAAGCAAGTTGCTTCAAACTCAGTGGGAATCCTTTCAGTAACATAACAAGACAGTATTTGACCAGAGGAATACCTGTTAACCCCATAGGAAAAGCAGCAGGAAATAAGATTGCTGTAGGGAGAAGACAGGTAACGTACTATTAATGTTGGTTAATTTGCTGTCTTCTAACCCTATTTTTGATTTCCTAGATCTATGCACAATGCTTCAGGAGAGAGCCTAAGTTATGTTTTACTAAATAATGAGTACAATTAATGACAACTCCTCAACCATAATCAGAAGCAGGCCAGAATAAAGCCAATGTGGTACCAGAATCTGATCCCACAGAGCAGAACATGGAGTACATACTTTTACTAAACCCAGGTTTCTCCACACTTATTCATCCCACTGAACTCTTGAACAACACTGAAAAGCACAAAGCAGGATTTTGTTCTCTAGAACACACTGCCAGATATTTCTGGCAAAACATACTGAGGCTGGGAAGACACAGCTAGCTTGGTCTTTCCTCAGCAGAGCTCTACATGGGGAGTTCCATTTACACCTCTGCCTGAGGCAACACATTGGGACACTTCTCTCAGGACTTCGGGACAGTTACACGCAGATTATTAGCAATCCTGTAAATTGAAAAAAGGTGCCAAGAAGTCACGGCCAACATTTTGTTACACGAGGTGATTCCTAAGAGCAGAGTTTTTTAAGTGTTTATTCCATGATGAGGACAAAAATCTAACTGCTCTCCCATGACAACTCCGAGCCAAAGGCACCCTGTACTACTAAAATGTTTTCTTCTTGATGAAATAAGCAGTGATGTAGCTAAAAAGGACTCTGATTGATAATTCTGCAACAAAATCAGAAAAAGGGGCTTAAGATTACAAAAACTGCCAGCAGCTGTGAGTTGTCTTCAAAATGTTAAGCAACTAGAACTAGATGTGTGGAGTGCTGCTTTCCCCCCTAGCAAGTTCCCCTGAAAACCCCATAAAATTCAGTAGCTATCTGCCATTTGCCTGCAAGATGACAATCCTTGTTAAATGGGCAAGCTACTCATAGCAAACAACTTAAGATCAATTTACTTTTTCCTCAATTAATTACCTAAGAGTCTCATTTTTTAAGTATTATTTTCATTATTGGAGCTTTTTAAATGAATATTTTATGGGAACATATTCATGCCTCACTCTTTTGAAACTATTCACTACTACTGTTTAGCAATTTTTCAGCATTTTACTCTCTGTGCACTTTGTAATCTCTAGAACAAGATGATGTGCTAGGCACAGTTTGTATCTACAGGTCACCTTTTAAAGAAATACTGGCACACTGACAGTGTTTTCAGTAATTTTAGATGATTCATAGTTCCAGCTTGCTTGTACAGAACAGCTAAAGATGTGTCTTAAAGAAAGACCAAAATGGAAGCCAGAGGGTAACTCCCTTAATTCCAGTTCCCGCAGTAAAATCTAATAGAAAACCAGCTTCTTGTGGAAACAGGTATTGGGACAGGGCACCAGGTCTTTGACTTAATTTGAGACTTTGCTACCAAGTTATTAATTGGCCCTGGGCAATGTATTTAAATTCTGATTTCTATTTCCTTACTTCTGCTTTTTTTGCGTGTTTTGTTTGATGTTTGATCTACTTGAATTGTGAGCATCTTGAGGAAATCATGGCATCTTCTGTGTTCTCAGGGACACACGACTGAGGGCAAAGGAAAGGGGTCCCCAGGTAAGTCATAACATAAATACCTAGAATCATGGTATAATGACACAGCCTAAGGAAAGCTGCTTTCTCCTCCCACCTGCCCCAGCCTGTTTTGTCTTCTCCATGTCTCAGCCTGTGTGTTCAGAGTAGCATGAATGGAAGGGGGTGGAGGGCAGATTGTTAAGTGCTAAAACTACTTCACCAAATACAAGAGTACTTGCAGTTCCAACACATAGAGTGGATTATAATAAAAAATCAGGTAAGCTTTTTATTTATCTAGAATGCCTATCTAGGAAAAAGTTTCTCCTAACTTTTAAATTTCAATCATGAGCTGAATTCTGTTGTTTCAATAAAAAAACCAAACAAACAGTAAAAAATATAAAACCACCTAATCAAACACTGACTAAACAGTGTACATTTGGTGTTTGCTGCTGCATTCGCTAGGCAAACAGGCATGCAACGTCCCCAAGAGCATGCTGTCTGCTTCACACTTCCGTGAGAATGAGCTGCAAAATGGAGTTAACCTCTGTGTAATGCTTGCTTGGCCTAAATTCCAAACACATTAATACACTATGTCCCTCATACTTAAATCAGTGCTGGCAAAGATGTTAGCACTAATTTAGTGCTCTGCTCACTTATCACCTTGGAGAGATGCATGGATTAAACATTTTACCTCTTGGAAGAAGTGAAGCAATAGTCAGACCCATGATCAAGTAGATGGGCACTGGGTTACTTTTCAGGGAGAAAAGCCAGCAGGAATAGGGATTGGTGTCCAGCAAGCAATAGACACAGTAGAGAGGTAGGCAGGGAAAGAGGAAACAGACCTGGGGTCCTGTCAGCAAGGTAGGCACATGTGGGTTTCAGACTACTTGCCTATGGCTTATGACATTTAACAAATGTTTTTACGTGAAGATAGCTTTATACTTAGTGTGCTGCAGCACAGGTTTTAAGCACTAGTCAAACAACACAAAGGCCTGTAAAGCCATACTGTACTTGATAAAGTTCTAAAATCTGTGGAAAGTGAGGTAAGGCACTCCAGTTCTCATCTAAGCAATGGAGAACCCCAAATATCTCATTCAGTATTTCCATGGAGACTGATTTTGTAAAGTGGCCTAAACAGATAATATTCAACTGTAAACAGTTTAACACAAATCATTTCACAAGAGTTGATCCCTGTCTTTCTATTTGCATTCACTTTAGTGCAATTAGACAAAAAATGCAATGAAAAGAAATGTATTAACTACTACTTGCTTTTGCATCCCTACTTCAGCACCAGTGTTTGCCGGTTTGCTGCATTTTATTCTGCAGCTCAAAATAGCAGTGACGTGAGCACTGTCCATTACAAAATGCTAATATTTAGAAGTAATGCATATAGCAAACCCAGAAAGGCATCATCCATGCCAGATTGTACCACTAATCCATTCCTGTGAAATAGGGCCTCTCCACTGAACAGTCACTAGGATCAAGACACTGCAATAAATTATAAAAAACAATTGCCTGAATAATAAACCTCTTTTTAACTTTATTAATCATTTCTTTACTCCAAAAGGTATTTATCTTTAAAAAAATATTTAAGCTTGCGATTTGATATAGTTTGGTTTTTAAAGTTACATCCTTTTTCATGGTCAATTTATCAGCATGAACTCACCGTATTTATACACCATAGCTTAATTATGGATTTCACAGAAAAAGCTTTTTATTCTACTGTTTTTAAAAAGGGGTGCTTAAAATGTGGAAGAGAATAAACCAAAGGACTTGATTTGACATTTCTGTGCTCGTGTTGGTCTTCTTAATCACTTTGCTAACTGAGGTGGTCCTGTTGACGATCCTCCTACCAAGGCCTTCCCCTGCTTCCAATTATTTTTATAATTGTGTATTTTGCTTCTCCAGTTTTCATATTCTGCTTAAAAAATTTTGTGCATGTCTTAGTATCAGCAGAAGTGGTACACTGCCCCAGTTTGCAAACAGGCTAACAAAAGCTCCAACTTTGAAGCAGTCTAACCTCTAGAAATGCATTTAAAACCACAGAATTAGAAATGCTGTGTATATATACATGCAGTGAATATCAAAATTGGAAAAGTTGTTATAAAATATGAATCCTAACATACTGGTATCCAAAATAAGCATCTTTAAAGTCATCTGTGTGAATCTGAACCGTTCTAGACACACTTTAAATGCCTCTTGCTTCTTCCATCCAATCCCTCCCAGCCCAAGCTGTGAGAAATAAATATCTGAGAGAGATACAGCCATTAGATCTCTTCTCTACTTTCCTAATCTGTTTCTTTTTAGCTACTATGAAGCATGTTCCTTCAATCTCAGTGGATGGCAAAAGACAGCATAGTTTCAGCATATATCAGTGTCACACATAGGAGATACATAACCAACTGGAAATACTGCTCTACAGACTGCAATGGGAATGCTCCAGCAAGGAGGAGATACCCAAGTGTTGCTGGTACCTCTGCCCATCTTTCTTTGCATGCTCAGCAAAGAAAGTTTGGGGTGGGTTTGCATGGAAGAGTTAGAAGAAAATACAAACTTGCAAGTCTTCAGAAAAGGTAAGAAAGGTGTTACCAAATGAAATGCAACTTTCAGTTATTATCCAGTAACCAAACAATAATGGGAGCTGAAGTTTTCACAGTCAGCGATTAGGGTTGGAGCTGTGTTGGCTACAAGTTTTCCCTTCTGCATGATTCCACCGACCAGCCTTTAATTTTGAAAGTCTTGTTGAGTAGTTTAAAATATTTAATTGCTAACTATCAATAAGGAATTTACTTTGTCAAACTGCAGCTACTAACAATGTTAAGTCTCTTACAGCCAATCGGTTTTGATACTGATGTTTCTCAGAATTGCAGCATTTAATCCTCAAATTACAACACAAGTTGTAACAGGCATATTCTGTCTGTCACTGAGATTTAGTAATTAACAAAAACAACTTTACCCTCTTCCTAACACTAATGGTTTATCAAAAGAATACCAGTAATTTCAGTTAAGATATACTGATGAAGCAGGCAGAAATACAATGGGGAGACAGACATGTTTATGCTATCTGATTGAAAGGGCAAGACAGAATTCCAGAGACTTCATGTTGTTATAAAAGAAATAGTCAGGAACCACATTTGTGCCCCCAAGCCAAAGGGTGTGACATCAAGCCAGAGGAGTGTTGAAGTCAGAATAAAATGCCTGCCATAAAACTGGTGGCCACTCATTCACATGATTAAAGAAAAGGAGAGTCACCCTTATATCTGAATACTTGGGTTTTTCCAAAGATGAAGTCCTACCAATAGAAGAGATGGTTCACCTTCAATATGGATCTTTGTATTTATTTTCACAGCCTCCAGAATTTTCCTTCCTTTTGGCTGTCAGGTTTTGTTGGTTTGTTTTTTGTTTTTTTTTTTTATTTTATTTTTGTGCTTGCTTTTTAATACCTGGAGCAGTTTACAACCATTTAAACTATAGCATACAACAGCTAATGAGCAACATAGCAGTAATACCCATGGTAGCAATTTTGCTTTGTTACATGGGAGTGTTAGAGTATTAGAAAGATGACTAGGACATGACATGTCTCAGTGGCAGACTGATAAAATGAAAGATGAATTTTCCCTACCAACAAGCATTGTCAAGTTTTAATCATAAACATCATGTAGGTTGTCATATGAATGTTTTTTCCAAGGCAATGAAGTAAAAAGCAAATATTTTATATTTTAAAATTAATTTTTGGATGAAAAATTATTGCAAAAGCATTACTACATTGAAGATTTTTTCCCCAAACATATAAGCTACAATTTCCGACCAAATGATTGAGTTTAACAGCCATGCTCGAAGTACTGTCCTAGTAGTGACAATCTATGTTTATAATGGAAGCCAATTTGTTACATCTCCCACTCTGCCAAAAAGACTCCTCTTACAACTTTATGCTTTAGCCAAAGCTTTTATTCTCAGTTATCTTTTCCCATCTACACCCCCTTCTTATTGATTGGGTAAGAGACATTTTAGTTCTTATTTTAGTGACACTCCAAAAAAACTTCCTTGAAAGGGTCACCCATCCTCCACTTAGTAGATTCCTTTAAAACTGCCTCTTTTATTAACTTGCTCCAGACACATGCCTGTTCTTTTCATGTCTAAAATATGTGTTGAACTTTTGAAGTTTACCCAGGAGTGAAAGCAGAAGGTATAGTAATGTGCTGGGTAGCATCTGGCTACCCCCTCCAACTGGGATAGCACATCGATACCACGATGGTTTGCAGTGAGCTGTTTTTAACGGACAGCTCCCAGGTGACACCAGACACTGCTGCTGTTGCAGCCGCAATATCATACATCCTTGATTGAACTTTGATTAATTTTCCAGACTTTCAGAGCCTGTGGCAAAAGGATCCACAGAGGTAGCTGCAGCCATTAACTCCATCTTTGATGATTTCTCCTTCTTCATTATGTTTGGGTCTTGATTGAACTTTGTTCCAAGTTACTAGCTTTTGGCTATGGACACAGGAGATAAGACTTTAGAAAACAGAGTACAGAAGGATAATATGTGAAAAACTTGTAGTGAAAGTTGCCTGGATAGTTGGTGGTAGCTTTGATGATGTGATGTAGCATTAACACAAGTGTTGGAATTCCATCTAACACCATTCTAAACAACAGAAACCATCACTTTATGCAGCCACAGTTCAAATTTCTTCCACTATTTGTGCACAGTGGATGTTACTTTATTACACTAAAGAAATTCAGAGTTGCTGCACTCACATAATGAACACACTCATTTCTGGGCAAAGCCACAACACTGCAGAAGCACTCATTTAAAAAATGTGAATAGGTTCAATGGCTTCCAAAGATTATTTGCAGAGTGTGCTGCTAAATGGTGTGAACAGCTATCCCACTATTTACATGCTCAATAGGTCACCTTTACTCTGTAGAGCTAAGCTTGTGTTTGTTAAATTATTTTATCCAAGAAAGCAGTTTATCAGCAGATGGGACAGATCTTACAATTCTAGGAGGAAAAAGAACCACAAACAGACACTAACTTGACTGAAAATGTTACACTGAGTTTTTCCAAATGTTCCTTCATTGATTCTAAATGATTCCTTACCTTACACACTTCCTCAGTTTTGGTCACAGAATATCCCTTTACTTTGCTAGGCAAGACTCACAAGTTCCTTGATACTAAAATGTGTTCCCTACTACAGTGAAAAAAAACTTAGGTTCTCCTTTCACACAGCTTCTTTTCTATAAGTTTGACTTACAGTTCAGGGCTAGCTGCTGAAGCGGAATGAGATTTTTACTTAGAAGCTGAAAATTGATGCTAACAAGTTTGCAGCAAGTTCATAACAACCCAAAGGAGAATTTTCCTCATTAATAAAAAGTGTGTTTTTCCTTATCTTTTTTTCACTTAATGCTTAAACCTATCACTGTAATCCTTTCTCAGAACTACTTATATCTACTTTTATTGCCTGCTGTTGGTATTTGCCAGTGGTGGTGTAAAGAAATGATACATGCAGAGGTGGCTGTAGTGACCTATAGAAATTGTTGCCAGAACCTACAAATGCTGTGTAAAAGCTCCATTCAGAGCTTGAAAACTGGAATTAACCGATGGAGAAAAAACTATTAAGAGTGATTCAAAATCCACTAGGAATCAAAGATATACATAATGTTTCCATAACTTCTGACACAATGGGACTTTGTCCCTAACAAGATGCCTCTGCGCATTCCTGTGATACATGCTATAATAGATTTGTCTCTGTGAAGCTTTGAGTTATTGTGGCACTGCCAATACAGCCATCCCTTGAAATAATTGAAGACCTGGAAATGAAAGCAACCTTTTAAGGTAACACACATATATATATGCACACATATATAAGTAAATATAACTCTTCCTTGCTTTAACCTTTTTCTTATTGCCAAGAATAGCTGGCTGAGGAATCGGCATCTGCTGTGAGCTCTCATTTATTTTTTGATGCTGCCTTGCCCCATTGCCCAGGCAGTCTCCACAGTTCCCCTTCTCTCATCTCCTCACCACTTTGACTTCCTCTGAACCCATGATATGTAGCAGCCTTCCAGCCCACAGCCCTGCTCTGCTTACAGGCACTCAGGCTTTCCAGCCCCTATTCTCCATCTCACTGAGCTTTCTGAGAGGAGAAACTTTAAACAGAAAGACAAGAACTTCTCTGCTACCAAGTATTTTTAGGCAGCATTAATATCAGACTTTTATACTGGAAACTGCTATCTTAAATGTGTTCAGACTAGAACTAAACTCCTTGTCAGCCCAAGCTGTATCTATCTGGGTAATCTGGACACTCGACTTGGTGAAGTGGCTGGGATGCTTAGTTAGACAGCTGGCAACTTTGGGAACTAAACTTGTGGGAACATTTGAATGTTGCAACAGGTAGAAGTAATTAAAGATACACAGAGTTGCTATGAATAAGTGTTTTGTGGGCTACTGAGTCCCTTCCTTTGAGCATCCATGCTGCTTGAAAACCACCTGAGCAAGCACAAGCCTACTGTAGGGTGAGACCAGAGCTGCCATCTTAATACAACTCTGAAGCACTGGACTGGTTACCAGGTTTTCCCTCCATTAATACCCTGGTTTAAAATAATAGGGGTGTATGCATGGCATGGAAAGTGGAAAAGAAGAAAAGTGCTTCAAGACCAACCACTTTTTAGTGGAAGCTTGGGAATTGCTTGGAGGAGCGCCAGGCCTAGAACAAGGTGCGAAATCATACAATTAAAAGAAGGATGGCAGGTGTAAAACAGAAGTCTCTTATGGAGCAGTGGTTTGGAGTATAATATCTGCAGGAAGCTTACTGCCAGACAGACACAGAAGTGATTGAAGGAGGAGGCCTGGCAGGATTACCATAAGGAAGTAACAAGCCTTCGGGTATACTAAACACACACACAGTTTGTGTGACTTTTCACAAACCTCCTTTTCTCTTTTATGTAGTCCTAATGTTAAAATAAACCATAGAGTGGTGGCCAGGAGCCTGAGGCTCCTATAAAGACCTGAATGGCCATTGCTCTGTAGCACGTAAATGCAACTATACCACAACAGACTGGAGCAGCATGGGTTAAATGGGAGTTAGAGATTACTTCTGATGCATTTCTCAATGGGTTGGACAGGTGTCTCAACCTGTTGGGAGTCTCCACAAGCTGAAGTACTTTTTTCTGCCTTTGCCTGGACAATGTGACTTGTCTCACTTCCTTCAAGGGATGCAAGATCAAGCCCTTGCACAGTACCTGCAAGACATTTTTATTAGTTTGGCTACATGTTTCATTCCAAAGCATCTGGATTGTCATAATTTTTTCTGCATTAAACTCTTCACCTAGGTATGCAGCTTGCCCAACAGATTACTAAGAGAATATTCTTTTGGAACTGCCTCTAGAAGCAGGAGATGCAGCTGCCATACATCTTCTATGACTCTAGTAAAGAAGCACTAAACCTCTACATTGATCAGACAAAAACTTGAATGTGGCAGGAACATTAAACATAAGGATTTAGTATCTTCTTTTGAAATCACTCATGCTAAAAATGAGGCCATGGTATTGTTAGCACCATTCTTATTAAAAAGCTGTTGCAATTTTAAGTAAAAATTAAACACTTGCAGTATTGTCTATTTTCTCTATAGTAAAGAGGGGCTACTAAGAAGGAAATGTCATTTCGTGCTCCTGACCTCTGTTGTAGGAAGTGAATGACAATGGCTGCTAATAAAAATAGCAGAGGATATGTACAATCCCTACCTTCACAAACTCTTGTATAGATTTAGAAATGTTGTCTGTACAGAAGTATCATATTATACTGGCCAGTAAAGACAAACAGCAAAGTCTGTGCAATACATCATATTTAAACCCAAAAAAGGGCTTCTTTAGAAATGTCTACAAACTCATTTTGAGCAATAGAAATTATACATTCTGTATAATCAAGATGCTTTCTCCACACTCCAAAGCGACATTATCTGGATGACATTCATTGCAAAGCACCAGCCTCACAGAATGTGAGACACGTTTACAAGAGGATGCAAGCTACTTTTATATATTGATTTTGTGATGTAAATAAGATGTTGGAAAGCTAGTTTGTGACAATGCTCGTATTTGGTGCTCCTTCAGTCTAATTAGAAACTGTTCTGCACAGCACAGTCATTAGCAGTGAGACATGCTGCTTATTTTACTCACCAATTAAAGTGTTGCATTGCACCTAGCCAGTCATAATTTGAAAACCTAGCACAATGAGCATATGTAAACTACAGTTGTGATCAGGGGTACAGCAAATACCTACTTTATCATCTCTCTGGTAAATAAGCACTGTTTGAAACAATGAGTGTGTCTCAAAGACCTGCAGTTTGTAAACCTCAGGTGACTAACAACTGTAACCAGGACAGGAAATTACCAGTCTCTTACCAGCTGTACCAAATTGTGAACACTGACCACTCAGCTACATTTGAAGTGTGACTGACAAATACACTGATAAAATAACAGTAACCTTGGGTAAAGGGAGACATCCATAATGAAGAGCATTTGCTCCTGCTCTGCAAAATCATACAGTTCTTTACCAGGAAGCACAAGTATCACTTAAGCATACACTTTGGAAAGGCAGTGGGGATATCTGATACAACATCCTATTGTAATGCTTTAGGCAAAAATACACCAAATTACACCAATACCAGTATCTTGCACCAAGTAGTTAGGGCTTCATAGCACCAGTGACATTTGTCTTGACCTCCTTGTAAACTTACCTGAAAGCTTTTATGAATTTTTTTCTTAATTTATAAGCATCACATTTTTATGAACAATTAAGTTTCACTTAATACTGACCAAAGATTGTCAAGTTATTTTCCAAGTACAAATCGGAAAACCATATTTGAGCAGCTCTTCATTTTACTTTGGGTCAAGCTTCTATGATTGGTGTCAAAAATATTTTATTACAGATTCTGATGGCATATTTAAAGCTATATTTAACATACTGAGATTGCTAATATTAAAATATCTGAGTGACTTGTGCATCATTTTGAAATTATCACACTACAGATGAAACTGCACAAAGGTTGTCACTGAATCTGTGATTAAAACTAAATGAACAGACCCCAACCATATGAGCAAAAGGTTTTATCTACTTCTTGCAAAAAAAATCTGGCTTTTCAGACAAGATGTACAGGCCCAACAACTGTGCAAGCAGATATTTAAAATTATGTCCTGTTTTAGAGAGAACAGGCTTCAACTAGACATAAAGAAACTGCAGACAGTGCCTAGGCATCTGTGCTTTGCCACCGTGTCCTACCTACACACAAAGCTAGCTCTGGATAGACCAACTCTAGAAAAAATATGTTCTCTTTTCACAGCTCATTCAAATCCTTGCTTTCCTTGATCCTGATGAATGTGATCTCATTTGCTAGAAAAAAAGATGGCAGTTCCAAGGATGTGTGCACCTTCCCATGTGAGAACTAAACTGAATCCATATGGGAACTGAACTGGTACCTATCAGCTTTCACTTCTGCATGGTGCAACAGTTTCCAGTCATCATTACTGAGGTTAAAGAAAGACAGCAGTCCATCCTGTTTTAACATTATCTGTTTTGTGAAAGTAATTCTGCTGTGCAGTGATCTCATGTAGAAGAGTGATGAGCAACAGGTTAAGTTTTAAAAGCCAGTATTTTATCTTCATGGAACAGCAATGGCTTTTTTATCTGTATAAGCTCTATTTCAACCCTTTACAACACCAACATACTACTGAAACAAGTGTCACATGGTTCTTGTCCACTTAACTAGTCATGCAAGTGATTTTAGAAGCTTCTTTCAATTACACCTGGATTACCAGTGATCTGTTAAGAACAGGTGAGAACAACAGGAGGGTGAACTTGAAAGTGAAGCAAAGCAGGTTTTGGTGAACCATTAAATACGTTTTTGCTTATGCTCACTTATTTTACCATCTGTAAAAGAAACCAAGGACTTCTCTCAACTGTAATCACTGCATTTCACATTTTCATCAATAATAAGGCGGGATGCCAGCTGGTCTGGAGATAACTGACACTGAATAAAAATGTACACTGGGAAAGGGACAAAAAGCACTGAAAAGGAATCATAGCAATGAAGTATTTGACTAGCAGGGTTTTTTTATGTATTTATTAGTTAATGTTTTTTCGTGGGTTTTTTTTTTTTGGAAGTTTACTTCCTGTATGCCTCTTAGCCAAATCTCTTTCTGGTGATATTTATGTGCTAAATCCATGCATACTTCCCCTTTAAAATTAATGCCTATGCTCCAAAGCACACCCCTAGACAGCTCTTGGTACACCAAAAAAGCCTGCATTCTCCTGCCCTGACTACTCTGTCTGTAAAGCTGCTGAAAGGCATGGGCACCTATTTTGATCTGCAGGGTCACACAGACAGATAACTTTCTTTCATATCTTTCAACCATTTCAATGCCTGACTAAGATAGGGGACTTTATGAAACAATATGACTGCAACTCATTTCACGTTATCTAGAAAAAGGTTTTTTTGCTGGAGAAGTAGTTGAAGGACCAAGTAGGAGTAGTGCCTGGGCAATTACTGGCTTTTATTTGCAACAGCACTTGTCTAGAGAGCAGCCTGTTTATGGCTGGTGAAGAGACCTTGCAGATTCACCTTGCCTTGGTCACCTCTATACAAGATTAATGTGGTGCATTCTTCTTAGCTGGGCTGAAAGTAGAGCAGGTGCAGAAAAGCATCTGTTTTCCCCCAGAGCAGAGAGAACTTAACGTGAGCAGGCAACACCTGCATGCAGGCTGTTCTCTGGGCCATTCATTGTGCTAGAGAAGTTTCCTCCAAGTCTTGCATAGTTCTAGACTTCATTGTAAGTGATAGCCTCACACTGAAAGTACTGTCACAGCTATTAAGATCTGCCAGGAAGCTCTTGCTCTAAAACTGAGGTAAGATCTCCTGGGACTGGCAGGCTCTCAACTAATAGTATCAGCCTTTGAAATTCATTACCTTTGGCAGCATCCCAAAGCCAGATGCTAATGACCTAAGGCATGATGCAAGACCTTTTTATTGGTGGTGGTGTTTTATTTTTTTTTTTTAATTCTTGAAGTAGCAATGAAGTCAGACATTTCTTATTTTTGGATAAAGTGTCCACTTCAGCATTGCAAGCAAGTGCCTTAACTTTTGCAGAAATATTGAATCAATTTTACATGTGAAAAGCTTATTCACTCGGTAGCATTCAACAGCAAAAGCTTTTGAATGGTTCTTTACATAACAAAGGAAAACCTTATGATGCATGTTCAAGCTCAAATACCTTTGGACTTACATTTATTATACACAGTTTTCTAGCAAATATGCCCTAATGGGCTACATGCTGACTTTGGTCCAGAGACCTGGACCATATTCCCCTCTTTTGGCCAGACAACTGCCTGACTACAGGCCAGTGATTCCATCTCTCTCTCCTTCCTACTGCCTGTGTAGGGGGGTTTGCCTTATTTGCAGAAGCAAGGGAGCACCTTGGATTGCACTGCTAAGGGCTGTTTCAGGACCAAGTAGTCTAATTATATCATCCCTCTAGTTAAACTCTTGTAAACTGACAATTATTAAGAGTTAGTAGAAAATATTCCGATGGATTGTTGTCTCAAAGCTTTATCTTCAGTTCAGAGGATGAGGGTCCTTCTGTTGATGTTTCAAAGTATGCGCCTAACGCAGACATTCTGCATAGCTCTGCAACATCCTCTACAGACATGTTGATACCTAGAAGTGTTGGAGGCTAGGAAGATTAACATCTTTCCTCCTTTCCTTCTCTTCTACCACCAAACACATTCAAGGTCATGCCATAAAATTACACATCTCTTAAATTCCCTTTAAAGCATATTTCAAGTTACATCCCAGTATGTTACCAGTGACAAAAGCAGCACCAGTGACTATGTGCCTGCACAAAAATATAGCAGATAAGACACTTTGATATTCAGTGATAATGAATTTTAGCTTGAGACTTAAAAGTCAACTGCTTTCTTTCAAGGGTGCTGTTATAACAAGTCTACAAATACTACCTATAAACCTTCTCAAAAATGAGTTCTTTCTCAGTATTTTAATCAACATAGATATCATAAATAGACAAAAATAAACTGTGACACACTTTGACATGAAAATAGGCACAAACCCCAGGTTTTCATCGTACTGTAGGAACTTCAGCTTCTGAACAGACAGAACACTAAATTAATTCGTAACAGACAATGAAGAACTAACCTGTGTTTAAAATAACTTTGTAACTTTAATTGCTGACATTTTGCTGTTCTCCAGTTTCAAGCTGAACAGTGTTATTTTTCCAGTACTTTGTTCGGTCTTATCATCTTGGCATTAAGTCATTAGTGCACAAATACTCAGTAGCAGTTACAAAGATGCTGCAGTACTAACTAGGTAACTACACAATGATGGAGCGCTTCGTACCACTCCTGCTGTCAGGGAAAAGGAAATCACCAATACAAAGTAGCAGAGTATATTTAAAAACCTCATATGTAGAGACTTGTATCAACCGAGAGAAAATGATCTCTTTTTGAATGGCCAAGTGATTCATTGTGATACCTGTCTCTACAAATCAGTGGGCTATTTATTTGCTCAAGGACCCTACACAGGCATCAGCAATGAGCCATAATTAAAGGTTTGGAAAATGGCTATCACATTAGTTGTTTTCTGGAAATGACATAAAGAACTTGAGCTCTACAATTGGAACCAAAATACCACACTCCTGCTTTGTGCGCATTAGAGAAATGTAACCTCAGCAGAGCAGTGGGATTATGCTGGACTTTCTGCATTTGACTATGAGAAGTACCCGTAAGTTTGCCACACTAATGCTATTTAAGCTCTTTGCAAAGCTTGTTTCCAGTGACATGATTGGGGACCCACTGTTGAACATTCTTCCTCTGACAGGAGCTGCTGCAGTACTCTTTAGGATTCTCGCTGCTGCTTTTCCAGTTCAATTGTGAATACTTTCAGAGTATTTCTAATGATCTATTATTAATTGCAGAGAATTACATTCCAGCCTTAGATTCAGAAGGAATAGATGTTTTACAGCTTTTAGCTGTCAAGGACAGTTATTTACTACAAAATCATAAGCATCACAAGTTGTAAGTGGACTGATTTATACTAATTTACACAACCTTGCTGATCTAAGTGAAATCCGTAAATAGTAAAAGAAAAACAGGGAAAGGGTACTTGAGTAAGCCTGTATCACTAAGCCAGCATACAAGTGATTAAATTAATGAAATAAAGATGGTCTGCTATTAGCATTTCTGTGATGACTACAAGCTCATTGCAAACTGTAAAGAAATTGCATTTGGAGAAGGTCAAATAAAAGGGAAAAATTCAGATTTGCAGATCCTTAGTGTACCTCAAAGTGGTATAAGACCACTGAGGTCAGTTAAACCATGCCATTGCCCAATGACTTGAGAATTTTCCTGGTTTTATTAAAAAGAAAACAATGTTAGCCAGTGTGCAAAAAGAGCTGGAAGAGCTGCAAAATAGTCTGCTGCTTTTCAGTTAGGTTATGCATTCCATAGCTGTATAAAGGAGAAAAAAAGGGGGACTGGAAACTCCACCTGGATGCTATCAGTCTTGCCCAAGTAAACAGTACTGACATTAGTGCTAGCCTGCTGAGTGGTACAGGTTAGGAAGGGTCACAAAGGCAAAATGGTGACCAAACGTGCCTCGAGGTAGTGATGCTCTGGAATCTGTCACAAAAGGAGTAAGCTGAAAGCTCATTTTATCTAGAAGTCATTTCATTTTAGAGTTCAAAACAATTAAAGACATTGAAAGAATTGTACAAACATGGATTATAGCAAGACAGAAACAATCTCCTTTTTCATATAAACATACACTCAACTACATGCATACAGTGTGATGTGTATTGTTCATTAGATAACCATGCATAACACTCACAGAATGGCAAGGAAGTGAGAGATGTAGCAAAAAAAGCCCCAAAGCAACTGGGAAGTTTTCCTCATAAAATGCTAAATAAATGCCCATACACATGTAATACAACTACGAATTTTTTGTCTTAGGGAAGATAGCTTTTCACTTACGGCATTTACCACCTAATTTCATTGTTGTATCCCAATAGCTAAACAAACCTTTTTGCTGAAGCCATTTGAGATAAACTCTCTTCTGACACTTAGGCTGTTACACTGTACCCAAATCAGCAGACCAGAGATTGATCTAGATGTATGCACTAATCTGTGGGTTGCAACAACTGTTTCATGATTATTTTTGTCACATGGATTTAAATTCACTTGAAATCCTTATTAAGGTAAAAAGCCTACAATAATTGCTCACTTGAAATTTACAGTTTGTTTTCTTTCTCTTCTGCCTACAAAAGCAATGACATCTGGAAGTCTCAACTCCCAAAAAAGAAAGTCTAGCAGTAATACTTCCTTTAAAAAAAAAACAACCAACCAACCAACCACTACAGAAATGAAAGATTTTTGCTAACATCACTTCCCAATGCTTTAGTCCAGACCAAGAAAACAGAGCAAAGCATGAGTGCCACTTGCATATGGTGTTGTGCTACAGTACTCCGCATTTGCTTATTTTGACAATTGTCCGAATCTATCAGAGTGGGAGGCTATAGCTGACTCAGAAATGAAATTGTTACTAAATCTTAAAAAAACTTTTCCCTTTACATGTATGTTCGAATCACAGTAAAAAAACTCAATCCCCACAAAACTTCAACTGTAAAGTGAGGTTCTGAACTAATTTTACTCCTACAGCATGCCAGGAAGTGTATTACATGCCATTGGCGAGATACCAAACCTTTGACTCTGGGGGATGACTGAAGGAATCCTCGCAATTCTATACCTTGGAAATAAATTCTATGCTAGAAGGAAAAGCTTTCTAACACATGCCATCTGGTACCCTTTGCCTTCTTTTTATGAAAAGGTAGAAAAGCAAGAGGGGCTACTTCGTCACATACTGACCAAGGCAGGGTGGGCCAAACCCAACTCTTGTTAACAGCAGTGAAAGAACAACTCGGCTGTTGCTTTTCTCTCTCAGTTGCATTTCTGTACAACAGTAATTTCCATAAGTTTCAGTATCCACTTGAGTTATCTCAGATTTATATCAGGAAGCCTATTATAATAACTGGGAGTGTAACTTGGCCCATTAATTGCAGGAGAATAGCATCTAATTGCTCTGTAAATGGAAAGCGTTATGCTGACGCCACTGCACTGTGTTGAACTCAGCTCACAGCTATTGTATGATTTTTCCTTTAAAATGTAATTTACAGTGACTTAAGCAAAAATCAAAAACTACTTCATAAATTGAAAAGTATTTTATTTAACCTTAAGTAGATAAAATCTCAACTGAAATCAATATTATGTCACATACGGAAAGTCCAGGTGAGTAGCAATTACTACTTCAGGTTTACTGAAAGGTCGTTTCTGTAATTCTTTGATAGACACTTACTCTAAGTACATGAGAAAAAATGCAAATGAAAGTAAGACTCTTATCCAGCTAGGTAAAGAACTGTCTGCCATTCATTTTCAGTGCTCCAACAAACTGTCCTACCTATTCTTTTTTCGGCTAGGAGTTAAAGTATAAATGGCTATGAGCCAGTGAGAGATAGCCCCAAGGAAATTCCTGCAGAGTAGCAGGAGGCATAGTGGGGAGGTGGCTGGAGTATTTCTGCATTCCAGCTCTCTCCAGTGCCTGTAATGACAGCAGGGACATCTACAGCCACATTTTTGTTTAGGAAACACCTAGGCTGCTCTAACCTGGGGTACAGACCAAAGTACCTCATCTGGCTGAAGATCGAGACACTGAAGTGATGTAAACATTTCTGTTTTGTACATGAAGTATTGTACTGATACTGCAGTATTTGGGTCTTGGCCCATATAAGTTAGAGGTTAAATCTCATGAAACAAAGAACACCTCATTTATACATTTATGATAGGAATTCACCAGCATAATAAAAACCTGTAGTTTATATCATAAGGCCTTGCAATACTATTGTAAAAGTTTGTTCCATAATAAGGCAGTAAAAAGTTATTAAATGAACCATGTTTATTTATATTATATAATATAACCATAGCTGGTATCATGACTGGGGTCTCTTTTACTCCGAGTGCAAATATTTAACTTCCATTAATGTTAACAAAAATGTTACCTAGAATATACTTTGGCAAGAGACTCAAACCCATATTTTAACATTAATCTTAAGCAAGCTTTCAACTTGAAAGACACTTGAGAATGCCTTGTATTAACTCTAATCTTAATTGGTTTGAAATCTGGATTTTGTGTGAAGCGTATATACAGATAAAGCCAACCCATGTTAACTTTAGATTGCATGGTTTAGGGTAATGGGATATAATTGTGTGTCCCCTTTCTGTAAACTGTGTACATCACTCTGTGAAGGCACTGTTAGCAGACACAATGATACCATCTCTAAAGAATCGTCTAACATATCTAACATGTTCCTTTGTGAAGCAAGGCTAGGAGCAAAACCTCAGTATTTTTCACAGTAAGAATGTTAGAGAAAATTCCTATTCTATTGAAAAAGAAGTAACTTTTTGGCATTCTCTGTTTACCATTTGGGGATTCTCCTTGTTCTCATATATGCTCTCACCAAGGACAGTGAGGTAGCATAGGTATACAGCACAAGTAGAATCTGGCCCTTTTCATTTTGTGAAAGTGCTTTGATCATGACTCTCTCAAGACATTATTTTAAACTAGAATGCAATTGACCACTATTGCACCATATGTTCCTTATGTGTGAGCTCTGTCTTGTTCATTAATTTTTATGCCACTACTGTTGGAATTCAGCCAGTGTAATGTGGAGGCAATTAGCAATGTCAGAGTGTTCATGCCAGCATATAATGAGGGGGAGAAAAAGAGAAAGAAAGAAACAGGGAGATAATACTTCCTGCTACAGGCAAGGTCCTCTTCAGAGGGCTTTTTTTTTTTTAATGTTATTTCAAAACTGAAAAATTTAATAAAAACAGACAGGTGACAAGAAATACAGGTCTTGTTATAAAAGTCAGATTTACTTGCTTATAAACACTCTTCCATGGCTTTTTAATATGTTCACCTATTTTCAGTGGATGAAACTGAAGATGCCCTGTGGCCTGATGACCTCATCTTCTAATCTTACAAACAGAGCTAAAGCAGACTGCAGCATATCAGAAAGTTTAGATTTAGCCTATGGAAAGAGATGCAAGCATGCACTGCAATGGAAATGTACATTGAATAATACATGTTCCTGTGACATATCATTTACTGACCAAATCTGTGGCTTCTTGTTTTCTTGAAAGGACTACTACTGCAGATCTTGCCATTTAATATCTAAAATATTTGCTATTCTTATTCCTATTTGTGTTCTTTATATTTTCAATATAACAAAACACGTATGCCTGAAGTCCTAAGGAGAACTGCAGCTCTCATTAAAGTATCATCTCTTCACATTATAAGCATACACACAGAGAGACACACCCTTTCTGCCTGTCTGAGGATACATGCATACCTAACATAAATGCTGCAAAAATTCTGCAATATTAGAAATCTTATGCCCACAAATCAAGAAGTAGAATTCTACTAGAATTATACTCCTCACATATCTTCCTATTGTACTCCATATTATTCTCCCATGAAACAGAAGATAAAATTCCCTAATATATAGACAGAATCCCCTCCAGAGTTCGAGACTTGACAGAAATTTTTTGTTCTTGTGTAAACATCTACAGGTATGTTTACAAATTAGGTAACTCAGAAAGGCCTAACTAATAAGATGGATGGCTCTAGCTGCAAAATCTAAATGCACGTTCTCCTATGCTTCTTTGCGCTTCACATCATAATTGATTCAAACCCAGGCTTAGGTTTCACAGTCCATTAAGGAGACAGACAACTTTGAAGTTTGCTGGGGACATGATTTTCAGTTCTATAGTGTTTAATGGTTTAATTATCTATTTGCCTGTGAAGTCATTAAGCAACTCTGTACTAGTAATATGGTTATTAAGAGGTTCCTCCCATTGCAGTCATTTAAATACCAGTTACAATAGCATCATGCTGCTTGTGGTAAGGGTCTTGTGGCTTAGTGGCAGCCTTTCACTTTTGAAAGCTTGGCAAGTATATAGAATCATAGAATCACTAGGGATTGGAAGGGACCTTGAAAAGTCATCTAGTCCAATCCCCCTGCCACAGCAGGATCACCTAGACCAAGTCACACAACATCATAAAACAGAACATTACAGGTTGGAAGCAATATAGAGGTAGTTTGATGAATGCACATTAATTCTACTGATATTCACCCTCATTACAAAAATCACAGTGTTTGGCCAGCTTTGTAGTGTACAATCTTCTTTAAAGAATCCCACTCAGAGGTCAGCAAAGTCATTGTTGCCCTGAACTAGCACCCAAAAGGAGCCTGATCCAAAGCCCTCTGAGGTCTGTCAGGGCTTATTGGGCTGATGAATATAGGTCCAGTCTGTCAGCATGGCCTGCCCAGGATCCGGATGCTTCCATTCATTCAAACCTCATGAGCAGTGGAATTAAGTTAGAGTTTTTAAAATGTTCCTAATACAGCTCAAAGAGGTTTTAATACTTTTTAAATGGCAAAAGTTTTAGTGCAACAGTCAAACCTGGAAGTTTTGGTAGCATGAATCGAAAGCTTCATTGAAAAGTTGAAATGAATCACTTAGAGGATAACAGATTTTGTTTGAAAGGACTTTTCTTTTGTACAATTCCTTTGGACTCCTGCATTATATTTTTTATTTAATATTGTGAATTAATATTGCGAAACAAAAGTGAAAGAAAGTTGGGAACTCCCCAAAAGGGCAGATCTCTCTTTGCAGCTTCCACATGCCTGTTTGTTTTCTCTTGAGTGGATGCACAAACAGACCCGCACAGCTATTTAATTCAAGAGCAGGCCTCTTTTACATTGGAGACAAAAATCACACTTGGTCATTGCTGAACATCTACTTATTCTACTAGTAAGGGGATAAATTATGTGCTGTTTAGCTGATAGGAGATAGCAAATTATTGACACTTGAAAAGTATGGGTTTTGATTATTTTCATGTTGTTTGCTGTAATGACACAGGAGAGTTCCATTTCAGCTGCATGTTTAGAAAAGAAAGGGGAAGGCTTAGAGAACAGACATAAGGCAATTGGATTAACAAACTAAAGCCAGCACTACTGAGTAGTAGGGTAATTAATCAGTCAAATGTTATTAGAACAATTAATATAGTCCCTCCACTACAAACTAATCCAGTGATTTAAGTTTCCTGTTAGGCTTTTTCCCCTGAAGGTTGATACATTTGCAAATAGTATGTGAGGCTAACTTTAGAAAAAAACAGGTTTTTGTAGCTTCACAAGAACTGCATGTTAGTAGCCAGATTTTCTTCACAGACAGTGTTAGCAAATGGTGTCTCTCTCCATCTTTTCTGGTCTCCTAAGAGCAGCAGTGAACTCCACTCACTGAGCCTGCAGCCACCTGCCCTTCTCTGCCATTCTCTTCCCAGGCCATCCTCCCCACAATGTTCCTAATGTGTTCAGACACCTGGGATGCAGAGAGAGGCTCTGTATTTGGTGTGAGGCAAGAGAGAAATGCCAGCTACAATCAAAACTTGCCCCAACCAATTCTGCTTCCAATACAAACTGTACGTCAGACACAGTGTTGGCAGGAAGCACTTTCAGAGGCAATGGTAATACAGGAAACAGAATTCTACTTCTGAGACAAATCTCCTTGTTTTGTTTCCTCCTGCCTCTGTCTAGAGCTCTCTCCAAGGCCCAAGTAGTCATGCAGTATGACGAACAAACTGATTTTTCTGCCTCAAAATCTACAGAAATGTGTCCAATGCTGCAAACCAGCAATAAAGCTGAAACAATCTTAGCCTGAGAATTCCTAGGAACAGAGTGTTTGATTGCTGAAAAGATCCCCCCCAACACATAACGTACAAACCTCACAAATGCCCTAATATGCATACGGTGTGACCCTGACACCTACCTGGGACACCCAAGTCTCCAGCTTAAACTCAAGTTTTCAAAACTTAACTGAAGATTCCCTTCTAGCTGTAAATTTAGCAGCATGTGTTCATTTCTCCTTCTCAAGATCCCCTAATCTACACATAGCTAGCAGACACACTCTATCCATCCAGAAAGGCCAGGTGAAATCCAATTGCTTCTACCCACTGCAGGACTTTCTGGCTTAGGCCCCCTGCAGCACTGGACTAGCAGTAGCACACAGATCAGCACAGGTACATGCCTAGAGCTACTGCTACAGAAGATACGCTCCAGCCACATTTTCAAGCTTTCCTTTCAAAGTGAAGACTACAAGGATGCTCATTTCAAAATATGAGCTGAAATTCTCAAAAGATGATCAAAACAAACTGATGCAGAAGAAATCCTCACTCCAGAGGTCATTCTTTTGTGACATTTACCTTTCTTTCTAGTTCCGAAAAAGGATATGCCATGAAATTCTGAGCACGCCAACTAGAATTTCCATAGCTTCCTTTTCCCCTGCAGGACATAGATAGCATTATCTATCACCTGGCATCTGGTCACAAGTGGTGTTCCTCAGAGCTCAGTATTAGGACCACTTCTGTTTAACATCTATATCAATGACCTTGATGAGGAAATAGGGTGCACCATTAGTAAATGCGCAGGTGACACCAAGTTGGGTGGAAGTATCGATCTGCTTGAGGGTAGGGAGGCTCTACAGACAGACCCAGGCTGGATGGATGGCCATAGGTCAATCGTTGGCACTTCAACAAGGACAAGTGCTGGGTCCTGCACCTGGACCACAACCACCTCATGCAATGCTACAGAAAGTGTGGCTGGAAAGTTGTCCGGCAGAAAGGATGCTGGGGGTGCTGGTCAACCAGCAGCTGAATGTGAGTCAGCAGTGTGCTCGGGTGGCCAAGAAGGCTGACGGCATCCTGGCTCATGTCAGAAATAGTGTGGCCAGCAGTAGTAGGGAAGGGATTGTCCCCCTGCACCGGGTGCTGGTGAGGCCACACCTTGAGTACTGGGTTGAGGTTTTGGGCACCTCGTTTCAGGAAAGAAATGGACCTGTTGGAGCAGGTGCAGAGAAGGGTGACAAAGCTGGTGAAGGACCTAGACAACAAGTCTTCTGAAGAGTGGCTGAGGGAGCTGGGGCTGTTTATTCTGAGGAAGAGGCTGAGGCAAAGCCTTATTGCCCTCTACAACTCCTTGAAGGGACATTGTAGATGGGTGTGTGCTGGTGTCTTCTCATAAATAATTAGTGACAAAACAAGAGGGAACAGCCTTAAGCTGCACCGGGGTAAGTTGCGGCTGGACATTAGGAAACTTTTTCACTGAAAGAGTGGTCAGGCCTTGAGACAGGCTGCCCAAGGAGGGGATTCAGTCACTACCCTTGGATGTTTTTTCCAGTTCATTTAGGTTTTGTGCTTATTGATACGAGCGGTGGTGAACTTGGTAGAGTAGGGTTGTTGGTTGGACTTGATGATCTCAAGAGTCCTTGTCCAAGCTGAATGATTCTTTGATTCTATTATTACTCCATTTTTGTAACAACTCCAGAATATCACAGGAAGTTCAACAGCAAAGCTCTCCCACTGATTACAAGAATAGTTCTACAAAAGCAGTAAAACATAGTAACAATAAAAAACGAAAATACTGAACATTCAGAAGAATTAAATAAGAGACCAGCTTGTAGTTTTCATTTGCAGTCATCTGAGTCAGCTCTACAAGGATTGCCAAGGGCTAAATTCATTCTTGAGCTACATTGGCTTCTCCCAATTTAAACCAGGACATACAGACTCTGCCAGCAAAGCAGACATAGGCTGCAGTAGTGGAAAGCACCCAGAGCCTTCGTATTTGTTGGGGTCAACATGCACTAGTAGCAGCACTAAGAGCTAGCAGCCTGGCCATGGCAGGTTCATGGTAATGATAACCCAAGGTGTTGCAGTGTGTCTTTTACTATGGACTTTCTTAGAGATTCAAGCACATCTTAAAGCAGTCTTTGGTAGAGTCAACTGCAACAGGAATCATGGCGGCAAACCTCTTAGCAAACTAAGGCGGGTGAGCTTATAATGGGAGAGCCACTGACACAAAGGTATGTAAACCCACCTCTAGGGGACTTGTCCATCTTTTTCTGAGTAGTTTGTATCACTGGTCAACTCTGGCAGCCTGTGTTGCATAATACAATTTAACATACAGTCAGACTGAGCCTGCAACTTAACTGGGAAACAGCTCTGTGACTCAGATGTTCTAAGGGGAGGGCAGAATTCTGTGTACAGAGAGCTGTCCTCATTCCACCACTAACAGAGAGTGGCAAAAACATAGGCACCTCTACCATGGCAGCTACACCGCTGCAACCATAGCAGTCCTCACTTGGCAAGATATAAAAAAGGAGATTAGCAAGTATAATAGTGTTTTACTGTGCTCTTCAGAGTGAAAAGTCATTTGTATGTTACCACTATTGATGGTCCAAAACCACAATACTGAAACCAAATGGGGAATCCAGATCTGAACCTTCGTCCAAACCCCACCCTTTGGGTAAAGTTCTTTGTTAGATCCAAGACTGGAAGGTACCTATTTTCTGTCTTCTGGGAGGCTGGCATTTTGCTAGCTATTCATACACTTCACAGCTCAAAAATCTCATTAGGAAAATCTCAATTTTGATTGCCACAACCAAGACTTACCAACCTAACTGGCAACCCCCAAACTAAGTCTCAACCAGAAGCCTGTCTCTCCCAGGATGGAGCTCTGCCAGCAGAAGAGGCCAGCAGCCGCCCATATACAGCTCCATTACATTATGAGGACAGCTTCAAGTCTAATCCCGAGGAATACACAAAGATTTGGCTTTATGTAAAGGCTAAGTTGTGACTGTCTCATCTTGGTCCCTGTTGGAGCAGAGCCGAAAACCACCACAGGCTTTGGCAGTGTTTGTGGTACTTGGCAATCTTTGCTCAAGCTAGGTGGGTGCATTGGCAGGACTTGTGAGGAACCCCTCCTCTTTAATTGGTGGGAATGTACCTGTAAGGCTGAGCTGTGTTTGGTAAGGCTAAGTGTTCCCGCAAGGGAAAACGACTGAGACAATGCAGTTGGTGTTTAGAGTAACAAGACAGAGGATGACTGAGGCACTCTTTCATGTTACCTGGAGGGCCCTGTTAAGCTCTCTTACTGCTTTGTTTCACCATGAAACTGTGTCCCTTGCTTTAGTTAAAGGAAAAGCTGATGAAACAGGGAACCCAAGAGAGGGCTTTCCTCCTCAGTAATTGAGAAAAACCTAGACCATATCTAGCTTCAGCCTGTATTTCATTCCATGTCAGAGGTTAAAAAAATAACATAAGTATACTTTTTGCCTTGAATTGTCTAGAGCAAAGAAATGAAAACGTACAAGTGAGGCTCCTTTTAAATTGTTCAAATAATTTCTTAAAGATGGGAAGATTACATGGAAATGAAACTTTGTTCTACTTACAGTCTGCCTAGTGTTTTTTTATTTTTCTTTGTATGTGACAAGAATTGGTGATGATTATACATTTCCTAAAGCTAAGTATACATTTCAAGCATTGACTTGAGACCTATTAATTCTACAAGGACAGAATACATGTTTAAGCTGTGTTGCAATTTGAACATTAGTAGGAGTGTTTTCTCCAAGCCTTTGCATTAGATGACAGAAGACTATCTCACTTCCTGCACAAAAGTAAAGATTTTCAGGAGTATGTAACCTCTACAGCCAGAGCTAATGGAGTATCAGATACCTCAAGACTGAAATTATTACAAAGAGCTGAAATATCAGATCTCATATTTTATTCAGCAGAGGGCAGTGGCAGATAAAAGCCATGCATACCGACTAAACCTATTTAAAGTTCTGTCTCCAAACTGGTTGGTTGTCATGAATCTAATGGCAGAAAACACACTGGACAGACAGGAACAAGAACAGTGGACTCAGTGCTTTTGGTCATGTTCCTCTGCTCACTCACATCTCCCCTCCTACTCACTCCCATCTCCCTTTTTTTCCTGCGATGGATGGTATCATCAAGGCCAAATGCCTTCTATGCAGTGTTCCCTCTGAAAAGCCAGCAGGAAATAAAACTGCTCAGAACGCTGTGGGATGAAGCTCTTAATGGCCCTAAATGAGAGCAAAGTAAACACACGCACATGTGCATGCACGTACACACACACCCAGCATGTATTTGTCAGGCCTTTTTAGCAGACACAAGAACACAAGCTGGAAAAAGGGGCATTGCCCAGTGGCACAGGCACTCAAAAGCACAGCGGGGAGCAAGTTCTAGTGCAGTCCCTGCACTTAGCAAATTAATTAATCAACTCATTATACAGTGTTAGAATTAAATATAAATGCCAAGAAATGCAACAAGAATATTCCATGTTGCTACATTAGCTCACAATTACACAGGCAGTGTTACTTCAAACAACCAAGGAGGAAGAAGACACATTTTTAGGGTATGTGGTATTGTATTTTTAAATTTATTTACCCGAATACATAAGAACAACTGTATGCATTCTAACTTGTCCTGATCTAAAAAAATATATTCTTGGCAATATTAAAGCACACAAGAGAAGGAAAACCCTACTGAACAATGGAGATATTCCGGGTGGGACCACAGGTCTGAGAAGACAAGTCAGGATGCTAGAAACAGGCATTCCAAAAAAACTCAATGTATTTGTTTTCAGGGGGAAAAACTCTTGCAGCCCCACTTCTTTTATTATAGGTAAGGGATAATTCTGCCATAGTGGAGTGCATCTTCATGTTTTATTACAATTGTCTTCAAAGAGTATTACTTTTGAACTTAATAAGCATGGTGTGTGTTTGTCTTCACACACATAAACAAGCTGCTAAATGGTGAACAGCAAGAAATACTAGCACTTAACTAGGGGGGGAGTAGGGTGGGTGAAGGAAAGACTACTACATACACAATTTGCCATAAATGCAAGTTACTGAAACACTTCTAAAGATCAGACTGTTTTACCTGCCTGGCTGCAACACAGACAAGATATATAAGTAGCACCCTGGCCTGACTGACAAGCACTGTCCTGCAAGTCTCTGCCTCAGCACGCCTACACCTGCATCCCCTTCTCAGTTCTGTAGGCTTCAAGTTCCGTTTGGTCTATAGCCTTTCCAGAGGCCGATCTGCAACTGACTTTACAGCTGTTGAATGACACTTCCTATCAGCAGTTACTTAATGAAAGAGTCTTTCCAAGAAAAGGATCAGTTAGTCTGCTTTGCCCTTCTCTTTCTCCTCTGGAAAACCATACAGGTCCAAATGAGAGACAGTTTAGCTGCCATCTCTCACCACAAACATTTCAAACATGGCCCAGTTTCATCACTGGGTTGTTACCTCTTCAGCTGGAATGGATTCACTGGGGGAAAGCACTTTCCTTCCATCCCACAGCACTGCTGAAGGCACCACTTTTGTCTTGGGTCATGTGGAAGTCACAGCTGAGTAGTTCTGCCAGCCCATATCCAAATGATGGCTGAATCTAACCCTGGTCTTCAGAGTCCTGTCTTACTGCCTTTACCACCAGATTTCTTGAATAAAAAACACTGTTGGGATCTTTCCCATACATGTTAATCACTTTAAAGCCTAAATTTTCTGTTAAGATAGTGAAGCATAATCTGCCTTTTTATTCTGCTCTCACTTCACATTTTCACCATTGTGTGTTAAATTTAGCTGCAGAACAATATTTGCATTGAGAAACATACTAAATAATGGTGTTCTGCTGACATATGTGCTTGTACGTAAGCAGTACTGTAACATGCACTTTATCTCCAAGAGGCTTTAAATGAAAAAAAAACAACTTTACAAAATTAAAAAATGTGTGCTGGTACAAACAGTGACACATACACTGAATTAAAGTACCTTATAACAGAGCTCAGAAGTCACAAACCCAACACTGAACAGGTAGCACTGAACATTTGGTTCTTAGCAAGATACAGCTGTCTTCTTTTCCATCAAACAAGTTTCTCATTACCTAGTTTGCAACATTCTGAGTATTATTTCCTGATTAAGCTGATGGCTAGTATTTATTGCAATCCCTTGAAGATATCTTAGTATACTGTGCAATTTTAACTCCTCTGTAAAATATCTGTAAGGAAGCCTTGCAGGCTATCTACCATTGACTCAGATACTTGGTGACCAGCTGCTTTGCTGTGGTAGCAATAAACTCCAAAGTCCTGCACTTATAAAACACTAAACACCAAACCTTTGTAAGTACAGAAAACAATACACTCAGCAACTATTTGTTTGCTGCCTTCTTTCCCTGGGAAAAGCCCTGCAACTTTCTCATACCCTGCTTAACAACAGCCCTGCATGGATTTCCTCCTACATGGTACATGGGAACCTACTGCTTTCTCAGAAAGAGCTTTAATTTGTAATCTTTGCCCCAATTCATACATCCAGCCATCAGGCTGAGGCTTGGCAGTGGTCAGCATGCAAAATGCTCCCCCACACAACTAACCTCAGAGGGAGAATTCATAGAGAATCCACCCCATGTAGACTGTAGAGGCAAAGTGCAGCTGTCTGCAGCTATCTGAATGTCTCAGGCTTGGTCATCTTGATCTTTTTAATGACCCTACGTATCAGTAGAATACAGGCATCTGTTCAAAAGAACCTAGCAGCTCCTGACAGAGCAGAGCACATCAAAGCTGAGTGTGTCAGGGTCTGCCCTTGGATGCATTAATTCAAAAAACTGAAACAAAAATCATCAGAATTATCCCTCATTAACTCTACAGTAACCAAATGCTAAATATGGGCTGTTCTCCTTTTGCTGCAACTTATGCACATGTGCTACTTTTTGTACTACAGAATATCTATATACTTTATGGACTATTTTTCATTGTCCTGTGGCAAAAGAACGGGTACATTTTTCTCAAAGAAAACAAGAGACCAACTATACTTCTTTTGCAGCTTTTTGTTGCTGGCATTACTGAAATGCCAGCAAAGGCAACAGATCTGCAACAGATCTCAGAGTGCAGTGAGTTAATCTCCACTCTAGCAGATCATCTGTATCAGTCCAGATGCTTGGTTGGGAGGAAATATAACCTCAGTGCCTGGACTAGTGTAGCAGACTAAAGAATCAAAATATTTTTATCTTCTATGCTTATAAAATACTCTATTTGCCGTGCAGAACTAGTTATATTTAAAACCTTTGAAGACTTTCTTTTCATACTAAGAAAAACAGATCCTTATACTCCCTGCTAAAAAGCATCCCTTCCCAAATGTCTATGCTCCCTTGTGAAAACTGATCCTTTGCTGTTGATCTGCATCTTTATTCTGCCTTCAAACGTATATGTTAACATAAAAGCAAGACAATGGAAATCACAGTAAAGTGCCACTTAAAGTCAGTGTAAAGTTTATAACCCTTTGCAGTCCATTCTATTGTGCCGATGACAAGTTAATTTGGGTGATAAAATGGAAACAAAAAGCAAGGAAGCAATCCTGTTTTACAGAATATTATTCAAACAATAATTGTGTCCTTCGCATAACACTTATTTGATTCCCTCATAACTACCATTATTACTACTATCTTAAACTATGACAGATTGTGAAGGGTCAAAGATAATTTTTATCAATCAGCCTCCCTTTGTCTTTGGCAGGTTTAATCATGTCACTTGGAATGTAGCATGAGGGGCCTGATGAAATTGGAAAAGCATGTGAAGATAAAAATCACTCTCAGATGAATTCAGACACTTCCTGCCACTCTGCAGATGCCACAGTGCTGCAAGCCACCCTCCCAGGAGAGATGATTCACCTGGAAGGAGGGCCAGGCTCTGCCAGATGTGTAGGAGGCTGCCTGAGACCCACATGCTAACACTGTCTCAATTGTATGAAGCATATGCTTTCAGTCAAGGGTGAAAAATGCAGGCACCAGCACATGCCAAAAGTCTTTCAAGCATGGCCCACCAGTCAGCCTGAAGCTTAATGCACTGATCCATCGAGTCAGCAGATGTGTGTCACCACAGTACAAGTTGAAGCTGGTTAAAGCTATAAAAGAGTGAAGTGACCTAATCCAGACATTCAAATCTCACAAAGAAAACCATATTGTTGTCACTTTGGGAGGCTTAATGTAGGACTTCAAGCACAAACAGTGAAATGCTTCTTGGAGAAAAAAAAAAAAATGAAAAAATGTTGCTGCAAAAGCATAAATCCCAACCCTGAGCTACACTTGTACTGATTTCACATTGATCTGATAAAAGCATAATATGGCTTTCCTTTTTAGTACTGCACATACAAAAAAGAACATCTGCAGAATTTTATTACTAAAGCCATAAATGCTCCTTATCCGCCTGGTTTGAGGCAGAAGTCCAAAAATACCTGGATATAAAGTTTATTTGCAGAGTACCACTACGTACTTGGTAGAGCCAGTGAATTATACAACATATTCTTTCACTCCTGGCAGAGTGCTGTCGGTGTCAGCTACAAGTCCTGCAGCAGAAGCTGGCTCCATAATGCCTGGGAACTCCTCCCTGCTTTCCATTTAATAATCATTTAGTGAGTACAGTATTTCTCGACACACTCAAAGTCAAAGCATACTTTATAATGAAAATATTCACCTTGTTCACATGCAGAATGATTTGTTTAAAGAAACCAGATCTCCTTAGCACTCAAAGATCAACCTAACACTAGATGTATGCAAACCCACTTCATTGTCAAAAGCAGTTGTTTCAAATAGCTTGTTCAGAGTTAGGTGATAAGATGTAGCTTTCACTAGGCAAACACAATTAGGCAGATGTAAAGATTTCAAGAAAAATCTTTCTGTCTATCACCTAGAATTCAGTCCGCAGAGCTTTCTTAACTATTCCTCTCTGTAACAACCAGGTCTCTGGAAGATCTGGAAGAATACTGATGTTTCACAATGACCTTATTGAGCTTTGCCATAGCTTTCCTGAGCTGTGGCCTGTGGCAAATCATATCTACTTCACTTATATCCAAGAAGCCAAAAGAAGGAAAAGTAACTTGAACGTTATTTGTTATTTGAAGTTTAAATAACAAGTAGGGCTTTTCTGCCCTAAGAAAAGTCCATTCCACAATCCACTATGCATAAAATGATACCAAATCACTAAAAAATTCCCAATTTTAGTAACTACCATAGATCAGAGTTGGGAGAAGGCAGGCAAGCTTAAGGAGGGAAATACCCACTATGCATCTGTAGCTCTACTGCCGTCCCTATCACTTCTGTCTATAGACATTGAATGTCACCATTGCTTAACAACTTCGAGTTTCTATAGCCTAAACTCAGGACTAAGCTAGTAATTGCACAGGGAATCACACATACGTATTATGAAAGAAAAGGCTGAAAGATGGAAATCTTGATAAGCTAAGCACAGGACAAGAAGCATCAGAGATAGAACAGGAACAGAAGCACAAAGTAAAGGAGTATGTACATAGGTTTTGAATTAATTTGGTAGTGGTTTTCTTTTTTTTTTCCTCCCACTTGATTTTTTTTGCATTGCCTTGCTCACCTGTAATTTACAGTGGGCCAAAAAAGACTTCTGGCAAAAGCCATTATACCAAATGCCTTTTGCATGTCAGCTGTACAATGCTTTGCATCTTTTGTAGTGTCTGAGAGCAAATCTGCCCTTCCACCCCAATAGGGCTTGTCTGCCATTTCTACAGCTTCAGAGGCTTTTCCTCCTCCACCAGAGCAAGTTTCAGGGGAAATTCTTTGTTTCTGGTCCTGAGGCATCAGTGAGAACCAGAAATAGGAGAGAACAGTTAGTTGGTTACAAATAAGAACAGTTATGTGGTTTTAAACAAAGCAAGTAAGACATACCTCCTCTCTTACATCTTTTGTGAAAGAACTACTGTCAAAAAAACTGCTGTAAAGGATGTGTTGTGGCTCCTCTTAAAGAGTAATGAGATTAGTAGAGAAGTGGGAGTGAAAGGCTCCTTGACACATTTCTCCCTAGTGTTTGAAGACTTTGACTCTTTTAACTGTCATGGTAGAACTTGATTCAGCAGGTGCCAAAACAACATCAGTACTGTGCAAAGTACCAAAAGCATAAACAGAGATAGAAAGGAAAAGAAAACAGGACAACAACAGAGCACAAAAAATAGCAGGTATAAAGTTGAGTTTGCTTTTAGTACAAGATAAAACTCTGCTTTGCAATACCTAAATGCCATTGAAACCCCATATGACAGCACTTGTTTTCATGGGTTTTGATATGCTGCCTCAGTATTCTTCATTCATAAGACATTCATTAATTTTCTGCACTACACACTATAGAACCATATGGAGAGAATAAATGAAGATATCTTCAGGCTTACCACATCTTTCCCCAAGCACCTGGATACTAGCAAGCACAACAGCAGTACTGCTGTGCCACTGCTGTCAGCTCATGCTCCCAAAGAGCTAAAGGAAATAAGAAAATGCATTTTGTTGATCTGTAGAATAAGTGATCAAGATATATTTATGCTTTTTCCTTTTGAAAAATAAACTGTTATTAAAGAGTTAAGCCACTGTATGTGTGGGTGAATTGCTTTCTGTAACTGCTATCTATATACAGATCTCGAGAGAGATGTTGATCATCTGACATGAAGGGTGCAGATGCAAGACTTTTTAAACCAGTAAAAATACCAACATTTAAGTTATTCTTTTTTTTTTGCCATAGATCTTTGTATGCAAATCGCTCAGGTCAGATAGAAAGTTAAAGATGTTTCCTTGGACAAAGCACTGTCATTCGAACTTAGGAAAACATACAATGGCCAAGAGAAATCTGGTTTTGACCAAATACTCCATTTTCCCCATCAGAGAGTCTCCTCGTATGATTTATGTTTGGAATTTCCTCATATTAATTTGAAAATACCAAAAAGGCCATCCTTCTCCTGCTTCATTGGAGTAAGCCATTGTATAGCACTATGCAAGCTATGTGACCATCAGAATATGCTGACTTTGCACACAGAAAAGCCTCTTTGCCTATAAGAGAAGAATTTATGTTACAGCTTGCCCCTCTCCCATCCCAATAACATGTCAATGTGTGTACAGAGTTCTTTCAGATGGCTCTGACACATCTAAGTAATTATTATTAAAGGGCCTGTCCTAATTGTGGATATCAAGCAGTAATTCTAACTTGAAGTGAAATAGTTATGAAGAGAAGGTTAAAGACTAAAACCTGGACTTGACTGCTGCCAGCACTGGAACCTTTCTTACCACTCTGTTTTCCAGGGTTTTTTTGTGTAATTGCTTAGTACAATATGCATGACTTATATTTAATGTGACCACACATTTTCCTTCCTTTGGGCTTGACCTTGCAAAAAAAACTTCTTTATTCCATGAGTAACCTCCTCTCACACAGAGGTGTTTCATGGAAGCTTGTACTCAAATAGGAAAAATACTTCCTCTGAAGATGGAATTCGAGCATGAGTGCCAAGCAAACAGCTGGTGGGCTTACCTAGCCTGCAAAATATCTCCTTGCCCCATGAATGCTGGCTCATGTCAAAGCTGCACAGCAGTGCATGGGGTAGAGGGCTGACTCACAGCATAAGATTTCACAAAGCTCTGCAGACCTATCTGGAGGTACTAGTTTAAGCCTGGAAGCAATAAAGTCACATTTGCATTGAATCTTCCTCAAGGGGTTAAGGTAGGAAGAAACACTTCGCAAGGATGCCACCTCCCCAAAACCAGTTAGCAACAAACTGGTTCAGACAGTGCCAGATATCAAGGAAGAATGTATTGGTATTCAAATTAGATTTTATCTGTATGTAGCTCTGCAGAATTTAGTAAATTTTATCTAAGTGCTCCTTCTACATACCAGCATATAAAGTACATTTGGCATCTTTGGACTACAGACTGGGGCCTGCAGTTTGTAATTCTGTATTTCGCTCTGAAGATTCAGCTTTTCTCCTTGGTCTAACAATGGTCATGATTCAGTGTATTCATCCAGCTGACTTTTCCTTTATTGTTTAAGGCCAAAAGCAAAAAAACAAGGACTTTTTGTAACCCTTACAATCACATTAATTGACCAGTTAGATTTTACACACTTTTTAGAGGAACAAACTAATCCCTGCTCTTCCTTGAATGCAAAGAAAAAGTGGTACAATCAGATATAAAAATTTCTCATTTTTCATTCCACCAGAAATATTAAGATAGATGCAAGATGGAGCAACACTTGTGCTCCCCAGAAATGCCAGACAGTATTCAAGCAACACTCAGCAGAACCACCCTGAGGTGTATTTGCTCCACATTGTTCCTAGCACTAGATAGGCTCCCAAATTAACTGTTATCCATTATTTCATTGAGTTTGAATATGAGGTCAGCGGGTGTTATCAGGGTCAGCTTTCCTATATTTGTGCAAGTAAATAGTTCCTTTTGATATCTCTTATCTGTCCTACCTACACTACAGAATCTTCGAGTCACAGAATATTAGGCATTGGAAGGGAGCTCTTAAACTGAAAACTAAGACCACTGTAAGGCTTGCATTTCACTTTTGCAGTGTCCTTCATGATCCAACTGCAAACCAAGTCTGCCTCACAGCTATGCCAGACAAGCTATCCCAGCTTCAATATATAAGTAATTTTCCCCCCCCCCCCCATATACCATGATGAGGTAATAATTTTGAAATCAAATTATTATTAGAAAGATGCCAAAAGTGACTTCATACCCTGCTGAGTGCTGACCCTCCAGGTACATTCAGCAACTGCTACAACGAAATACAACTGGCCATAGTTGGCATGCCTTGATACCACATTTGTTCAAACAGATACTCCACACAGACTGATGCCAGAACACATGCATGTTCCAGCAGTGAAGGCTGTGAAACATCAGGTTGTGACAGCTGGCTTTAAAATAAAGCCTGTCCAATGAAATATATGAAAACATAAACAAGAGGACTCTTGTTAACCCAGAGGATTCAGTCATTTTCTCAATGCTGATTTTAACTTTGCCGCATTTATTACATGTGTACCTTTAAAGCACACGAAGTTACACCTACTTGAACAACTGAGTACAAATTGAAGAGTACCTTCCATAAGGAGAAATAAAAAAGACACATCTCTCTGCTTCCTCATTACTTTTTTAATCACCAGAACTTGCATAAAGCAAGTAAAGAGGTCATCAAAGTGCTGTGGTGGTTCTTCAAACTCATGTTGCAAATTCAGAATCAGAAACTTCAATGTCACAATATTTGCTCTATTTCTGCTTTGTCACATATACCCCCTTGCAGAAACCACACCAGAGTAGAAGACATACAGTCATCTACAGTTTTAGAGCTACAAGACACTAAGGAATAAGGATGAGCTGCAATTTCTAGGAAGTGTTCAGTGACAGAGAACCTACAGTGCAACTACTTATCTGCTGAAAGATTCAGAAGTCCTGTTCTTTTCAGTCTAGAAATCTCTTCTATTTACTAATGAAACAAAGGCAGGTAGCTTGAACTCCTGCCAGTGAGCAGATCATGACCACTGTTATAGGAAACTACTGATGCTCCTACAAGCCTCTTTAAGGAAAAGAGCTGTCACTTCTCCAGTTTTCTTCTTTTCAGCATGTGACATGAATCAGGTCCTTCCAGAGAACACCTACTTCTCAGTTTCTCTATTTCACAGTACCTTCCCTGCCATTTAATAAATCTGTGCTTGTTTGAAAGTAAGGTCCTATTTTCTATTCAATGCAAAAAACCCTTTACATTTCACTCAAACGTAATCTTTCCTGGGCATCTTGTATGTCAACTCTAACTAGAAAAATCCCCAAGCAAGCCCTTCCTCTTCACTGTAAAAGGCTAAAGGAAAAAACCCACCATATATCCTTGCCTCTTAGAATGAATCATTCTTGCAAAAGAACAGTAGTTTCAAAGGATAATGATATATAAATTAGACTTTTCATCATTATTTTTGACTAAAGGTGGAGCCCCTCTAAAAAGAAGGGTGCTCATTAAAAGTAAAAATCAGAGACAACTGTATGTAACTATTTTTTCTATCTTACAATCCCCTATAGTACTCATTTTTCCAGTCATGAAAAATCTATTTGATCGGTTTTTTATGTGACACCCAAGAGTGGTTTTTCTTGCCTTACAGCATCATTCTAAGTGAAGCACAGCCCTGACAATTCACCTTAAACAAGGAATATATACATCTCAGATTTCTTCAAACCACAAAAAAAAATTTCATTACACATTATCCTGATAAACATGATCCACAGAAACAGATAAAAGTAATTGCTTCCCTTTTGTTCCCTTCCAGTTATCTCTAATTTTCAGCTGTCATCATCTCCACTTACATTCTGGAAAATATAAATACCTACTTTTGAGACTTATTAGAACATTTTGGGGTAAATAAAAAGGAATTTTGAGAGAAAGCTTCACAGGTACCTAGAAGAAAAACCAATAACCTCTGAGCTTTAATAAGGATAAAAGACATGTCCTGTCAGTTTGAAGCATGTAAGTGGTTACATTTTTGGAAGAAGACAAAACACACCACATCCAACCAACCATTTATTGAATAAATGGATTCAAAATTACTATATTTCTATTACTACATGTTAAAATTCCTTCTAATAAGTATTGAATAAACTACAAGCTGTGTTCTGTAAACACTTGCATCCTGTAAATAAATTAATAATCAACTGGAAAAGTTACAGACTATGGCTAGAAAAGGATACCATCCCAGATACAAACACTGTTGCAGCTGTGAATGAATTAAAAGGTACAAACAGGGCAAGTGCTTAGGTTTCATGTATACACTTTATGTGTTTGGGGACAAATGCTATAGAAGCATAAAATCATTCAGCTTGGACAAGGACTCTTGAGATCATCAAGTCCAACCAACAACCCTACTCTACCAAGTTCACCACCGCTCGTATCAATAAGCACAAAACCTAAATGAACTGGAAAAAACATCCAAGGGTAGTGACTGAATCCCCTCCTTGGGCAGCCTGTCTCAAGGCCTGACCACTCTTTCAGTGAAAAAGTTTCCTAATGTCCAGCCGCAACTTACCCCGGTGCAGCTTAAGGCTGTTCCCTCTTGTTTTGTCACTAATTATTTATGAGAAGACACCAGCACACACCCATCTACAATGTCCCTTCAAGGAGTTGTAGAGGGCAATAAGGCTTTGCCTCAGCCTCTTCCTCAGANATATACCCCCTTGCAGAAACCACACCAGAGTAGAAGACATACAGTCATCTACAGTTTTAGAGCTACAAGACACTAAGGAATAAGGATGAGCTGCAATTTCTAGGAAGTGTTCAGTGACAGAGAACCTACAGTGCAACTACTTATCTGCTGAAAGATTCAGAAGTCCTGTTCTTTTCAGTCTAGAAATCTCTTCTATTTACTAATGAAACAAAGGCAGGTAGCTTGAACTCCTGCCAGTGAGCAGATCATGACCACTGTTATAGGAAACTACTGATGCTCCTACAAGCCTCTTTAAGGAAAAGAGCTGTCACTTCTCCAGTTTTCTTCTTTTCAGCATGTGACATGAATCAGGTCCTTCCAGAGAACACCTACTTCTCAGTTTCTCTATTTCACAGTACCTTCCCTGCCATTTAATAAATCTGTGCTTGTTTGAAAGTAAGGTCCTATTTTCTATTCAATGCAAAAAACCCTTTACATTTCACTCAAACGTAATCTTTCCTGGGCATCTTGTATGTCAACTCTAACTAGAAAAATCCCCAAGCAAGCCCTTCCTCTTCACTGTAAAAGGCTAAAGGAAAAAACCCACCATATATCCTTGCCTCTTAGAATGAATCATTCTTGCAAAAGAACAGTAGTTTCAAAGGATAATGATATATAAATTAGACTTTTCATCATTATTTTTGACTAAAGGTGGAGCCCCTCTAAAAAGAAGGGTGCTCATTAAAAGTAAAAATCAGAGACAACTGTATGTAACTATTTTTTCTATCTTACAATCCCCTATAGTACTCATTTTTCCAGTCATGAAAAATCTATTTGATCGGTTTTTTATGTGACACCCAAGAGTGGTTTTTCTTGCCTTACAGCATCATTCTAAGTGAAGCACAGCCCTGACAATTCACCTTAAACAAGGAATATATACATCTCAGATTTCTTCAAACCACAAAAAAAAATTTCATTACACATTATCCTGATAAACATGATCCACAGAAACAGATAAAAGTAATTGCTTCCCTTTTGTTCCCTTCCAGTTATCTCTAATTTTCAGCTGTCATCATCTCCACTTACATTCTGGAAAATATAAATACCTACTTTTGAGACTTATTAGAACATTTTGGGGTAAATAAAAAGGAATTTTGAGAGAAAGCTTCACAGGTACCTAGAAGAAAAACCAATAACCTCTGAGCTTTAATAAGGATAAAAGACATGTCCTGTCAGTTTGAAGCATGTAAGTGGTTACATTTTTGGAAGAAGACAAAACACACCACATCCAACCAACCATTTATTGAATAAATGGATTCAAAATTACTATATTTCTATTACTACATGTTAAAATTCCTTCTAATAAGTATTGAATAAACTACAAGCTGTGTTCTGTAAACACTTGCATCCTGTAAATAAATTAATAATCAACTGGAAAAGTTACAGACTATGGCTAGAAAAGGATACCATCCCAGATACAAACACTGTTGCAGCTGTGAATGAATTAAAAGGTACAAACAGGGCAAGTGCTTAGGTTTCATGTATACACTTTATGTGTTTGGGGACAAATGCTATAGAAGCATAAAATCATTCAGCTTGGACAAGGACTCTTGAGATCATCAAGTCCAACCAACAACCCTACTCTACCAAGTTCACCACCGCTCGTATCAATAAGCACAAAACCTAAATGAACTGGAAAAAACATCCAAGGGTAGTGACTGAATCCCCTCCTTGGGCAGCCTGTCTCAAGGCCTGACCACTCTTTCAGTGAAAAAGTTTCCTAATGTCCAGCCGCAACTTACCCCGGTGCAGCTTAAGGCTGTTCCCTCTTGTTTTGTCACTAATTATTTATGAGAAGACACCAGCACACACCCATCTACAATGTCCCTTCAAGGAGTTGTAGAGGGCAATAAGGCTTTGCCTCAGCCTCTTCCTCAGAATAAACAGCCCCAGCTCCCTCAGCCACTCTTCAGAAGACTTGTTGTCTAGGTCCTTCACCAGCTTTGTCACCCTTCTCTGCACCTGCTCCAACAGGTCCATTTCTTTCCTGAAACGAGGTGCCCAAAACCTCAACCCAGTACTCAAGGTGTGGCCTCACCAGCACCCGGTGCAGGGGGACAATCCCTTCCCTACTACTGCTGGCCACACTATTTCTGACATGAGCCAGGATGCCGTCAGCCTTCTTGGCCACCCGAGCACACTGCTGACTCACATTCAGCTGCTGGTTGACCAGCACCCCCAGCATCCTTTCTGCCGGACAACTTTCCAGCCACACTTTCTGTAGCATTGCATGAGGTGGTTGTGGTCCAGGTGCAGGACCCAGCACTTGTCCTTGTTGAAGTGCCAACGATTGACCTATGGCCATCCATCCAGCCTGGGTCTGTCTGTAGAGCCTCCCTACCCTCAAGCAGATCGATACTTCCACCCAACTTGGTGTCACCTGCGCATTTACTAATGGTGCACCCTATTTCCTCATCAAGGTCATTGATATAGATGTTAAACAGAAGTGGTCCTAATACTGAGCTCTGAGGAACACCACTTGTGACCAGATGCCAACTGGATTTAACTTGATTGACTACCACTCTTTGGGCCCAGCCATCTTGCCAGCTGTTTATCCAGTGGAGCAAAAGCTCATCCAAGCCATGAGTAACCAGTTTTAGCATGAAAATTTTATGGGAAACAGTGTGAAGGACTTTACAGAAGTCTGGATAGACAACTTCCTCAGGCTTTCTCTAATCCACTAGGTGGGTCATCTTGTCATAGAAAGAGATGGCGCCCATCAAGCATGACTTGCCTTTCATAAACCCATGCCGACTGGGCCTAATCCCCTGGCTGTCTTCTATATGGTACATAATGACATTTGAGATGATCTGTTTCATAACCTTCCGTGGCCCTGAGGTCAGGCTGACAGTTCTCTAGTTATCCATATCCTCCCTTTAGCCCTTCTTGTAGATAGATGGCAAGTTTGCTACCTTCCAATCTACTGGGACCTTCCCAGATAGCCAGGATTTCTGGTTAATAATGGTAAGTGACTTGGCACGCACATCTGCTTGGACATAGGGACATAAGGAAAGACAGACAGCAGGGGACAGATGCAGTATTTCCCATACTGAGTCACCCAAAGCCACAAGAGCTGTGAGAAGCGCCTAGTAGTGAGAGACGCTGTCTACAGGGTCCTCTTACATCTGCAGAACATGCAGTTTGTGTCCAAAAAGCCTTCTCTGCAATAAAGGGTCACAAAATCTCACAGTTCCTGGTTTACATGAACATACAGCATTGATGGAAATGGTAATACCTTGGCTTCAAAACAGTTGTTTTACAGAAGACCTTTACTAGATGTACTAAGACTTCACTGAAGTTTTGTGCTATCACAGTATACTGATTCACCAAGCAGTTCCCTTCTAAAACCTGGCTCAAGAATGATTTTTCTAAGCCGTACCAGCTACACAGCAAAAGGTGCACACACAAGTATTAGAGGTCCATTGCTACAGATTCTGTTCTTCCTTTTATACTGTATTAATATATATTTGATAACAACTAATAGAATGATATTTAAATAAATATGTTAAGTGGTACAAGCCATCAATACAGTCCTTACATTTCATGCTTTGAACTGCACAACTACAGGGTCATTTAGTCATTGTTATAGAAGAGCGAGTCTGGTATTTCAGATCAAACACAGTATGTAGTCCAGATGTGTTAGCTGTCACTTTGTGAGTAAACATTTCTGATGGACAGTGTGTTAACAGCAGATTATTACTCATGATGTTGCACGATGGTTACAGAAAGTTAGTCTGAGTGTCAGAGATAACACCAGTGAGAACTGCTGGTGGAAGTGGTGCAGACTGGTATGTTTACACTAATTCATGCCATACGTCTCCCTCATTTACTCTTTAAGGGAGAATCAAATACAATTTGAACAACTCTCCCCAGGCACTACAGTGGAAGCACTGCGGTATTTGATCTGCCAAGAAGGGCTTGTACTGAAGCAATAGCTATCAGTGAATGTTAAGCAGTGCAATATTAAATTCATAACTGCACATTTAAACTATTACATACATGCAGGTTTATGCTAGGTGTGAAGCACATTAACTGACACTGTCATTTATGTGCCCTGTTAAAGGAACACTTGTGAGGTCTCAGATTAACCAACATTTAATGGCAAAACGTTTGTCTGTCCACATAGCAAAGGCAGGACAAGCAACAGTATCTGCAGCTGAAATTTCTCTCTGCAGCGGCTGACCTCAGTCTAGGTCAGAGAGACCCTTCCAAGACAGAGCCACCCCATTTATCTTCTATAAACATTCACCCTTGAGTTCCTTTTTTCCTCACAGGGAGAAGAGGTCCAGCTGCTAACAGGATATTGTGCCTTAGTGTCCTTGGCACATTACTAGAAAATAGGATGGAGGGGGACAAGGCATTGCCTACAGATCAGAAAATTCCAGTACTTGTGTAGCAGACACCTTTGGTCATGCATATACAGCCCAAAAAAAACCATGGTCAGCTAGACCTGTGCTGGCTCCACACATGGTCAGGCCTTTGTGTGTCAGCACCTTGATCCCTGGACTGGAAGCAGTGGAAGCAGCAGCTTTCTGCAGTGGTAAAGGCGGCATATAGCAATCACTGGCAAGTCTTAAGGGAAATGTCCTGGCAACATGTGAAAGGCTGTCCATTTCACCCAGCGTGATGCGATGCTAACAATGGACAAATGTTAGCACACATCTCTAAACTGGCCTCATGGCCATGAGTTCTGCTTGGACCTGAATGCAAGTCATTTCAAATTCCCCCTGCTCCAACTTATTAGAATTGCTGTTGTGATGCTCTACTCCACTTGCCACTCCTGATAACTGAAAATAACAAGGAAAATCTAACATGCATTTACATTCCTGACAAACTCAAGTCTTAAAGCTGGATGTGTTACACCACAGAGAATCACAAGTGATTATGTAGAGTTATAAAGTGTGGTTAAGGAAGTTGCCCCATTTTCTTTACTGAAGAGATATTTTTCTAACACCCCCCCCCCCCAATTAAACAAACATACCCAGCATTTTCAAATTTTAATGCAAGCATGTCAAACACAGAAGACTGCAGGAAGCATAAACTTCACTGCCTAGCATATGAGGGATTTTTATTCTTAAAAAATTGCAGCAATGTATGCTTCTGGTTATGGAAGAGTGCCAGTAGTGGTACAATTAGGGTTGTGCTGTCACTTCAATTATAAACCAAACTTTTTGAGGGTTTAATAAAACTCCAGATTAAAAAGAAAAGCTTGCTGCAGGCTGAAATGTTTTGTACAAGATCTCAGCCAGAGGATAACTTGTTTCCAACATTTTGAAAAAATTAATCAGGTGCTTCAAATGTTAGAATTTAAGTGTGCTTGAAGAAACAAAACTAAAAAACTTAGAGGAGTTCTCAGTACGAAGTTGGTTACGGCTTGGTTCCTATCAAAAATATGGAGAAGCAGGACTGCAGATTATGCAAGTAGAAAGCAGGAATAAGGACAAACAAAATTCCAAACACTTGGGCCTGTGGCTGGGTTTTTTGGTTGCTTGTTTTGTTGATGTTTAACAAATACCAAGCCATTTTGTAACCAGCCTTGGCTGGGTCAGAAAGAGACAGTGATCTATGCTGTTGTAAGGAGGAACAAACCACCTTTTGCACTACTTTTCACCGTTTAAAACAGACTGACCAAGCAACATAGCATTTTATCACTTGAATGAGGGATATGCATGACAACTTTAAAATGTTGACACAGTAAACCATAATGGCAGCTAGTGTTGACATGTCTCAGATGAAGTTTAAACCAAAAATAATGTAACGGAATATGCACAAAGCTTAGTGTGGGCTGCAAAATTCAACTGAGAAGACAGCTTTTTACTGAGATGGTTATCTTGTCATGAGCTCTTTGCTGAAAACACTAAGACAGTTCTTTAAAACCATGTATTTGTATTCACACTCCTAACTACAGCATGAGCATACTGTCCAAGGCTGAAAGACCTTGGTTAAACAGAGAAATGATACCACATATTGAATAGTAGTGGTTTTTTCATGTTGTCCTTGCTCTCTTCTGCAAACACTTCTTACAGAGAAGGGATATCTTTTGCCCTGAAAAATGTATTCATTGATCTCTCATGCTGGCAGGCTGGTGACACTAACACCTCTTTGCTATTGAAACAAGTATAAAACATATCCATGCAATACAAACAGACCCTTGTTTCTGCATCTCTTGCAGTTTAGAAAGTTCCAGGTCCCACACGTTCATTTTTGCCAAATTGGCAGTTGCTAGGAAGCAAAAGAAAAATGCTGGCAGTGGTTCTGTGGGACTGGGGAACACGCAGGCAGTTCTGCTGCACAGGAAACAGACTGGAATTTTTAAATTACTTTCCAGGCCAGAGATATCCAGGGATGTCTACGAATAATGAAACTGAAGTAACTGCAATGGTTGGAATGGGCTAAAGGATAGAGCACCACCTTGATTTACTTACTCTAGTCAAAGTTCCTAGAGGTAGAGAAACAGCGTGCACAGACTGTCACTGCACAGCAGAGGCAGAAAGTAGTCAGGATGAGTTGAGAGACAAATTAAATTGCAACTGATAATTGCAATTAAAGACTGCCAATACAGAAAAAAAATTCAAGAATTGATCTGAAAATAATCCAGCAGTATATTGCTGCCACGTTTCAGTAGCAGTTTCTATGCATACCCAGAGGAAAAGGGCACCAAGCAGAAAGACTACAAAATGTGCAAGGTTAAGTAAATTGAAAGATCAGAAGCCTATTTTTACAGAGCACCCAGCCTACGTATTTCTTTGCACTTTTGGGAGAGGGGAAAAAAATTAATTTGACACCAAGACAAGCAACTGTATCTAGACTGCTGTTTTCAGAAATATTCTCATGAAATAATGACGAATCACATAGGCAATTGCTCTTGGTAGCAAATGAGGTGCAACTGGACTCTGCCCATTGAAGCTAATAGCATTATATGGCAGTGGGGAATTCTTGCTATTTAAAATATGTTTAAACTTCTAAAAGATTATTGTAGTTTCCTGTTATATATGCTGTACATAATGTACTTTTCTCTTTGATCACACCATACAGCAATTGATTACACCCAGCCTTCTACCAGCAGGAGCCTTCTTCATTCCAGAGGCCCAATTCTTGCAAGAATGCCCATCAGGGCTCTCAAAGCTCCATACTCCACAACAGCAAAAATTTTGTTCAAGGTGTTTAAGATTCTGTAGGATTTTTCCACCCTCTCCACTTCCTCCATAGTGCTCATTTATATTAAAATAGGGAAAATGCTGTTGGCAAGAACATACAGAAATTATTTCCTTCTCCTGCTACTTTGATGATTCCCCTTAGGGGACACAGAACAAAGACAATCAACCCTGGCGGTAACAAGGTAGATCCAAAAGTGTCTTTTAGGGCAAAGGACACAGGTTGTGAAACAGCTCTTTTCCTCTGTATCTATTCAGTACAATTCAGTTATAAATTCCATGTACCTGACTGCACCTCCTCTTATGTTGGTAGTGTCTGATGCAACAGGGCACTGCTGACAGACAACACAGAATATAATAAAAAGTAACTCTCCACCCCTCGCCCTAAAGTGGAGCTAATACAAAAGACAAATAGGGGAATATTATTCCTACAACAAATACTGTTTTTCCATATTCAGGGATGGTTGTTGAAGTTTACCAATAATTGCCAGCTCCAGCAAAACTGAACCCTGCTAATACCAGGCTAAAACTAACAAAATATGGACAAGTATCACAGACACTTTTGTAAAGAGTAGCAAATACCTCAAGCACACACTTTTCTTGTTAGTTCTTGACAGTAGACACTGTCTAAAACATAACATCTGGCAAGCAAGTTGGAGAAGCAGAATGATTCATGGGAACCTCTGATCTTACAGAGTACTGTATTTACAATTCTTCAAGAAGACTATAGCCTGGAAACTCAGGAAGACTGTTCAGTGGACTTTCAGCTCTGTGACCTATATGCAGAAATATGGTACCACACGTGACCTTCTGAAGCCTGTGAATAGCTACTGGATACACTGCACAGGCACAGTCCCTTCCAAAAATACAAGAAAAAAAATTATTTAGGAAATCAACAACCTATTCACTTAGAGCACCAATGTCACTAACACATACTTCTTGGTCAACTAGTTGCACCAAGAAAGGTCAGGTAGAATACTGTGATACTTTTTTGGTCCTCAGTGAAACCCACCAGTCTTGGTAAAGTTATAAATGCTTCCTAATAATTTTCAAAAGCAAAGACATCTGATCCAAGATTCTTCACAAGTCTGAGAACAACCAAAGCTAACTAAAACATTCATCAATACAACAGTGTGGAGTCAGACACTGCACTTAATTTACAGTGGTATAAAGACAGAATAATTAGTTCAGCTTGTGAACTCATCCCCTAGTGTCTGTCTGTATATGTACACATACACACAAGCATGCTTACACACATGACAAATGAGTCCTAAAAACAGGGCTACTTGAAAAGCAAAAGAATATTCATGTTTTGGCAAAAGAGTATTGTGCTTTTACTGGCATGTAAGACCAGGCTGCACGAGGCATATTTTAGCAATAATGATCAAAGCACAGGCTTTCCCTGAGATTAATGACTGGCTAAGAGGATAGTTTGAGGTCTGTTTACCCCAGCTGGTCCTTAATTCCCAGGAAAAGCATCTGCAAAGCCTATTATTGCTATAAACTTAGGATGGAGGGAGGAGTTATGCTGTTTCAAATGATATGTACAATGACTTTTTAGAGACTTAACATCTTGTATATTAGCCAGACTGTTTAAGCCATCTCTTAAAGAACTATCCATCTTGAAAGTAAATAAATTTCATACTTCCGTAGCAGTGCACTTCATGTAAGCACTGCAACCCCCTTCACAACCAACTCATTAACCCCTCCACCTGCCTCTGGAGCAAGTGACAATATTGATATACAAGGATCATCCCTCTTCATTGAAATACAGCTACATCTGTGTGGGGAATGAGGGTTATTTAATAGCAGAGAACACTCCTATGTAATATTTACAGCTGAAAGCAAAAGAGTACAATATTTACTTTAGACCAAAGAGGGTTTAGCTACCTAGAAAGCCACTTCTTGACCTAACAGAAGCTAATGTGCAGCAGTCTTTGAAAACATGCAAGTGGTTTTTCAGACAGACTGAGATTTCTTATCCACACTACTGAACAGGTACTCAAAGGAATAATTTTACTGATTTCACAGAGACACAGCTCCAGTTTGAGTAAGAGGATTCCAGCCCAAATCTTAGCTAACACCATGGTCAAGAATATTATGGCTCACCAGAAGTTCCCAAAAGCCCATGCTTAAAATGGAAATATTATTTTTAAAAATATGTGGAATTCTCAGTTACTAGGAACTTGTATCTTAAAATACAAAAAATTAACAAAGACAATAGACTAAGCTTAAATTAACACAAAATTCTGGATTATTAATAGTAACTGTATGGAGGAAGAGCTATGGATTTTTAGTTGGTTGCCACATTACAATAACTGACATGTTAGATACAAATCTTGAAGGTGTTTCATTTAATTGTATATACGTTAGCAATCATGTTTAGACCTGAAGTAGGCTATATGCTATAGTTTCCTGTATATTTTCCCACACAGGTAATCTAAACAACAACACAAGTTGTTTTTAGCATCATTATGGAAAAAAAAAAATCAAAGTTCCAAACTAGGCATGTGATTCAGTCTTTTCATAAAGGATAAATAAGCCAAATTGGATTAATTTATTAAGAATCTAACCATCGAAAGCCCATTCAGGGACAGCAGAAATACTCATGGCCTTGAATGATTTGCATAAGACAAACTAGTGTGCGAAAAGCTGTTCTGCTATGTAACACAAAAGATTCAGAAAAGCATGTAATATTTTCAACCTTAAGTTAGGTCTCCAGATTCTTCATTATCAGTTTGTAATGTAGTATGAAGTGAACAAACACAACCCAGTGGAAGACCATTTAAAACTGCATTTCTCATTATCTGAAAGGGACCTCTTAAAAACTAAGTGGTGCACTCAGTTTGGAAACAGTCAACTGGTAAGATCCAAAGATTTCTGGAAAACCAGCTTCTAATGTGTTTAAATGTACATGTGCCTAGATCCTTTCCTATATAATTAACAGAGCCCTTCAAACCACGAGCTCATGAGCTTTCTGTAACTGGTACGAATGATCCTTCTCTGACAACTTTTAGCTTGTTCCAACATATCTCCTAAATGAAACATCCATAAATGGCAGAGAAGCTGAACTCATTTTTGAAGGTAGGTGTGAGGCAAAACACCAGAGTAGACCGTTTATGAGACACCCATAACTTACTGTGAAAGCACTCTGGACATTAAAAAAAGGACATTGCCCGATCATGACACAACATGAGTAACACAACTCCTAAGTGTAGTAATGTATGGTATTGCTAGTCACACACGCAACTGTGAAGACACCAAAAGAAGCAGAACTCTGCTGATACATGTTTTCTCAAAGCTTTCAGTTTTAGACATAACAGAAATAAAGCTTTTGTTTATGCAGAGTTTCATGTTTTTATAAACATACCATGATTACGAAAGATGCCGGGTAGGCTGACATTATTTATTAGCACATCATTGTGCGATCTTACACTTCATCATGTTGTTAATTTCCTGTTTTATGCATTTATAGTGATCTACCTAGTTGAGTTTACTTTTTTCAATTTGACCTTGTCTAACTGAGCCTTTTTCTACCACTTCAGGCTCCTTCCAGATGCCCTGACTCATCCAAATCTACATAATTTTGATAAAGAATACCTATGATTCTGTGATCTTCTTTTGGTTTTGCTTTTTTTTTTGGTTTTATGGGGTTTTTTTCAGTGTTACTACCAGTATGTTGTTTTAATAAAGACTTATTGGCTCCATATTCCACTATTCCAGAATATTTCTGACAGTTACAGATGGGACTGCATGAGAACAGAAGACAAGGATAAGATTAAATAGAGATCCTAACAAACATAACTGAAATCTAATGACCTGGTAACCCAAACAAGATTCAGACAGCAGAGATAATAAGAACGATAATTCATTGAGTAATACATAAGTGATAGTTAAGTCTTCATTACTCTTTAACTTCTGTTGCATCAGGTGTATCTCCTAGACCTATGCAGAGCTAATGCCTGTGCCAAAAGAGACTGTAGTATACAAAGAAAGGTATCAGAAAAGCAGCCACTTCACTGCTTTGAAGCAGGTTAATGTGGAACCCCAATGAAATTCTGGCTGCAGAACATCTTAGGGAACATAATAATGCCAGCTATATTTCAAAACGTGATCCTGCCTTAAATCTCAGAAATTACAGCAAATTTGAGATTTCAGCAAATGTTGAGCAAAATTACAGCAATTTTTTTTTTGTTTACAATTCAGAGATATTGCTTGGTGTCTAAACTGATTTGTACCATTTGTATCATACATCTAGACGCATTAAGATGAAAAGAACTACTTGGCTGTCACAGTGTAAGTAACTGTGTCTGGCAAAAACATTTCCAACTTAAGATAACAGTATTGGTGCAACACTAACAAAACGGATCAGTATAAAAAACTATCACTTAAATATGGTTTTAAACATAGTTTTATATATTAAACATAATATTAAGACCACTATTTTTCCCCCTCTGTAGGGATCTAGCACTACTTTTGCTACAGTTTTTACTATAAGTAAGGTAGGAACGGTCAGATTATGTTAAAGGATTTATCCTAATACAAATAGGAAAAATAGTGTCCCTGACATCAGGGCAAATACTCTTTGTTCATAGTAATGTAATTCATACCCAAATCCACCAAAATCCATTTACCAAATCGGAGTCAATTATTAATAAGGCTCCACTTTCAGCATCAACTGGCTAAATTAGACCTTATTCAAGCACAGACAACCCACTGCTCTCTGAACTTTTATGATATATTTTAAAGCAAGCAGTATTTTACAAAACCAGATTGCAGAGAACAGGTAAATTCACTTTGAAAAATGTACATCTACATCGTTTATTGAAAAGAATTATTATAGAAATATATATGCCCAAGGGACTAAAGCTTTACCTATAAGATTCTGTATATATACCGTGTTATATGTGAAAACTTTTAGGCTTTTAGGTACTAGATATGCTGTTGATAGTTGTAGAAACTGTTGCTGTTTAAGTACATCTGCATTCTGCTATCATGAAAGCACAATCTCATCTACCATATTAACAGGACCCCTGCTTTTGCCTTAGCCTTATGCAAGTTGGGGTTATGCCTTATTTCTCAAGAGAAAAATCAAGAACATCAGGAAAAACATCAATGTTTAGTCAGTTTACAATAAAATGAATTAAAACTAATTAAAACTGCTTCAAGAGACAAGAAGCACTTTAATCCATCCTGTCAAAGAAACAGCCAACCTGTTTCACTTATTTATTATATCTGGTATTTCAACAAAAATCCACGCTAGTCATTGTTAAACCTATTGTAATTATTGAATATTTAAGTGTCATGATAAAGTATATTTCTTTATGAAAGAAATGCTTGTATTCTAAAGATTAGCTTCCCATGAATGTCAAACTCAAAAAACTGCCAAACTATGAATATAATGTGCTTACATTTCAGCTCTGTTAATGTATCAGTTAAGTATCCCAACATCTTTAGTAAAGGCAGTTATATCCATGCTTTCTTCACCTACTGTACCCGTTATGTTTATTTGCAAATGAAGGACCAGATAGTACTACAGCAATGTTATTTACAAGCACTTGCAATGTGTCTCCAATGTAATATATCATCACTGCAGCCTTTGATTTAATTGTTGCCGTCACTCATTTTTGTGCACTAACACATGTAGGAGTTCCAAACGCCAAAATACTCTTGCTTTTTTTTCCCCCACTACATACCAGATTTTGTAACCTGTGTCAAGATACCTCCCGATGCTTACAACTTGTGAACAGAGGCCAACAATGAGCCTCCCCAGACACTAAATCATAATCTTCATGTTTTTCGTATTTCACATTCTAGCCACAGTTTCAACATCCATACCCCGTGACATTAGGGAAGGATAAATCAAGGAGGATGACAGCTCCCTTGTAGAGACTGGTACGGCCCTGGGATCTGCCACACCCAACACCCACAGCTCCTGCCAGATGTCTTGAAGAGTTTTGCTCTATTAACCCCTTCAGGAGTAACTAAGAAGTTTGTGCTGAACCTTTATTAAGTAATTGCTGTTTCTTTTTCTAAAGTGGAAAACAAAATCCCATTCTTGATCTGGTTTAATAAAACCTTAACTAAAAGACAGACGGGGCAGTCAGTGATAATTAGCAAATCAGTCCCTTTATTTCCTTAGAAACAGGAATTAGAGTTAGCAATACACAACACTCCTTTTGTACCATGCTGCAGACCCACATGTTTATCTAAAAAGACAGTAAAAATTTCTAGTTCTATCTTCAGTTTTTTAGATGTAGGACACCACTTTGCACTCTTAGAATCAGAATGCCCATTAATTGCCCTTGAGCCAAACAGACTATTCAGGTCTTAAATCAACAGGATTTCTAATCCAAAAGCCACACGGTAAACTCTACAACTATTTCCCTGGGTCTGATCTGGCCTCAGGGACATAAATTTGCATGCAACTTCTAAGTATGCGAATAGTCCCAGGGCTTAAAGTTGCACATGTGCTTAAGTATTTTGTTCATTCTTGGTCTAGAACAGCTACTTTACAATAAAAACCAAAGTCATGTAAAGAAGAATCTTGTTCAAAACAATTTTCTTCTGTAAATATTTGTACCACACAAAAAAATGTAACAAACATATTGATTCCCCAAAGCTTATACTGACGCAACAGAAGGCAAAAAAGCAGCTAAAAAGCCATCAGCCAACATTAATGCATGTGACTTCACAGAATTGGGCAGGACCAATTTTACTTAAAATAATAAACTGGAACTGCAGCCAAGACTTCACACAATACTGCAGGTAAAAGGACCTGTGGATGTAAACAGCAAGCAAGTGGTTGCAGCCCTAGACACTATTCCTCACCTAGTTTATTTTGTGAATTTGTAAGTAGTTATCTAAGCTATTTCATCAGTCTCTCCCAAATGAAATGTGTTCACCTTTACAGCGTGTGTGTGACCTTTCATACAAGAAGAAACCACTCAACAGAAAACATTGCAAGGCTAGTTGGACTAACAAGAGTACTTGTCATTCTGTACTTCCTAAAACTACTTCTGATCCGCTTTCCAATGGGCTAAGATTCCAGCTGAATATCAGCCTTCCTTTAAACTGATATATAGGATTTTTTCAGGTTTACATCCTGTATGAAAGAAATTGCACTGAAAGCAATAGTTATTTCTGCACATAATAATCAGTGCTGAACTTGGTCAAAAAAAACCCCATGCCTGCAACTATTTTTAATTTGGAGAACATGCCACCACTAATGTGAAAAACACTTAAAGTAACTATCCACAGTTAAGGTGGCAGTCTGGATGCAGTTTTTTTGAGAATTTAAATTAATTGCTCATAAATATCAACAGTGATGAGCTAAAGGCTTGTTCTCATGTACTAACATTTCAAGATAAAGAATTAATATTTTATNCCCCCCAGTTTATTCTGGGCTGTATGAGTTAAAGGGTTAAGTAACCATTATATTCTAAAGAGCAAACTGTTTGCCTTAGGGCCATCTCCTCCTTACTCCTGATGAATTGCCTGACACTTCATGTATCATACATTTCTTTTCACTAGGAAATAACATTTGGTTCCAGTCATGGTGTAAGATCTGACTTCGGCAGTATGAAGCAATATGGGATAGACCAAAAGACTAAAGTACTTCTGTTAAATAGTCTATATCTAAATAGTGAGATACTGGTGTATAAATATGTTTGTATTTTTGAAGCTTTTCTCTAAAAAAAGCTTGCTATTTATAAGCCAGAATACAAGCTTTAAAGTTATTTTAAAAAGCCAATTATTATAAACAAGATTTAAACAAGAGTGGTCTAACAAGTAGCTGACAGAGACTGACCTAAGCTTCAGTACAAAGGCACAGTACTAGTCCTTTTCAATGCATTCTGCAGAAATGAGGTAAAACTCCTGCTTGGAATAGCAGGAAAGCAAAACTGTTGGTCACAAAACATCTAGGGTTGTGCTTGAAATGAGTACCTAAATGTTTTGTCACTTGTGTGTGTCAGAACTTGCCCAGGAAGTACAAAGGCAAAAAAAATTCTACTTGCTAGTACTCAACATTTCCAGACTATTCAAAAGCCAAACGAATGACTTCTGAAAAAATCTGTATAAACCCACACTATCCAAGGATATTCTATTAGCTTGGTAAACTAAAATACCTCAATAAGTACGTCAGAGCAGTTTACAAAGCTTTGAAAAGATTACATGAGGCAGCAAACCAATCTTTTATAATTAAAAAGGATTTGATGTTTTTAATAGGCAGAGACTGAACTTGAAGACTTAGGATTATAGTTTTCTCTTAATTTTAAATCTATTTTCCCGTGCTGTCTTTCTTCCTAGCAAAAACCTATGGCCAGTGGATAAGTTTCGTATAACATCGCATCACAGTACTTATTCATCAAGCTGTGTGTTGCAGGGTATAAATGTCCCACTATAAAATGATTCAAGCTACAGAGCATGAATTCAGGTGAACAGTCTTAGAACTGTGAGCTGTTCCTTAGTGGAGGGCAGCTTCTTCCATTAACCACACACCTGATGCTCCTGTGATGGAGTACTAAAGAAGAAATGCAATTTAGAAAGATAAACCTTAGAACAGTTCTGACCACTGAGGAAGGAGGACCAGGTTGTGAAAGCACAGTACTTGGGTAGAGGTTCTGCTCCAGAGCTTGGATCAATCCCCTCTGTGATCCTAGGCAAACTGATTGTTAGTGCATCTTCCTCCCTCTCTTGTGTGGATGGGAAAAGGAATGTTTTTTTCCCATGAAAGTATAGCAAGGGTTAATTTATAAACATATATGAAGCAGTTGAGACTGTGGAAGCTCTGGAGTGCAGAGTACACAAGGACTGAATTTTACTCAAAATATTCCTTATTAGATGAGGGAAGTAATGAGTGTAAAAAGGTACCAGCACAGTGAGAACGGATCCCTTTTTGAGGCCACACCTTTCCTGCTGTGGGGAACAGAGGGCAAGAAACATGCTTTTGTGACAGACTTCAGGGGAGGAGGGAAAGGAATGGATGGTACAAAGCAGGAAGGTCCAGAGCTCAGAAATGCAGTTTTCTCAAACAAAAGCTCTCAGCAAACAGCTACAAAATATTTACTAAATATATTATAATACATTTCCTTCTACTTGCTGCCCTTTAAATCTGATTGTAGAGCAAATGAAAGTGGTTCTATGAGGTTTACAGCAAAGCTTATTCTTAAGTGAAAAATAACATTAAAATATATGTTAGAAATAAAAAATAATACAGGTTGTGAAGCTGAATGCTCCCATTAAGTAATGCCAAAGGGCTTGCATGTATGTGCGCACCACAACCTCATTTTAAATTGTATGGTATGATTACCCAATTATTCCCTTGAAAAGGACGAAACGCATGGCAAAGATTCTTAGTAAGTTAACATTATCCTCTCTGTGTGCTAAGCCAACCAAGTACCCCTAGAAGTAACATTAAATGAATACCTTAAACCAGAAGATATCCAGATTGGCTGGGCATACCACTAACTTGAGAACCTGCCTTTGCAGCTTTTTCTTCTTTTCTGTCCCACTCTCCCACTCCCTGCCTCTCAAACAGCTCTCTGCATCAGCAAGACCATTTTATAGTCAGAATTGTAAGTGGTATTCATAAAATGCTCAAGTTTGCAACCAGTCTTCTTCCCCATTTAAGAATTCTCTTTATTGATGAAGACTTACAAAGTGCTCTCTGGCAGCTAACTTCGAACAATGGTGTCTTGTGATTTATCCATTATAGGTTCTTGTCCAGCATTATGTTTGTACACATAACTGACAGACTGCTCTGTTACCCAAGACCATTAAACCCTTCATGTTGGTACTTTTGATTTGCTATTCCAACCAGAATTAATACCAGCACTCTTTCTAATTATAATGATTTAAAACTAAAGGTGAGGATGGAAAAAACTGGAATGGGGACAGCCAGGACAAACACAAATATTTGAGGAAATACCTTTTATCCACTCCTTTATTTATGAGGACATACAAGAGGACTGATGCAGTGTTGGTTGGGGTGGTTGTTTTGTTGCTTTTCTGTTGTATTTTTTTTTAAATAGATGCATCCCTGAAAGATTAAACAGTCACCAAAACTGCCCCTCAAAGCAGCCACACCGCAACAGAAAAAGTGACAAACTGAAGCACACGTGTAAATTCAGGTAATTGATTTCATAAATAAGCAGTTCAACCTCTTGAAGGCAACACATGGGTTGATTTAGCTACAAGAGGAATTGCAAAACGGGTTCCAGGAGGAAATGTATTAGGATGTAGAGGAAAAGGAAGAATACAAGCAATTTTGCACTTCCTTTAGAGTTGCCTTTCTGGTTTGTAAGGACCTCTGCACATGAAAAGATCACACTCACCAACGAGTAATAAACATAGTCAGTTTGCTCACACAACAGCTTGACTGTTCCAGCCCTTCAGTGGTTGAAGGGACACTCCCAAAACACAGGATATGATGTTTGAACACACGAAGAAGGAAACCTTAAATACTATCTTTTTTTGTTCAAGTTGTTGAGCTTTTAAAACTTGTGTGTCATAGCTAAATCTGAGAATCACCATAAACAGTGGGAAAAGTTAAGTGAAAGTAAAGCATCTTCTGGAAGTTTCTCTGTGTAAACCCAGGACACTGCTGTCATTTCTCAGTGATTTTACACACAACACATACACGTGTATTTCAGTGCTCTCCTATGACCACAGGAACATTTCCTTACCGCTAACAGAGTCTTTAAAGGGTGACACTTAGCCATCACCTAATTGCATAAAGCCTGGGTGTCCTCCAGAAAAGGGAAGAAATTCACTTTCTTTGACATTAACGAGTCACCAAGCAGAGATTAACAGCGACCTCACACTTTCCCTAGGGGCAATCAAGCCTCAGGTGTTTCGCCCCACATCTTCGAAGAGCCGGGACGAGGCAGAACCGCCACGCCTTCGCGCCCACCGCCGCCCGCTGTCCCGCACCGCCCACTCATCCTGCGGACGGCGCACGTGCGCTGGGCGGGCGGTGTCGCCTCGCCTGCAGCGGGAGTTTTGTAGCACCACCTGGCTAGAGCCGCCCTCACAAACCGGCCACCTCACGGCGGCCTGGCTCGAGCCTCTTCAGGGGTCAGCCACCGACCCTTCCCGGTCCATCTAGCGAGGTCTCCCCGTTACCAGCGCCGCGCGTCGTAACCCCAAAGTCCCCTCAAGCCGCCATCCGTCCCGTGAACTCGCGGGAAGGGACTTACGAGCTCCATGTCCAACGGGGCCACGACGCACCCGGCGGAGGGGCTGCTACTGCAGCGGCCCGATCCCAGCAGCAGCGTCCTCTCCTTCTCCGACAGGGCGGTTCATTCCCCCTCGGAATTTAACGGGGGAGGGTGACAAGCTGAGGGTCACCTGCGCGTCTGTCACCCCCGTGGGCGGCCCCGCTGCGCCCCAACGCACCTGGCACTCCTTTGCAGCCCCGGCCCCCCTCGAAGTCGCCACCGCGACTGCTGCCTCGCCACCTCCGTGGAGGGCAGCGCGGGAGTGGGGCCAGGCCCGGCGCTTGCCTGCTGGGCTGTCAGAGCCGCTTGAATCGCGAAGCCGATGCTTATGACTTGGGGGAGGCCACAGTTAGGTCGCACGAGATGGTCCTCGATTCGTCAGAGAGGACTATGGTGGGGACCTGCCACCTGTGGGCTGCAGCCACCCACTGAGGGAAGGGTCTCAGGCAGCCTATTCTGTAAGTCAGTGGGTCTGTATAGGAAGAATTTAATGAATTAGCTTCTAGAACGTGTCAATTTGGAGTAATCACATCGGAGTGTGAAGTTGCATCAGTGTAAATCTTGGGCAAGAGATGAGAGACTTTTTCTCCTGTTTCTCCTCTCCTCATAAGGGGCCAGTTGTGGTCAGGAACAGAAAAGTGAGTAGTTGCCCGAACTCCATTTATCTTCCCAAGAAGATATATTCAGTTAAAAATACTGACTCCAAGGTATGAATCCAATGGACTGCCATACGTTTAAAATGAGACTGTTGCATATTCATTGTGTGCCATACATAGACGAATGATATTTGTCCATGCTGTATGCACAGAACAGAGGGAAAAATAATCTTAACAACTTTTTGATGAACCTTGTCTTTTTGACAAGGCTAAACCATTATTATATCATTTTGGAAGACCAGTTTACATTAATGGTACATCTTTATGGTTTATTATTTGTTAAATAATCTGTACTTAACAAGGAAATGGCTCCTGTTAAGTGCTTGTTAAATCATTAATATGTACATGATTTCATATATACGCAAATTTTGTTAGATGCTCATAAAAGGTACAGAATTTGGTCTCTGTAAGCGCATAATGTCCTCTGCAATCTTATTAAGTCTTAGTGAAAATGGTAACTAAAGTCACCCAATTATCCACAGTTGTTTACAGAATCAACATACTAACCAGACAAAGATGTTCAAATAGTAAAATGAATCAACCATATTACAGCATGCAGACTGAGGGCTTAACACAAGGGTTTTTGATACATATAATATCAGCAGTGAAATTCTGTAATGATGGGTGTTGTTATAACTATTCAGAAAACAAGCAGCTTTGGGAAGAAAAGTATTGATTTAATGCTACAAGTGAAGTTGCTACTGCTCTTTATTTAGTCTTGCAATAATAGGGTGGGAAATACACAACAAGAAAAATGTCTCTTAAATTAATCTCTTGTTCAGCATATAATCACCAAAGTAGTGACATTCACTAATCCATAATGTTTCTTATGCAAGTAAATGCATTTTTTCAAACTCATAAGGTTTAAAATGCATGTGACTAATAGAGATCTTATAGACATCTCATTCTACACACTGTTCTCCTGCTTTATGTCATGAACATCGTAATTCTGCAACAAATTTTAACAAAAATAAGTTCTATAAACAGGAGTTTAAAGACTTAATATTTGCTTAGAAATGAGTTGATGCTATAAAAGCATAGTGCTGAAAGGCTGCCAAGTTAATAGTTCACTAAGCACTAGGAAGAGATTCATTTTATACTTGGAATGAGTGTGTACAGTTTCCATTCCATGTAGTGGAAGGGATGGAATTCAAACTAGCATTTCCTTTGTGGTGCAGTGCCATGTTAAACCCCGGAGTAAAAAGTCAGTCTCTACCAGAGAAAGTCTGAATTCAGGACTGTGACTAGCTATGGATGTTAGTCCACAAAAAGTAAATCAAACTGGGATGTTTGAGATGCTTGCTTGCATGTTTTTGCTCACTACTTTGTTGAATATTGGTAGTCTGAAATCAGTGTGAATATTTGGGAATGCAAATGTCTTATGAGCACTTCTGTTTACTTTGAAACATGCATATATTAAAGTGGAGAGGTGTGTGCTAGCAAGCAGTCTTCTTACTGAGGAGTGCTGCCTGAGGTGTAGCCAGAGTTGTAATCTCCAGGTGTGTTTTTCTGCTTTTCAAAGGATGTGTGATCAATAAAACGACACAGAGTGAAGACAAAACTTCAACAAACTAGCTTAGTCAGCAGTAATTAGCAGAGGATATTTGGAGTTCCAGACCAATTTTTGGAAACTGTACCTTTAAAGGTTTTCAGAAAAGTTGTATTAAATTGCTTATTGTGTTCCCATTACTCACTGCTGACTGTTCAAAACCTCAGGAATGGATTTCTGAAAAAACCTCAGACCTCTGATTGTTAATCATATAAAGCTATTTGGTGCAATATATCAGGTCATGCTAACAGGACCATGTATTGAATCATCCTAATGGGATTATTTTAATTTTGTCATTCAGTGTGAGAAACGTATGCAGAATGGGAGTGTGATATCTCCTGCATACCTTTTCTAGGGCAGCTGGAAGAGAAGGTAAGCATGTCTTGATTGAAGGTGTTAGCCTAGGTCACTGAGTGTAATGATTTGAGGGAGATCAATGCTGAAGTAGCAAAATGGTGAATAAGTTGTATTCCTGAAAAATTATTAGTCTCTAACTGATGTTCTTAGTCAGGAGTAAATGGCATATGACATCATGAATATTTGGAACATTAAAAAGTTACCAGAAGGACCAGGAGTTGTTTGTTCATTGATGCTACATGTCATGCATGGTTGCTATTCCAGGCACAAGCATTCTGAGGTAGATGACCACACCTCAGATTTCTGTAAAAAGAAGAGCTATTTAGTCATCTGATTATCCAATAAAGTCTTCACAAGCAGCTGCTACAGATGGTTAATAAAACAGGATCCTATACCTAGGGACTTGTACAAGTAAATGCGTGAACTGCTAAATCAGGAAATTGATAAAGCCAGGGAAAGCCTATTTAAAAATATTTGAGAGAATGGCTGGGCCTAGTGGAGTGTTTAACATAACACCAGACTTCAAATAAATATGCAAATCACATGGTTAATTAATATATTTGGCTGAGGAAGAATTGTGAGGAACTGTACCTTTAGAAAGTTTTGTCAAGAATCACTTGGAACATTTTTTAGTCATGTAGGTTCATGTTACACTACACTAACTACAAACCTGGATAAAGTATTCTTTTTTTCTAGGCTCTTTGAACCTTAAGTATGACTAAATACAACTTTGAAGTAAAACCACACAGACATATAAAACTCAAGGCCAGAGGTTTCATTAACCTATATTGTCCAGCTTCTCAAACACCAGAGATCATTACCTCTTATTCTCACTCTTGTGCTGAATTCATTAATACACTGCTGCTGCAGACCTCAGCAGCCAAGGAGATATTCTGGACACCAGATAAGATTATTTTCTGGCTCCCTTCACCCTCTGGTTATTTTATGTTCTCCAGCTGCAGTGACTTTGCCCCATCATAGTCACTCAGATGCTCTTACATACTACATGTGGGAGAAGCAACATTTGCCCATAATTTGTTTGGAACTGTATTAGAATAAAAGAAGAGTTGGACTTAGCCAGATAGTAAAGACTATGAGGGTAATTCTCTTGTGAATTAGTCAGCCTTGTCATAAAACGATTACAGTATTGTTACTTCATAACAGACATCAGCTATAGCATTTGGTAAAAAAAGCTTGTAAATTATTTGCATTCTAAAATAATTCCAAATGTATCTAAGAGTACTCATGGTTCTAACCATGAGAAAAAAGAATGTGATCCATGCCAGCTACACATTTTTGTTGTGCATGTACAGTCTCCTGGCATGAGTCTTTGGTAGAGGTAGCATTTTTATCAGTATATAAATTCAACAGAATGAATAGCATCTTCTTTCTTTTGATTTTTTGTAAAAAAATTGATTAATGCTACAGTGACCTCATGCAGCTATATTTTGTGCTTTTGTTGGCTCACCACAGCTAGTAGATAAGAAGGATACGTGTCCAGTTGTAAAGAAATAAATCATCTAATCTTACTCCTGAAAATGATACTGTGCTGTTTCACTTCTGGTTCATCTTGTTTCCTCTTACACCTTTATTGTGGGGTGAACATGCAAGGTTATGCTATCAATCGACTAACCAATGGCCAGAGTCTTTGCCTTGATGCAGAAATGCTGGGAGATTTTTCTCTCACTTGACGTGAGTGGCAGTGGTGAAATTAGAAATGTACCAAACAACAATTTCTTGGTTTGTCATTCTGTATTTGGCAGTTGAATTGCTGTATGATACAGTGGACCATGTAAAAGCAAAAGAAAGTTGGCATGACTGAGAAAGTATTAATGAATGCAACTTCTCACTAAGAAGTATGAATATATGCTTTTCAAGGCTATTTGGTTAATGTAAATGTGTATCAGTCCAAAGGAGCAGGTCTGCTGCTGTGTACACATGACTACACTGATCACTTTTATGGAGACCAGGTCCATGACTCTTTTCCTTTCTATTGGCTGTTTCTGCAATAAACATAACAAGAAAAGAGTACTCTTAAATTTTGCTTTCTTCACGTTATATAACACAATTTAGACTCCTTACGGCCTCCTCTTTGCCCAGGGAGGGAGATGGCTCTTTCAGTGACAGTGGTCAGTGTAGTTTCAGTGTTTAAAATAAGGAGAGCCTGTGTCATCATGACATAACTCGTGTAACAATTTCTGAAGCAAATTAGAATTTTTCTGACTCTATTATAGCTGTACAAATGGTGTATGTCAAGTCCTCACAAATTGTATGCTCTTCTGTATCATCAAAGTCTTTGACTTTAAGCTTTTTTTAATAAAGATCTTACCATGTGGAATTACAGGCCAGTTAGGCTAATTTCCTCTGTAGGAAAGATATTTGAAAGAATTTTAATGGATTAGGAGAAAGAATATCTAGTAAAAGCAACCTTCAACCTGATTAGTTGTATACACATGGTTTAGGAAAAAAGAAGTCATGGTTCACTAGCTTTCTGGAACTCTTTGAAGATAACACCGCCAAGATAGGGTATACCACGGACATTATATTCTTAGATTTTCAGAAATAATTTGACAATGTTTTACCCAGGAGACAGGAGTGAGGAGACAAGAGAAAAGTTCACTCATTAAATTGAAAAGAAAGTGCCGTTTTTATAGGCTAGAGGAAACCAAATTTATAAGGCTGCAGCAATTCTGTTAACTTTAAGTAAATGGCTTCGATGATGTACTCTTTTGAAACTAAAATGGGCTCATTACCATTCATTTGTGGTGTTAAGAATCCCAAACAGGATTTGTCATCCCAGTGTGTTTTAATACTGTGTATATTGAGACTGTCCTTGGAGTCACTGTAGAATAAAAGTAGAAGGGAAATGTTAATATCTTGATAAGGTAGGGAACTTTCTGAGGCTCACACAGACTTGATCACAGCCACAGAGTAAAATCAAATCTGATGAACACATTTTCTGGGAGACTAGAATTTTGATTTATAGATGATTGGGTGACTGGAGCACTCTGACCATATGGGGAGCGACTGAGAGACCTGAGGCTTTTCAGCTTGCAGAGGAGAGGGTTACGAGGGCACTTAATCCCTGTTTCTAAATCCATGAGGGCTGGGTGTCAAAAGAAAAGCACAATCTCTTCTCACTTGCACCCTGTGATAGGACAAGGGGCAGTTGGTGTAATTTGGCGCACAGGAAGTTTCACCTCAACATTAGGAAAAATTTCTTTACTCCAAGGGTTACAGAGCACTGGAACAGATTTCCCAGAGGTTGTGGAGTCTCCTTCTCTGGAGACCTTCCAGACCTGACTGGATGCGTTCCTGTGTGACCTGCCCTAGACTCTATGGTCCTGCTTGAGCAGGGGGGTTGGACTCAATGACCTCTGGAGGTCCCTTCCAACCCCTAGTGCTCTGTGTATCTGTGTGTGTATCCGTGTAATTCTAAAGAATAATGAAATACTGAAAAGCAAATATTACCAGCCCAAGAAATGAAAAATGCTTTTCTGAGTAAGTAAAGTTCTATCCAGAAGAGAGATTTAAAGCTTGTTGTAAAGTGTGTCTTTCAGTATAACTTGCACATCTGCAAGAAATGTGATTTTTATATATAACTGACTTAGAAAAACACATTTATAAGACTTATCTCTCCATGATGTAAAAATTCCTGCAAAACATGGTGCAACATATATAATTAAAACTTGCTTGATTCAAAAATAACTTTTTAAGTTAAAGCTTAATTATTTAATTATCTCAATTATTTCTATATGTTACAATAAGATAACTAAGCTGCAAAGAGCATTTATTTTGGCTTATAGCATGTAGATAGCTTACAACATTGGCAAATTGAGTGAGTGCGAGAATCACTATGTCTACAAGCTTGGGTCTGAGATACTTAACTTTACAATATGTGAACGTGACCACACAGATTAAAAGGATATTCTGAGATACTGGATGGTTATTTCTGTGCATCCACTTCCTAGCACACTAAGCTTAAACTCATAAGTGGTAGAAGAAATTTTCAAAGGAATCGCCTATATGTAAAACAATTTTCTCCTTTCAGACTAGAGATTCATTTTGCATTCCCACATGCTTTTTACCATAGCTTAAATATCCATTTAAAAAAATGAGGCTCAACCCTTCTGATTTATTCGTGAGCACCTAAGAATCCTGCCTGACTACACTTCTGATATAGGGTCCAAATTTATTCTTGCATACTTCATAAAGCTTCAGCACAGGTAATTCTGATTTATCATACATGAGATGGCTAAGATTCAGATCTGTCATTGTTCCTCACTTTCTGTTCTGATTTTCTTCACACTTCACTGAGAGTTCTTGCAACTACTCAACACTCCTTTTACTGGTTTTAGTCCCCTTGCTTTTGTACATATGGACAAATAAATGGTACATACCTGTGGGAACAAATTCCAGTGAAGCCAGTTAGGGTGTTGGTTTGCATTATTTGGTACTACATGTTAATGGTTGGAGTATACACTATTATATCTTGGTGAACATTAGGTAATCTAGGTAGCTTGCTGCTCAATGGATGGTGGGAAAGCAGCCTTGTACCCACCACAGGAGACACAGGGCATACATCAGTATGGTAATGTATTGTAAATTCTTATCTTTTCTCACTTTACAAGTAATGCCTGGAAAACGCTGGTTACTATGTCTAAGTTGTTGAATGAGTGATTGATTATAGGAACTAAACCATTCATTACCTGACAGCTCTTCTGCAGATGGAGTTGTGCAGACTCAGGATTTTGGTCTTAAAGGTTCTAATCCTAGTTCTTGATTAATACAATTTTGTAAGTTTGAGACAATCACATTCTTTATGAAAAATGACTGCAGCAGGGTCTTTTATAATAAGACCCGAGTGTAGACCTTAGCGATGCTTAGGATGTGAGTGGTACACTTTTTATATGGCATAAATAGATATCTCAGTTAGAAAAGCTGCTTGGTGTGCTGTTATTGCTTGTGTTATGTCCTAAAGGAACATGAGTCAATCAATAATTAAGCCACAAAGTACTGCCTGTTGACATGGCAACATGTTCACAGATCTGACGTGAACTGATTGTCCTTCTTTCATGTCTCCTGTGAAAGTCAAAGTCTCATAAGCTCAGTAACAAAGAATTGGAACTACTATTGTAGGGAGAAAAGTGAAAATGCAAAAAATAGACCTTTTCTTGTATAAAAATTGATACCGTTGAACCTCTCTCTCTCAAATCTACTGTACAAATGACCTCTTTTTTAGCACAGGGACCTTTCCCTGATCAAAAAAACCAAAAAACTTAAACGCAATTGCCTATTGCTTTTTTGAAGCAAGAATTGAACTTTCTTATGAATTGTTTTAATGATGACTTCTTTCCCTTGTAGATCACTCCACCCACATTTTTTAATGGAGGTGAAGGGAACACTACTCTTTTGGGATACTTGTCTTTAGGCAAGAATGCCTAGTTCCAGCAATAATATTATCTGCTGCACCACAGATGAACAGTCTAGCATGAAGGTCCAAATATGAAGTTGTCATCATAGGTTGTTGCCTGTTGTTCTGAAGATAAAAGAAACACAAGTTGTGTGACATCAAATTCTGTGCATTAGAATAATTTTTTGATGGCTGCTTCTGCAGCTTTTCTGCACGTGCTCCCACTCTCACATTCTCTCTGCTTGCCAGTTACCCTGTTTTCCTCTTGGCTTGCATGTCTTTCTTCCAAGGTTTGTGCAGCAGATGTTAATGGGCCTTGCCAACATGTTTTCTTTGCCACATGTGTGTTGCTACCTGTGTCACAATGGGTGAGGTTCTTTTTCTCTTTTTTTCCAGGGCATCTTTTTACTTCTGCCTCAATCGGTCTCTTGATCTTTCACACATTAAAAGTTTACTACACTTTTTTTCCTTTGGGAGCTTGGTGTCCTCCATGCAGAGGACGTGTCCAGTCCAGCAAAACTACGCTTTTATAAGATTGCTTCAACACTGTTTGTGCAACCACTTTGCAGAACTTTGTTATTCATGATTTTATCTTGCCACTTGATATGCATAATAGCTTGAAGGTGCTGTTGATTAAATTTTTCCAATGCTTTGATGTACCAGTATGAGCATTTCCACGTTTCTCAGCTCTAGAGTGAATTAAAAATTAGTACAGTACAGAAAATCTGGGGTTTGGTTTTATTCCTAATGTTGTGCTAGTTCCAGATGTATTGGACTCTGTCTCAGTCCATCTAACTATAAAAAAACCTAATTGGTTTATCACAGACAACTGTTTTGAAACTCATGTTACGAAGAATCATTACAGGCAAGGTTTAAAATTCCCATGTGTAATCTGAAAAGAAATCAGGTAACAGGTTTGATAGCTGTTTTATAAAAGCTTTATTTTAGCTTTTTATTTATTTTTTTTTTTACAAAAGTAAAAATCTCCACTCCAAGCTAGCACACAGCTGGGCAGTCTGAATGTCTGGTGGACCATATACTATTCAGCAATTATTAATCCTAACCTTCCAGACATGTGTGGAAAACAAGTAGACAAGTTCAGTGGTAAAAAGAGACAAACAAGATTGCTGAGACAGCAGGATGACCTCATATTTCATCAAATATGCCCCTTCTTTTCTCCTTCGCAATTTTCTTTATAATGTGTTATCTCCAGAGTCCTAGGTGATTTCAGACCTCTAAACAGATAAACTTTTATTTCTAAACAAGGCACTTATTTCTGCTTGTATCATTTTCAGAAAAACTTTGATAGTCATAGAATAGTTTAAGTTGGAAAAGAACTTCAAGATCATTAAGTGAAATAAAACTGTAGTCCAGCAGTTTGGATAGGTTCAGGAACCATACAAGAACCTAAGATCTTTAACAGCATTTTGAGTTTTAGTTTGTGCAAAAAGTGCAGCTGAGTGACATGTCTACCATGCTTTTAATAAATAAATTTCTCACTGACTGTGTTGCTTGCAAACTGTCAGCCTTTAGGCAATGCCCAGTTGTCCTTTGTAATATTTGAAAGGCAGGTTTGGTTGAGCTGGAGAAAAGAGCCTCACTCAACATTTTAAAGTATTGGAATGGCTTCTACTTTTGCAATATTTATTTATTGAAAATTAATATTCTAAGGCTCTTTACTTGAAATCCTTAGGTGAATTTTTAACAGACAAATCACTTCATAAACCTGACAATACATATAATTTACAAACAAAAGCTAGACATTTAATGGGATTTCTGCAGGCATATTATAATTACACCCGAACAATAGTCAACAGGGAAGGGAATGATGGCAGCACCATTAGAAACTGAGAGACATGACTGCTACCTGTGCAAGACTTAACTTGATGAGAACTCAACTATTCCCATGGCAATTCAAAACACTGAGATTATACTGATTTAGTACTTGATGTGCAATCATGACAACTTTACATTTTTTTCACTTTTTTGGGGTAGATCTTACTTGAAAAATATCATACTGACATAGATGCATCTCGTTTCTGGAAGAAGTTTATCTCAGGCAATAAAATTGTAAAAATGAGTGCCTTATGAAAGAAATAAATGTGTGTTGTACCTTTAGTTCACTTTCCAGCACATTGTTGTAAAAATGTACAGTAAGTTATTGTATTAGTGAATGCATACAGATTTCTTCTAAGCTGTAAAGTATAGTTTATTCTGTCTTTCATTACTTTCAGAGTTTCATTAATTTTGCAAATTACACTGTTTAGCTATTTCATTCATATGACTTTAATAGCCCCATCTGCTGGATGAGGACCAGATGAGAGAATTAGCACATACCTTTGAAGGTCTTTTGTTCTAATAGGGCTCCCAAGAGCTTGCTACTGAAATGTTCTGGTTTTTTCCTGAGACAAAACCAGATAACTGCATTTTATAGATGCATATTACTTCACAATGATGTGAAGTTTATTTTGTATTTACAAAGTTCTTGGTTTCTGCCAGTATCAGTCTTTGTTAATGATAAATATGCACTTCTGTTGCTGCAGGATCTTGTTTTCTTAAAGCACTTTATAGTTTGCTAAGGTGAAAAGGCATGAAATTGTAGCAACTAGAAGAATAAATCAGATGAAATCTAAATGACAACACTTACTGAATAAGGATCTTGAGAAACAATGTTTGTTACAGGGGTGTCCCAGGATGCAGATATCTGATTGTGGTCACTCTAATGATATAAGTACCTGAGGGAGAAGGGAACAGGATTAGTGAATGTACTTGGCTACAGTCAATAGGAGAGCCTAAACTGCATTACAATTTCTAACGCTGCCCTTTGCAATAAAGATCACCTTCATTCTTTTGCAATGTGCAGCAGGAGAAATGTGCTGAGTAAGAGCAATTTACCTTTTTCCAAAGTTTATTCCAGTGTCTCAAGAGAGAATTATTTAACAGAACTTAAACTAGCACTAACAGAAAAATTACTGCAGCCATCCTGTTAATCTGTGGATTCTAGTCTGATAAGATACTCAGATAATTTTTAGGGCAGTGAAGTTTAAAAAAGTAAGACAAGTCAAAATCATGATATAACAGTCTCACCAGTATAGCAATCTATAGTTTTCTTAAGAATGTGAAGATGTTGAGTCAATCTTTGCCAGGAAATCCTGACGAAACTATTACTCTATTGGTAAGTTAATATTTACAAAGCTTTGCGAGCTCAAATTGGCAAGTAAATGTTATCTTTGCTTGTCTGAAAGTATAGAGGGAACGAGTATCAAAGGAAAGACACTGTTTCTTTCGCAAAGATGAAGTACAGGAAAGATGAAGTACTGTGAAAGAGCATAAATTCACAAGTTTATTTTTCAAAACTCGGTTACTGAGATTTTCAAAATTCCTAAATGTTTCAGGTGAGTTTTACTGAAAGTCAGAAGGGCTTGTGGTGCTTGTGAAAATCACAGCTCCTATCCTGGTTCTATAATAAATAGCACATGAGTTAGTGGACTAAAGGATAGCTTCCTGCTGAAGATCATGTACAAATGCTAGCATACCATGGACATTTTTCTGCTGATGTCAGTGCAGAGGATACAACACAGGATGGTCTTAACTGCATTAAAACCAAGCAGATGATTTTAAAAAGAAACCTGGGAAATACATTAATCATATGTTTAAGATCAGCATTTACAGGTAGTAGGAGTGTTCTGTAATGTCTTTCTCATTGTGCAAAAAGCAGCTCTTTTTCCTTCCAAATGCATTTAACATAGTGACCCAAGTAAAATCCACCCTGATGCAGCTTTACCAGCTGCTGTAATGTTCCCTCCTGCAGAGGTGTTTTTTAATGAACACGTTTCTTGGTCACAGGTAGCCCGCTTTATGCCTGACTGCATTTCTTCACAGGCTTTAAAAACCAAACCCTTAAGACACAAGTGCCATATGTATACTGGATGGAAGCCTGATCCTTCATTGGAAAGCTCAAAGGTTATGAATTACTCACTTGTGAAATCCTGAAGTGATATATAAAAGGACTAATGGATCATAAACCCATTGATTTATCTATTAAAAGTACTTTAGTCAATTTAGAATCACAGAATCATAGAATCCTTTAAGATCATCAATTCCAACCACTAATTCAGCACTGCCAAGTCCTCCACTAATCATGTCCCTCTTCTTCCTGTCAAATACCTTCAGGGCTGATGCTCAACTGCTTCTCTGGACAGTTTGCCCCAATGCTTAACAACCCTTTTGGTGAAGAATTTGCCTAATGTCCAACCTAAACCTTCATTGGTACAACTTAAACCCATTACTTCTTGACCCATCACTTGTTCCTTGGGAGAAGAGATTGACATCCACCTTGTTACAATCTACTTTCAACAAAGCAATAATGTCTCCCTTGATCCATCTTTTCTCTAGGCTAAATAACCCCCCTGTTGTCTCACAAACTCCTAATAAGACTTCAGCCCTTCATCAGGTTTTTTGCCCATCTTTGGATATGCTCCAGAGTCTCAATGTCCTTTTTGTAGTCATGGGCCCAAAACTGAACCCACCACTGCCCGATAAAGGGGAACAATCCATGCCATGGTCCTGCTGCTACAAGCCAAGATCACTTGCCTTTTTGGCCATCTAAGCACATTGCTCGTATATGTAGCTGGCTGTCTAACAACACCCTTAACTCTTTTTCTTCAGGCATTTTCCAGCTACACATCCCCAAGCCTCTAGCATTGCAGGGGTTGTTATGATCCAAGTGCAGGACATAATAGTTTTTCATGTTGAACTTCACAGTATTACAGTATCACAGTAATGATGAGGCTGGAAAAGACCTTAAAGATCATCCAGTCCAACCTAAAAACAACCAAATAAACCTAACATATGACGTCTAGATCATGCCACTCAGCTCTTCATCCAGCCTAACCTTGACCACCTCCAGAGACGGCGACCTGACCACCTCCGTGGGCAGCCCGTTCCAAAATCTGATCACTCTTTCAGTGAAAAACCTTTTCCTAATGTCAAATCTAAACCTCCCGCGATGGAGCTTAAGACTGTGACCCCTTGTCCTGTCTCCAGTGTCCAGGGAGAAAAGACCAACCCCCACCTGACTATAACCACCTTTTAGGTAGTTATAGACAGTGATGAGGTCACCCCTGGGCCTCCTCTTTTCCAGGCTAAACAAACCCAGCTCCATCAGCCTCTCCTCATAAGGCTTACCTTCCAGCCCCTTTACCATTCTAGTTGCTCTTCTCTGGACTCATTCCAGCACCTCAACATCCTTCCTAAACTGAGGGGCCCAGAATTGAACACAATACTCCAGGTGTGGTCTAATACCATTGGCCTTGGCTCATTGAACCAGCCTGTTCAGAGCTGTCTGTAGAACCTCTCTAACTTCAGGAAGATCAATGCTCCCACATAACTTGGTGTCATCTGCAAACTGAGGGTGATCTTGAACACCTCATCTGGACCATTGATAAAGATGTAAAAGCGAGCAGTGCTTAACCCTTGGGGACATTGCCTGTGACTGGGCAGCAACTGGATTTAACTCCATCACCACTCATTGGGCCCAAGCATGAAGACATTTTTTTACCCAGTGAAGAGTCTGTCCATATTTTACACAGTTTTAAAGTTAACTGAAAAGTGTTTAATAAATTTTTCAGTAGAATTTGAGGAATAGATACATTTATAAGTGCCTTATGTAAAGAATTACACATATAAAGGACTATCATGTAGAGCGATAACCATCCAAGTAAGTGTTACAAACAGCACGCCTGAAGCTTTGTTTTGGTAGCCTTGGCAGCTAACACCCACTGCTTCTCTGCAAAAATCTGGATTTGCTGTTTCCTAAAACTAGCTAATCCTTGCTCTCTTCTTCAGGAACTGTATTCACATCTTTTTGTATTCACTTGAAGAACAGGTGGCTCAGATCAGCCAAACCTTAATCCTTGCAGACCTTGAACTTACTGGAACATTATTGCTATTCCAGTGGGCTTAGAAGTTTTCTTTCTTTTTCCTGCCATCACTGTGATTAATAATGATCTTGACACACAGACACAGATGTGCTCATATAGATGATAATAAACACAAATAGAAAATATAACAAGTTAATATGTTAAAACAAGAAAGCACTTAGGAAAGCAGAAACCAACAGATTTTTTTAATGTGATAAGAAAAAAAATCACTGTATTTTAACTAAACAAAGGCAGAGTTAGTATTTGGATAGTCTTACAAGTCAGAAACAAATGCTCTTCATTATCCATTGATTAAAGGAAAGACAATTTCTTAATCTACATTAATTTACTGAACAGCTGGACAAATCTCCAAAATCAAAACCATAAATTATTACCAAATGTTTTGCAATGTACTGTTCTTTGCCTGTCTTAAGTCTGAATGCTGTACAGTTTTATTATCTGAGATAGCCAATTTGTCCTTAGAGTAGCACAAAGTCTGTGACAACACATCCCTTATGACTATCCATACTTGGTAACTGTTTCTAAAATCCCAAACTGCCCACTATGAGTTTTCAGTACTGAGACCACTTACAGACACTTTTCCAAATTATGACTCATTACATTAAGCCTTCTTTTCATGAAACTCTGCTTAACTGTGCATGTGCTGATTGTTTTCTTTGTCATCTGACTTTCAGACTGGTTACTGATCTCCTTTGATATACTGTACATGACATCCTAACAAAACTAAGTCTTTAATCAAAATGATGAGGATTCAAATATGTGCCACTGTCAGACAGCAGGGTAAGACTAACATGCAGCAGATGTGTACTTGCAGGTCAGATGGAATGAATGGGTTTAAGACATACACTTGGTGCAATCCTTAGTTTAACCCTAGATCTAATTTAAAATCCCCAGCAGAACACTTTCAAATGCACTCTGTTGGTTTTAACTGTCAGCTGGTGAAAGACTGTCACAAATATTTTATATTTGGGATAGACCTGACAAACTGTGTAAATCACAATCAAGAAAGCAACAGAAATCTGTTGCAGGGAAACACACAACTAGCTCTGTGTCTGGTTTTGGTTTTATGACAAAAATCTCCTGCATAAGTAGTTCTGAGTAAATATTTTCTTTTTTATGCTGCTAAACTACAAGGTGTAGAAGAGGACACTGCCACAGGTGGTTGCTTCTAATAGGTTTCATTAATGCAAGCAAAAACACTGAGTTTGCATAAATGAAATCTGCAGTTGTGAATCAAAAATACCACTCTGGTTAGTCAGTTAAGGATCAGGAAGCACCAAGAGTAAGTATGTCAGCATATCATCTGGTTTAATTGAGAAAAGAGCTTGTGAATAGGAACACTGAATTGTGTAACTTGAACTTTTCTCAAGAAAGCAGTTTGTAAACTGTGGGACAGACTGGCATATTTTCATCCTACACACACGCAGAATTTGTCATCTTAAAACATAGTGTCAGTCTCACTGAGCTCAATAGGAGTTGTGGTGCTCCATACTTTCTAAGAGATACTTTGCTGCAAACGCGTTCCAAAGTAACTGGTGCTAGTAGTGTTTAAGCTACAATACAATTAAGTTTCTCAAATTTATTACGAATACTGAAGTTATAGTGGTAAAACTCTGCAGGGCACTGCCATCTGTCAGGAAATGTGTTATCAGATAGGATTTTTATTTCATTATAGGCAACTACAGTAGATACAATTAATGAACTATAAAAATAAAGAGGTAGGTTACATTTTGTTATTCTACTGTGAGAAAATAGATTTTTATGCACTGTAGTGATATTTACATACTGCTGTTGATTATTAACTGAAGAGTCCTATCCTTGCACTGCTATTGGCAGATGCCGAGAGTTTGTGGATTGAAGATGTGCACTGGTTAGTTGTAAATTCACATAAAGATTCAACAGAAATGCTGATGGCAATAATAATGCTCAATTGAATAAGCAGCTAAGCACATCTTAACAAGTTCTCATGTTGATGTGCCCAGTAGAAATAGTGAGATGGATAAATTAATCAGGGGCTAATTCCTGAGTCCTGCTAAAGAGCTCTGAGCAGAGTGCATCATTCCAGGGATACAAAGGAAGCAGAAAGTTAGTACGAGTCTCCAGATGTCAATTCCTGTTGAACAAGAACTATTCGTGTATAACATTTCCAACAGTGTTACTAGTGCACGTCTGTTGATCCCCACCTGAAGCATCAGTCCTTTGATGATTATAGGTAGAGGAATTTAATTCACAGCAACCCCCATTGTGTCCTAACATATACCAGACAATGAAATGTCTTTTGTCAGCCATGACTTTTGGGAAATGTTTCCATCTGTACCTTAGTCTTCCACTAAGAGTAGTTTTTACTCTTGGAGAGAGGTGATTGAGTCCACTGAGGTCAATGACTTCATGAATCTGAGTCAGAGATGCAGATCAAAACTCTTGCCTTTATTCTCTTACTGTGTACTGAACTATTCATAGAGTAATTGTTTTCCTTTGATAGCTTTCTTAAGGTATCATAAGAAAATTATCCCTACTGTCATATAGTATACTGGGCCTACCTAAGCATGAAATTTGTATCAAAAATATATTTCAAGAGCAGTCAGACAGGGCCCAGTTTTATACTGGATTCTCTACTGAAAACATTAATGGAATGGCTTTGTAGCATGAGGTGGTCCCTATTTTATTCTATTAATACACTCTGATATGTGATGCACTGTATCTTCTTGCATCTGTATAACCTAGAAGGTAACTTAATGCCACCTGTGTATACGATATCCAATAGCAGTGGAAACTCCCTACTTTACTGTTAACAAATCTAAACCCAAATCCTGTTCTTGGTGGCATCTATGCAATGGTATTAGTTTTAGCAGGCTTGATGTAGCATGGTCAGTGCATTACTTGCCTTTGAAGTGCACTGTGAAAAATTTCTGGTATAGGCTATAAATGGTCTGCAGAGAATATTGTCTTATCTCTCACTCTTGCCAATCTTTTGTTTCTTTGACTGAGTATAGACCTATTAGTGTCTCACTAAACACCTGATCTAGATACCAGATTCTCAGTTACGTATTCTTCTATTAACAATTAAAAAGAAATATTTGCACTTTACTGATAACAACTAGCTAACTACACACCTACCTTGTGATGAAGAATGTTTTCACAAGTTAACACCTACACTCTGCTTTTTAATCTTATGTCTCTGTACAACTCCATGATACCAACATTGGCTAAATCTTCTCATGTAGCTTATGATACTTACATCTTCCACCTGTGCTTTCTTGTCCTCTCTTGCTGTCCATACACAGTATCCTGAGGTCTCATTGCTATACCTAATTACTATCTGGGCAAGAGGCAGCATGTCCTGTGGCTGGTTATGAGCCATGTCTGTTGATTGTCCAGCTGGTAAGCCAGACAAAACAGAACTTTTGAGTTCATGTTGCAGTTTTTCCCTTAATGAGGCCAGTCATCTATCTAGTCATCAGTTTTCATGTAGCTGGGTAGAAATGAATATCTTTGAGATCGCTGCTCTTCTATCAAATTCATTTGAGATTGGCCAATAGATTCAAAAGTTAGTGGGAAGGACATAAAGCAGTTGCATAACCTTAGGAACAGAGTAATGCTTTCTGAATACTAGACTAGGCCAGTGTACTACTTAGGTGTGTATTCACTAAGCTAGACAAACAGATTCAGAGATCAGATAGTTTCCTAAACACTGTAAATAACACTGTCCCAGGAGCAGGTCCAAGGAGACCTGCTTATGTCAGCATTCTCACATTGCCTCTCCTTTCACAATTTGTACCACGGATATAGCTTTGAAACTGGGAGAGCCTCTAAGACTAATTACACTGGCATCTAGGGCACGTTTTGACATTGTGGTAATGTCCGGCAGAAAGTCCATACGCTGCATTTCAGTTGTGCAATTTAGGTCTTCTTTTTTTTGGTGAGAACTGTCTATGAAATATTGGCTGTTCAGCTGGTACGTATTTATCCATATTTATAGCATGTGTAACTGAATTTTATTTGAGGCTGGAATATTCCTACCTACTTGGTGCCATGAAAGATCAACTTATTGGAATGACTTCTGTTATGCCAAAGTGAATGGGTTGATCCATTTGAACAAACTGTGTTATATGAATTCTCGCTAGAAATCTACTGCAATCAGTGGTGTTAGCCCATGCTTGATCTTTATGTAAATGGATTCATTTGAAGATTCTCTGATTTATCTAACTAGTGTTTGATGCCATTATTCACCAATATAAGGGTCACATTTGATGTCTCAGTGCTGTTTAGAGCTTCTTTAAATTTATTTTTCCATTTCTGATTGTGAGGCTTAAAAATACTATGATTTCTTGCTAAATTATGGTGTTGTGCTAGGAAGATACTTACATACATGTAATATATACACATGCATATGTATGTATAACTTGGGTTGTATGTTTTGGCTGGCATACCAGTACATGTCCGTTAACAGGAGGATTAATTCTTTATTCAGATTTGAGGATAGCATATAATATGTTTTGATTGTGAAGGAGCCATACTCTGAACTTCCTTGATATATTATGTCTTTGCAATGGCAGTACATATACAGATTTTTAGTAAAAACCCTAACCTTTACTTCCAAATAAGAGCTCTTGCCAAACAACCTCTTGTATTGAAAAATATATGAAGATGCAAATTAGTCAAAGAAATGAAGGCCTGCTTGGCTCAATGGACAGCTAATTCAGTTCCTTCAAATTCAGTGTTATTGATCTGACTATCTCCAGTTTTATGCAATCTGCATTACGGGATTTGACACACTTACAGGACTGTTCCTGTAGCAGCAGTTTGAACCAGTCTCTCTCTAAAACACTCAAAATGCAGTGTTTTAATGTATTTGTTAGATTGTTAACTAAAAACTGAAGTAGGACTTGCTGGTGAGTTCAATTGACTACATTTGTCTTCTGAATTCAAACCTTTTTAAAATTTTGTCTTTGTTAGACTTCTGTTTACTTTCCACAGTAATTAATTGGCCTGATTCTAAATTGGAAAAGTTTTCATCATAAATCAGTTTGCAAAGCATTATGTAATATTAAAATACCAACCAGAAATCCGTCTATCTTATGGAGTTCCCTGATCTCCAGGTGTGTCTGTTTCCCTGTTTTTTTTTTCTGAAAAATAAGTTACCAACTTTTCTTTCTTAAGAAGTAATGATAGACCATTCACAAACTTGAAGGTGCATATACTAGACTCACATAAAGCCTCAGAGGCAAAATGCATCTTATTTCTTTAGCTTAGCTTATGTAGATGCAAAATAAGTAAAATGTTTTAAATTTAGATTAAAATTCACAGAGTATTTGTCATGGAAGAAATCAAGTGGAAGCTCAATGAATAACTCAAATAATCAAAGTAGTTGGTTAGTTTAGTGTGCCAATGGTCTTGAAAAAACCTTCCCTGAAATTGAAAAACCTTTTACTAGTGATGGTTCCTCTGCAGCAGTGTCCAGAGGGGCTGTTGAACATTGCTTGTATATCAGTACTGTATTTTTAAGATGCAGGAAGTTGTGCCTTTGTCTAACTGAGAAATTGAGCGCTGGAAGTGATACCACTGCTGTATTCCAGTGCAGGACTAAATTCACCAACCTATTAATTTTGCTTTGCATCCCTTCCTCAACACAAAGCAGTCTTAATGCTACACTAACTGGCAACCCAGTGCTTCACAGTGTTTTAGAGAATCCAGGTGGTGAATGGCTTATATAGTCCCTTCCTTGCCGTTCCAGTGGAGATGTTGAGCAATAGATGCTGGGCAGAAGCAGGGGCAGATGAAGTTTGCAGTATAAAATTCTTTTCTTAAACTCACAGCTTCCAAAAGTCTGTGGTTAGGGAAGAATCTCAGCTTTAATTTCAAAATTAAGTCTCAGAAGCCATAGAGTAAATAAAAAGAAAAACAGACAGATATTAATCTTGTGGTGTTTGATCCAATTTTGTGTTTTGGGGAACTGTCTTCTGGTTTTTGAACACCTGGATTTGGCGAGGTTGCTATCATGCCCAGAACAACATACCCGAAGAGTTTTCTTACTATAACTATTCCACTCCCATTCCCTTTTAGGTAAATGAACTAATTTGGACCAAGTATTTCAACAATTTTTTTTTTGCACTGAAGGAAGGTGACTAATAAACTACTATAAGCAGAAAGAATATTTCTTAAAGCTCAAATAAATAGTTGATTGGTGTAAATTAAGTGTTGTAACTTGATAGTAAAACAAAATATTATAAATTAATTCGTCTACTTACCTGCCTAAGACCAAATTTAGGATCAGGGTTTCCAAAGATACAAGGATGGTGTAAATGCTATTATAGAAGGTATCAGTTTTCTTACTTCACTGAGCCTTTCACATCAAAAATGTTTCATATATTAGTAAATGTGGGAAAGTTTATGATTTTGTGATGTTTACTACCTTAAGGAGACTAAAAAAACAAATGCATGCATTTACTGAAATGAAGCCTTAAAGACCCTGAATTCCCAGAACCATTAGAACTAAATCCTAAAATGAGAGTTCAAAGCATGCATTTGCAGTTTTTTGCTGAATCAGTATCACAAGAGGTGTCTTGCAGACTTGAGTTCTTTATGTCTAAATATCCTGAAACTTATAAATTACTTCTAATCCCAAAGCAGAAACCAAAAATATTGCATAAGAACTTGAAACGAAGAAAAAGATATTGAAATCCCAAGATTTTTAAAGAATAGATTCCTATTCTGATATTTGTAATGCACTTGATTCATCTCTTAGGATTAAAAAAAAAAGATGTTTACATCTATATTTTATCTTAGTATGAATTAAAGTACATGTTGAAATACCTGTTCTTGTGTTAAAATACTCTCTAAGGGCTTCTGTGAATCTTAATTACTGCACAGGCCAGAGTGACTCATTCAGAGAAGTTAAGCCCTATGAAGTTAAATAATTTTTAGGGTTTTCTATAAATGTCTGTAATTCACTCAACAGATTGGAACTGCCTTTCTGTCATACTAATTCCTACAGATCTTTGTTGATGGTTATTAAACTGTTCCATATAAGAAGGTGTCTGTATGCTAAGAATGCAATATCAGATTGTGAGTGTAAGAATTTCATGTGCTCTGAAAGGCTTGTGAAGTGGCAATGTACTGTGCCCAGCTTTACTGAAATACCTGGGTTAGTTTCCTGCTTTTTTTTGTTTGTTTTTGGGGTTTTTTTTGTGATGTGGGTTTTTTTTTGTGATTTGGGCTTTTACCTAAAAACCCGAATACAGTGGTAGGACTGGAGAGCTCAGAATGTTAGTAATGAGATACGGAGATAAGGAGCCCTTTTCTTCTAGGTCACTGGCATGAATTTGACCCTGGTTAGTAATAATGGAGAGTCATTGTCAGCTGGTGACTGTTTGGTGGCCTACAACATAGAAGCTGGAGGTTTCACTTTGTGTAGTGACCCATGGCTGCATACACATATGCACATATGCAAAGAGCTTGGAAAATACCACGTATCTCATGATTGAACTTAAAACTCAGTCTGAAAGGTCATCTGTGGTGGCAATTAAGAGTGACAGGCTTTATATCCTATCAGGTACAGCAAACAAGGTACTCAGCAGCATTCACACAGGTCACTTGCTTTTGCTTGGTCAGTGGTACATGAACATTTAAGGCAGACCCACACAAAATGGACAAGTACTAATTTAATACTATACAAGACAAAGTTATGAAACTAACTTCTTACAGGTGTGGAGTCTGTGAGCAAGGAGGAGAGAACTAGAAAATAGTGGAGAATAAAACTTGGAAAAAAATAGCGGAAAATAGAGAATATAGAAAAATGTAAACCAACAAATAGACTGCTGGCCCATGCTTCCTAAAAGACCTGAACTCTCTCCCACCTCTTTTTCAGAATTAAGCTGCTTCCAGTGGAAAAATGGCTTGTTACATAAGAACAAAAATTTAACGAAGTATTTAAGCACATTTTTCACTTTCAGAATGTGAAATGTCCTGCTCATTTCAGCAAAGTGACTGTCATCCCCTGTCATCAATAGGCATTTGCTGCAGAAAAGTTTAGAGATTGAGTTTAAAAAGATTGAAAATTTCTGCACCCCTACTCCCCCTCCTCCTGCCTCACCTGGAAACATCCATCTTCTTCTCCATCTTGTACTGTTTGGAGGTGTTTCAGTGTTGCCGAGAGAAAATGTTGCAGTTTCTGAAGAAAATTTATGGTGAGACAGCTTTGCCTGGACTCTGAGAATTCTGAACTTTGAAGATTTGATTTACGAGGATAGAGACTGAAGTTAGATAACTGCTATGATTTCAGAGAGAAGCAGGACCGTCTACTGGAAAGATGTTCTGGACATTTTATCTCAGGTCACTGTAGGAGCACTGTGACAAAACTCTGTATGTCTGGGGTTATCCTTTAAAAAAACCCTTGGTTGGGGGGGAATGAATTAAAATATCTTGCTGCTTTTTTTCCCCAAATTGAGTAAGTTGTTTTGTTGCCTGCAGGTTCGTAAGTAGTTTTGTTAAACCATCCCTTTTTGCGTGACACTTTAGCTAAAAGTTATTGCTTAAAATATATTTGGAATCTCCAACCTATGACATTAGTTGGATGGGGATCCAGTAGACTGAGCTAAAGAACTTGCTTATGATGATGGGTGGTGGGTTTACTACATCATCAACAAGCCGCGTGATGACCGGGGAGTTAGCAGGGAGTAGTGAAGAAATGAGATTTCCCCAGATGCAATATGAATTTTAGAGAGGGTTGGGAGTACTTTTGGAAAAAACACATGCTGTGCCAGGATTTTCCACAAATTGGTTCACCCATCTCTACAGTTATTGTTAAATGTCTGTGACACACATGAGTTGATTCACCGGTGAAAGGCTTAAAGATCAGGCTGGGCTGGTATTTTTCTTGTAAGGCTCAATATCATGAAAACATTCGAAGTGTAAAGAGCTGTAGAACTGGCTAGTTTTCACATGTCATGCTGATGCTGTGTGGCTTTGTAAAAGAACTGATACACTTTGACGCTCTAGGCCTGAAGCAAATACAGACCATAGGACTTCTGAGCATGGGAAGAGACCGTGAAGCAGCAGCATAGAGTACCAGGTAAGATCAAATTCTTGGCTGTATTCCATTTCCCTGTCACACTGCATATGCTTAATAAACTGTTTTTACAATAGTGATAGGATATGACTGCCACCTGCATGCTATGTAGTATGTACACTACAGTAAGAACATTCAGCAGCTGCAAGATAGGACTAGTTTAAGCCTAGAATGCCTGGATCTTCTTAGTTGAGCTCACAACTTTCTAAGCTGTAAAAATGCTTAATCCTTGTGTCACTTTATATTATTTTGTACTTAATATTGTCAGTGAGTTGACAAAGGCATGGAACTAGGGGCAGAATCTGGCCTATCATATTTAGTAGGATATAACTCCTTGGATAAAGAGACTGGAATCTCGTAAGGGCACATACTCCACTTTGTTTTCACATGTGAAATGTAAGAGAAAATATTGTCTTTCAAAGATGTAATTGCCAACTCTGTGATGAACATGTGTGATGAGCTCAGTACTGATACATGATAACCCACAGATGCCTAGACCACATTTTGGTTTAAGAAACTTAACATGTAATGGACAGCTTAGCAATATATTTTGTCTGATGCTTTTTACTGGCACTTAGATTGAAAGATTTTTGGAACAGGAAATAGTATTTTATTTTATAATTACATGAGGCCTTGTTCCTAACCGAAGTTCTACTGATAAATTATAACTCTATTGTTTAATGGTTTTCTAAACTTAGAACACTGCAGATACTGTAAGAAATGTAAATTAACTTCAGAGACTTCTTCTTATGTGGAAGTACCTTCCTCCTAACTTTAATTCTCTTTTGCTTTCCCATTTGGGGTATGCAGTGACTTTTCTTTAAGCCTCAGTTGTATTACTTTATTAATTTAATCTTCTTCTGCAGATCAGTAGATTCTTCTCTGCTCAAAGGCAATTCTTTATGCTGTAGTTAGCAGGGGACTGTTTGTATATAGGTCTTTGCTTCTCATTGTGCCTTTTAGTACTTTTCACAATAAACTTGGCATGTAAAAGCTAAGGTTTATTACATATCAACTACATTTTTGTATTTGTAGTCTTCCATTGCTAAGTACAGAAGCCAAACTTCTTTCACAAATGGAGGAAGCTTCTTGCTGCTTTCCAATAGGTAACCACAGATACTTCATATGTAACCATTGATTTTCTATCCAGGGATATGTAGGAAATCTTACAAAGAGCATGAGTAAGGATGCATCTAATAACATGTCAGACTTTTTCTGTTTCCACTCCTGAATGCTCAGTCCAGAATACTGATCCCTGCACCAGAGAACAACCACAGTTTACAAAGTCAATATATACTGTATGAAGTAGCTGTATAGTTATGATAGTTACCACAGGGAATGAAACCTAAAATTTTTAGATGCAAGCAGAGGGCATAGGCAGGATCTGACTTTTCTCTGAAGTAGGCTCAGCTAGAGGAAAAATATTGATTTTCACCACAGCCATCCTTCCTTCAAAAGTTATTTTATGTTTGAAAGGAATGCATGAGGCTATAGAGGAGAAGAAAGAGGGTGATATTTTATCTCAATTTATAATTTTATTCTATTTACAGAATTCAGTTATTTTATGTTTGTTCTTTTGAAAAGCAAATAAACCAGAAGATTTTTTTTAACTGCAATGTTTGATGCATACTGCATTGGAAGTTATTAATTAGTATCAGTGGTCAGTCATGGGAACTGTGCTTTCTTCCAAATAGGTGTTGCAGACATCAAACAGAAAAGGTAAAAATAAATTAAACTTGAAAATTTTAGTTTATTTGCATGAAGTACAAAATTATAACAAAATACTCCGAACCACTTTCAAAGTTTTAAACTTGCAAACTCTGGACTGGCTTTTCTAAGACTACATGCATACTGAAATAATTTGTTTTCAAAATCCTTCAGTCAATACTGATTTTTACTAGGAGAAAGATTGCTGGGCTTGGTGGACCACTAGTCAGATGCAGAATTAATTTGCTATTGGGGTTGGGTGTTTTTTGATATTACTATTTATACAGAAAAGCAGATGGGGCAAATCAAAAGTGGAGGACATTAGGGAAGCATATATACAGATTCCATTCTTTAAGCCCTCTGGAAAATACTGTTTTACCTGTGTTCCTACAATCATTTTTTCAATGTGAGCAATTGATATCTTGATGTTCATGAGCATTGTGAAAAAAATGAAATAAAATCAGTTCAAAAAGAATATGCTATATAATGATCATGCTGTAGCATTTGCTTGAGATAATTACCTCTTTCAGAAATACAGCTAAAGTCATTGTGTAGTATAAACAGAATCAGACACTGTTACCCCAATTCAAAGATACCTGCATCATAGTAGTTTGTCCATATGTATACTAGTATTGTTCCTGTTCCTTTTAGGGGAAAAAAAAGGTCTCTTGTTTTTTTTTGGTTTTTTGGGTCTTTTGTTTCTTTAATTTGAACAGTTCCACTTGGTGTGCTTTTTGCTTATTCTTCTGAAGAATTTCTGCCTGAAGCACAGCTACAGTACAATCATAAAACATATCAAGGTATCAGCATTCTCCAGTAAGACAACCACTCCAGTAACGGCTGTGTGAACGGCTGAGAGTGCATTTTTTTAATGTTTGCAACTAAAAATACTTTAGCACTGTTCTGCAAGTCTTCCTTGACCAGGACACTCCTCAAAAATTCAGTGAAATTCTAAAACTAGTAGGATCAGAGATTCAAAATAGTAATCTTGGGGGTGAAAAACTAAAGAAATATATGTAATGTGAGAAAAAAATACCCTATTTTATATAGAAATCAAAAAAGCATGGTAATACTCACTGTCAAAACACAGGTCTGTATTTCTAAGAGAGTAAATCCTTATGCAGGAAATACCTATGTATAATGTTTACTAAAGCAAAAGCCCAGTCTTGCATTCTTTGCCCATTGCAAACCTCTGCTGACTTTATGCAAACATGTCCTACTTTCTTGCAAAAATTTAATGTAGATTTTATTATAACATAAGGAATCATGAACCTTACTAATTCTGCATAAAAAATATATAAAATTACTATCATGTAAGCATGGATTATATGAGATATGCAACAGCCATGGATGTTAAAACAAAAAAAAAGTCACTTCAATGATAGACTTGGTCAGATTCTTTTGTAGAAGGTGGGCTACAAACCCAACGACTCAGCAGAGGGAATCAGATAAACTGAGAAGATGCATTCCTCAGTTGACTCTCAAGTGAAATGGTTCTGCATAAACCAAATATACTAATGTTTTCAGCCACTGATAGTTAGAACACTTCTTAATATTTTGAATATTAAATATTTGCATATTTTTAAGTGAGTGAAGACGTTTCTGCTTGTTGGGCTATTAATAGTAATTGGTGATCCTTAGAAACAAAAATGCCAAACATAACAGTAGAGGAATAGGTATGCAGAGGGTGCCTCATAGAGCACTGTCACACCAGGAGGCATGCAAATAATGATTCAGTACTTTAAGAGTGATGTTAGGGAGGATTGATAATCCTAACATAAATGGAATAGTAAAGAGAGAATCTGGACACTTAATTTGAGATACTTTTTGTCACTATTGTTCAGCTTATGAAAACTTACATGTACTTTGTCTATACTTAACTATACATTCAGACTAACACAACAGATTGCTGTAATCTTATAAGAGATAATGAGGAAAAATTCTTCCTCCTTGTTCTCAGGTAAGTTTTTGCTTACTAATGCAGTCCCGTTTGAACTCAAAGATGTGCAGGTTGTGAGGTACAAGATACAGAAGGAGGCTTTATATTTTCTAAAGGATTCTACAGCAAATAAAATCAATACATCAGACTGCAAAAGAGTTCTATTACTCTTCTGAAAATATACAGGGTGAAAAATGGGTCTAAAAGTTTTTTTTTTTATTAAACTCTTAAAGCCAATGAATGTAACTATAGTTTAAAAAAATAACAGTGAAACAAACCTTCATTTTGAACTCTTAATTCTTCAGCGAAGTACCTCACTGAAACAATGTTTTTCCATACAGTGCAGGAGCCTGCGTGTATATTAGTTCTCATCTACTCAGTTGTTCGTTTCTTGGACAACTCCACCTTGTGTCACCTGCTTCAGTAGCTCGTATGTTTTAGACAGACCAAAGCATGTAGGTAGTCAGAGGTTTAGAGTTCTTTCCTAAACATGTCTCACAAAACTCCTGCAAATGTGCTTCATCATCAGATAATGAACAATGATAAACTATGGAATGAAATTGGACTTTGTAGAGCTTCTTAGTGGAGGCAAAGAACTGAAATAGGAGAGGAGAAGAAGAGTTTTGTTATTAAAAAATTGGAGTAACTAAAGATACTTAATTTAGTCTTAAGATGCTGTTTCTATTCCAGCATAAAATGTAAACCCCTATCTGTTCTAGAGGCAAATCCGTTCCAGGTTCACATGGCAAACAACATTGTGTTCAGTTGTAAGGTAGGTTTCTGAGCCACGGTAATTTCAATGCCACAAGGAACACAGACTATTAAGTAAGTAGTAGAACCTGGCTAATTCACATCAGTGGTTCAAAGCACCAATGTCTATTACTAAAATTTGTAAATTAGTCAGTTATCAAGCAGCATGGCCCATTTTTACAATTTTCCCATGAGCGTTAATGATATTTGATGTTTTCTTAAAGTCTGCTCCTTCAGGCTAGTGAGTAGATGCAAACTTCACCCTTGATCAAAAAAAAAGGTCTAGCCTTTATGGTTAGAGATAAAACATGAAAACATGAGCCAACTGAGCCCTAGAGTATCAAAAAACAGAAGGCAAATAAATGGAGCCACAAATTTATTTATTTATTTTTAAAAGATCTGGCAAGATCTTTTGATATTTGATGGACCACTTTATGCTTTTTAAACACCTGTAGTTAGCAATATTGAACTGGCACAGTATGAAACAGAAAAGCATTCCAAATATCATTGTACCAGATCCTGATTTTGCAAGTCGATAAACACCATCCAGTGGGAGCTTACGGCACTGTGCAAGTTTGAACCTTTATTTAATAGATGCAGTTTAATATTAATTATTTATTAAAATATAGTGTAAAATATTCTTTTTTCCTGTATAAAATTAAAGTAGTCCTTGTAATATGAAACCTGAGCAGTGCTCTCTAATTTAGCACAGCATACAATTATAGAATTAAGCACGTGTGAAAATGCTGATTCAACTTTTTCTTCTGTGTGTTCTGAGAAATAGGGAGGAATCTCCCAATTACTTAATGTTTCACTTTATTATTCATTTGGGAATGAAACATGACCAAAATTAAAAGGACAGCAGTGCCCAAAATGTTTCAGTAACAAATCCTCAAATTCTGTGACTCATTGTGTTGACTGTGAGTGATCATCATTTCAGAATTCAGCCAGGAACAAATGTATGAAATAAATTTCTGTTCATAGTTCCCAGTTTGTTCAAATAATGAAGTAACATTTATTATGGAATTGGCACCAATTCTGAGCCTTGTTGACCTAGTAGAATATGGCTCATTTTCCTTCAGGATCATTACAGGGATCTCAGCTAAAACCTTACAGCTGCCAGAATACAGGATTAGACAAATTGGCAGGTGGTAATAGATTCAGAAGTTAAAAGGAAACAAACTGAGCAGCAGGATAAAATCAGGGCAAGGTAATTAACATTCTGTTTATATTTTCAAAGAAGAAACAACAGGAAAAGAACAGATGCCAGTTCAGATTTGTGGACACTCCCAGGAATTTTTTGCTTTAGGTGAAACAGTAAGAACTGCCCAGGAGCAGTGGGACTCAACTGGCCACTCTGGTCATATTGTACCAAAAAGCAAGAGGCGTCAAAGGGTGTCATTTAATACACATAGCTGTGTGCACCACAAAACTGTTTCACAGCTCCAGATGTGCATGTGAAAAAAAAAACCACCAGGGAGCAACTAGAATTTAGAAATTATAATATAAATTAAAAGTTATATCAGAGCTATTGGGATTTTGTTTAAGGCAGATTTTGTTCTGGCATTATACTTTAACACACCCGAAGATACACAGTCAGCTCAAGAGCTACAGGGGAAAGCAGAACAATCATGTCATGAAATCAGTCATTTTTAAAAATACTACATGGAGCATATGGCAGAAAACCGAGATTATTCTGACTACATGCTGCCAAGATGGTGTTCTTTTAGAGGCTGATTCAGAAGTGAGTTTGATGGAGAGAAAATTGGGTTGATATCAAAACATGTAAAGTTTTGGGGACTTAACCAAAGGAAATTAAAACCAGATACAAAATGCTGGCCCAAGTGTGGGTTATTGCAAAATTCCCAACTGTCCAAGATGTGCAGATCATCAGTGATTAAGTGTCCCTACAGCTTTGCAGAAGTCAAATAAGCTTCAGTGACACCCTGTTGGACACAGGTTTGATCTAGTGACTGCTGAAATCTTGTAAAGGTTTTTTTTTCAATAAGCTCAGTAAGCTTTACAACCGCCCTTTGGGATCTGTAGCCTTTCACTTGTAGTAAACACAAGAACTACCTGTGCAGCTGATTTTCAATTCTACACAGTTAATAATAAAATGATTTTACTAATGTTTTTTAATTACATCAATATTTTTATTTAGTCCTATAAATACATAGTAATTGTATCTGAATCAGATGTGATATACATACAGAGAAAAAGAAATATTCTCATTGCTTTTCTCTTATATAGCAATTTATACTAAAGTCTTCCATTCTAGGTAAAAGGAGAAAACAGAAAGTTTAGATCATAGTGAAAGGAATTATTCAAGTAAAATGCCTTCCAAAATTGTCTCTTCAGACTCAGGAGGTGAGAATTCAACCTCTTTTTTACATATTTGTACAGTGAAGCTCTGGACAAAAGAGTGCTGTGACACAGATTTGCAGTGAGGTCTGGTCTGGACACTAGCTAGGTAGGGGAGATGGCATTTGCTTGACTGCTGTGGAACCTGAGGGAGATATTCAGTACATATTTTTCATGCAACTTTCTAGATCAATCTACCAAACCAATCTGTATCTCAGTCACATATACATGTTGTGTATTACGTCCTTCCAAAATTAACTCTGGGACGGGGGGTACATAGGTGGGGCATAGAACGCAGATTTGCATTTACACACCTTTATTTTTTTATCCTTTTTTTTCATCAACTTTTTTTTAGCTGCAGTGGGCATAATGTCAGAAAAACTTTGGTGAAATCAAGTTTTGCTCCTTGTCTCTTGTACTAAATTAGAGAGACAGTAATCTTTCTTGCACTAACACAGTTCTTTCTAACCCAGTGACCCAGATCCTAGTGAGCTTTCTAAAGCTCAAAAATACTGTTTCACAGAACAGTCTATACATTGTAGTAGCTCTACCTTTTATTTATTGTTTTCTTTATGGGAGGTATTTTAATCTGGTTAGTTATGTATTCTTTCTGTTTGTTTGTTTCTGTCTTAAAGCAGAACTAAAATAGTAATAATAATTGCTGATTTCTCAGCATGCTTTGTTTGGCTTCTCATTCTTCCTTTTACCTAACTTTTCAGAGGAGCTTAAAAATCAAAAAATTATTGATAAATGAATTTTCAGTGCATCATCCTAAGCATAAGAAATGGATTTAAGGGACATTCAACCAACTCAAATAAGCAACATAACAACAGGCAAATGATTTGCTCTGCAAATTGGAAGGGAATCAGTGTAAGCTAACTAGTTTATAAAATAAATTATTTTATGTATTATAAATAAATTAGGAGCTTATACTGAGTTTATAAATAAACCCCATATCCCTGCACATAGTTCTAAAAAGCAGATCTATGTGCCAGTCAACAAAAGCAAGGATGCTGTAATGTTACATGTTATAGAGAGCACCTGATATTTTTGGCACTTTCCAAATGTTAACTGTTTGTGTTAAAATGTCATTTATAGAGACTAAACTACTTCACAGACAGGACTAAATTTTGTGTAGTGACAAAATGTCCAATGTGCTGTTCCAAAAAAGATGCATCTTTTAAACTTTTGGGAAATTGCATTTAGCCTCCAACTAGCTAAAGCTCAGGAAATCTAAAGCTCACAGAAGTACTACAAATAGTTTTGTGTTGAATCAACCTGTCTAGAAAGTTGAAACAGTAGAGAGTATCAGGGAGATTTGGATATCCCCTTTTAAATCAAATTCTATACTTGCAGAACAAATTGTCACCAGTGTATCTGTAATTCTGTGTATTGATTTAAGTCATGGTACATTGAATGTTGAATATGACTTCAATGGGTGAGTGGGTTTACATTTCTGGCTGCTCAGTTCAGTAGCAGGCAGTGCTCCTAATCCCTGTGGAGCTGCTATTAGCCATTGGTTGACCTGAAATTCACATGAGTTGGCTTTAATTCAGAGCTTGGGCTGCTCTGCATGGTTTACTGGTTTGAGGTGGGTGTTTGTTTAAATTTTGACCAGTGGCTTAAGCCAGTTTTTCTTGAGGTTTTTATTCTTAGGCTTAAAATATCTGGGTTTTTTTTAAAGAATGGATGACTGAGCCTGTATTAAAAGCAGCTGTTCTGAAGTAAATAGAATGGATACTTTTGCCTTCAGCGTATGGATACTTTTGCATTCAAACTTATACATAACATACTTACTAGAACTATCCTTCCTTCTTCTTGTAGTATTTCTGTTTTGAAAATACTAATAATTGTCAAGAAGATAAACTGAGAAAAAAAACAATGGGTAAACAAGAATGATCATATATTTGAATTAAAAGAGCAGGAGCTACTCATATATCACATAGGTAGAGACCATGATGTCCAATGGCAGTGCTTGTTTCTTGTTGATGTTCTTTTGTCACTGGACCTGAGGAGAAAAAGCCAACAGAGTCCTTTAGAAAAATACCTTTCTACATCCCCAAGCTACAGTGGCAGCATTTTTCCTCTATAAGGACAATATGTAATTTCTCCTTAAGTGATAATCCTAGATAAATGGTTGCTAAATGAGAGATAATCCAAAAGTAACAATAATTTCTAAAGAAAAATGAGATTAAAATTAAAGGAATTATTTTCTTAACATATATAGACTTCACTTCTTGTGAGGTCTTCTTAGCTTAATTGCTGGCATATCCTACATCTTTGGAAATCCTCTCTATTCTAACCCTTGTAGCCAGTCTATCTCTATTGCAGGGCTATATGGACAGCAATCATTTCTACATCCAGCAGACATCTTATTACCCCTTTTGAGCTGGTGGGAACTCATCTACAAGTTCATTTCCTCCACTGGTTTTCAGTAGCAATACCAAATTTTCAAATCTTTAATAAAAGCGTATTAGGATTTGCTATTCTATCTGCAGGTTTAATCACCAGTGATCTACAAACCCTTTAATCATGATTAGTATCTTAAAAAAATTTAACTATCTAGATGTAACATGTTGCAGACCAGGCTTGTCATCTCTGTCTCCGGTCTCTCTATGCCATATTTACTTACCAAACCACTTTTCCATCCCTGAAAAAAATCAGAATTATTCAGCAGGTCTAGAGCTTGCATTTACAATCCAGTGTCTAACAGGAATGACTTCCAAATAGGCTGCTGTGCTGTTAGCCTTACACAAAGCCCTCTCCAGACAAATGGGAACAACAGCAGAGACGGGGGGTCACTGCTATGGGATGACCTTTGAAACTGATTTGAGACCATGCAGATAACTGAAGTGGAACCTCTGGCTTTACTCATGGGGTATTTTGGCTTTTACATACACCAACATAGGTTTTGCTCTTCCCCACGTCCCACCTGCCAGACTTCCTCCAAAGCTTTGCTAGCTGCCCATATGCTCATTTGCAGTGCTCTTCTATGCTTGTTGCTAGCTATGACACATTTGATATTGTTTGCTTGTTTGTAGGAGTACTTTACAGCACTCCTTTGATGACATACTGTTTCCTGAGCTTTCTTTGGGGTTTAACCAGGATGGTAGGGAGGGCCACTGAGAAGAGGGGAAGCAAGAGAATACTTTCTGTGTGGCCTTATGCTTTGTTCATTGCCAGTGAGGAATACTGTAATTGTCCAGACAGTGTAATTAACTTCCAGAGTTACTGATGTAACATTCCACATGTTTTTAATATTGACCCTTTTTGAAACTTCATGTGACCTTTTTTCAGTATCATTTTGGGCCTGGCAGCCTAACTGCAGAAGGACTGTGTTTTAGGTTTAAAATATATATGTCTGTGTGTAGCTTGCAGAGAAGTACCAGAATGCTGTGTGCAATCCTCAGTTAAGAAAAAGCTTTTTTTTTAAATGTTGTGTTTAACAAAAAATACAAGAGGAACCTTGTTGTTGAGTTAAAAGTCTGAGATATTTTTTGGAATAGGGAATATTTCAATATACTTTTATTTCTTTGTATTTCAGTTATTGGAAACTATTAGGGGATGGGTCAAAACAGTAATTTGTAAGATCTTTTCACTTTTAAAGGTCTTGTATTCCCTATATGTGCAAATCCACCAGCTGGCACTACAAGAGCAGAATCTTCACACACTTGACTTTTCTTCTGTAGAGCAGTAGTTTGAAATGGCCTCTGCCTTTTTACTAGCTAATCAAGGTCGCACAGGGACTGAAGATGGGTAAATAGCTGCTCCACTTAAGATACACGGATACTTACCACTGAGATGGACAGGAAATAACAGCAAGGGGGAAGATCTTTACCTCATTAGTAACATTACATTTCCTAGAGCACATATTTTTCATATATTAAAAGTTAATAAGACAGTGTTAGCTTTCAAGACTTAAAAGAGTTGCGATCATAGTAAATGTGTCCAGAGGTACATAAAATATTATTATGTTTTATAACATATCCAGAACTCTTTCCTTCATATTTTTTATTTCTAGAAAAATAGTGGGGTTTTGTTCTTTGTTTAAAGTCTTAATGGCTGCAGCTACTAGAAGAAAATTAATGTTTCCTATTATATTGGTTATTACAGTTGCACTTGGAGGCTTCACTCCTGAGTGAGGCATTGGGATAGTAGGTGTGCTGGAACCCAGAAGGATAGCTTCTCTCAGAAGTCATAGGAATGTGTCTGAACAAGACTCATGAAAATCCTAATGCATCCCTTTTATTGATAAGGAATTGATAGATTAAATTATGCACTAAGTTATTAACTAAGGTACAAAAGAAGTGAAAAAAATCTTCTTTGGAAAAGGCCCTGTTTATCATTCCTATAGATATTGTGTATGTTTTGCAGTGGGCACACTGTCAACCAAAGCTAAGTTTAACATCACATAAAAGGTACTTTGTTGGCATCCTTTACCTTGCTATTATATCAAAATTACTGTAGCTCAGCTGCCATGGCTTCAAATTGCTTCTTCCATATATGAACAAAGTGCTGCTTGTAAGAACAGGTAAGAGCCAAGGATATAGTTGGCACTATATAAATAATACTTCATATTTTCATCCTTTTATAAATAGCTTTTTTGCATTCTCCTCTCAAGTTTACACACATACCTGGATGGGGTCCTATTTAACATATATATTTTCTCCATTGTGTAGAGAAAACATATGGAGAGGAAAAATTTTCAGTTGGCTGTACATACTCCAAGAGTCAGTTGCTTCTCAGGAAACTTTGTAAAATGCTTCATGTATTTTTGTATCTGAAAATATGAAGCAAAAAACCAAATAGAGTAACAATGTTGTGGAGAGAAAGAGTCTCTCACAGGATAAAAATACAAGTTAATATCCATTAATGAAATTAACAGGCATTGTCTCAAGTCTGTGTGGTAGCCTTACATAAAGTATCAACTACACCAGTCTTCCTCTGTCACAGGTAATTTTTTGGGAAGTTTTTGAGGAAAATCCAGCAGGTGTGTTATATTCAGAGTCTGATCAGCTGTCAGTGTTTTGCTTTTTTTTTTTTTTTTATTAGCTCTTAGCATTAAATACACTTCTTGAAATTATCTGGACTATGCTCCTTACACAGCATCTAACTATCTAGTAAGTAGCTTTAATTGCTGTAAGGGTGAAGATAATACTCTCCTAACTACTCTCTAGTGTAAAACATTGAGTAGAGACCAAGATATATTTCAAATTATGTGTGTGACTTGAGGTAGTTGGGCATAGAGGCCAAAGAGACAGTTTCTGCAAAATGTCAGCAAACAGATTAAGTCCTCTGTGCATATTTCTGATGAGGTTTAACATACTTCTGCAACCCACAGAGATGGTAACTTCACTGTATGATAAATCTAGAAACTTTTGATTATACTGTAATATATTAATCTGAGCAAACGATAGCACTTAACTGATTTACTGAAAAAGGCTTTCTTATGCAATACCCGTCATGTATACAAGGACTGTAATTTCACTTTTTCTTCTTAGTGTTGACATTGTGACTTGCCGTACTGAACACAGTTCAGAGGGACCCATGCTCACAGCAGAATGCAGACTTTCTGTGTGTCAGTTTTGAAACATTTTCACTAGGCTAAGCAGCTGGAGTCCTGAGAATAGGAGATACAGGCTCACTACCAGAGTAGTTTCACACAAACACTTCATTCAGTTACTGTGTTTAACTTTATTTATGAGGACTGTATTTGGTCTGCATAAAAGTGCAGAAGTAGTTGGAATGTTTATTTTATCACCAAGTTTATATGAAAACATTTACTATAAACCACTTTCTTTTTTTTAAGGTTCCAAGAGCATACAATTGATTAGACACATATTTTCTGCCTTATCCAACAGATCACACCCAGCTGCACAGCTTTTCTCAGGTAAGTGAACTATTATATATTCCCCATCTCCCTTAATTAATATGGAAAACCAGACATCTATATGCATCAGGCCTGTTTTAAAGTCAGTGCATAGGTCCATGGAAAATACTTATCTAGTTACTAAGTTTTATCCACTGAGGCCAGACAGCATAGTCAGTCAAATTCATAATAATGAATTTGAAATAGGATTTTCTTACAACATTAAAAAAAATTCCTCAGACTCAAAGATAAATCAAAGCAAAGTGGCACCCTGGTGGACCAGACAGCCCATTGGCAGCCCAGTCACATGAGAGCCTCAGGGGTCACTACCTCAGTATCAGCAGACCTATTTGTAGAGCTCGCTGTGGAGTTTCACATCACGGCTATATCAGAATACTTAATACTCTGGCACCTGAATTTCACATTTTGCCAGCTTCAGTCCTTATGTAAGCCTTCCTTTCATTGCTTTGGAAGCTACCTCTTTGAGTCATAAAACATAGATACACATTCCTATGTTTTGACAACTCTAAAAAAAATTAATTTAGAACCAGTGTTAAGAGACTTTTCTGTGTTGATGTATGGGGTAGGTGAATTTTATTGCAAAAAAAGTGTGCTGTCCTCACAGCTGATACTTTGAAATGAGTGGGAAGGATTAGCTGTAGTGAAATGTTTATTTGTTGTGTGCTCTTTCTTCTAGTTTATGACACAGCTAGGGTCATTATAGAGTTTTCCTCAGAAGCCAACATTTTTATATCATTAACTGTTTTTTAAGTAATGTAGCTGCTTTGCATGAATTCAATTCTTTTTTTTTAGGATGCTTTGATTTCTTGTGGGGAAATAGAAATGTAAGTCAGATATTTGAATCCATTCCCACACAAATTCCCTTTTCTACCCACCCATAAATCTGGATTTTGAAAAGTTACAATGGGGTTTTCCGAAATCTATGAATTTGTGGCACATTGCCCTGTTCTAATGTAAAAAGTCACTGCAGTCAGACCAGATCTCCCAGAGGCTTTTGAAGCAAAAAAGGTCAGAGTGATGGTCTGTCTTCACTGCTAGAAGAGACTGTGGTGCATTGCCAGAGATGTAGTTTGACAGGAATATTCAATCTATACAGGAGATCAGAAGCCAAGAAATACTTGAATATAGCTCCCTTGGCTAAGCAGGGCTCTGAGCACCTCACTTGATCTGCAGTGTGACCACTCCCCATCTGTAAATTGCCATATACTTCCTCGTTTCACAAAGGCTTCAAGAGGATAAAAATCTGTGAAAGTTATGAGATTCTCAGATACTGTGATAAGTCCCAGGATAAACAAATGTTGAATGCAAAACAGCAGCTTACGTGGTACATATTCAGGGCATGTGGAATGAATTAGAAAGATGAAGGGAGGGAGCAGAAGAATGAGAATGGGAAGAAGCAGAAAGGAAGGATAGACAGTAACACTGGAAGTTGGGCAGTATGACTGGGAGCTATGGGAGAGTAAAGCAGAGTTCTGGAACACTTATGAATTCATGTTGCAAGCCATCTTCTAAGCTATCTGAAGCAAAGGGAGCCAATGGCTTACTAGACTGAGTTTTCAGTAAAATTCTAGTGTTGAGATTTTAATTAAGTGGCTAAGAGCAACTCCCAAAGAAGAGACTTTTCTGTGTGCATTTAGAGCATCAGTGGGTGTATTAAAGCTAGGTTTTATTTAATTAATGTCTTATTTTAAAGGAGACCAATCAAGTTAAAAAAAATAAATGCTGTACTGTGCCATATTTTCTCTGCCGGTAGTATGAGCAATGAAGTAAAATCTGGATATATACATGTGTACCTGTGTAAATAAACAGGGAATAAGTTCATAGATCCTTCCTTATCTGTTCTTCCCATTCTTTTTAGGGTGAAGAATGCATATAATGAAACTGTGTACTGCATGATGGGAACAGATTAATGGGTTATTTTTCTGACAATGGAGTATAAAAGAATAAAAATTCACTCATTAAAAAGCAAATCCCTTTTCAGAACTGCAGGTTAAGCAATATAACTAGATTAGATAGAGAAACTGTTGCTGGTTTTCAAAGAACTAAAGTGTGGACAGTAAGGAAGAGAAAAAGGCTATTTGGCATCACCAAAAAGAAATGAGAAAATTCAAAGAAAAAGATGGATGACAAACTAGAAAGCTCTTAAGAGAGTGATGTCAGGTAGACCATTTTAGCTCCTGACTTGAATGGGTGGAAAGCCAGGTATTGGGATGAAGAAGGTATGTTCTTTTTGTTCCAGAACTTACTGGATGCGATACATTCCAGTGTAAAAGGAGAGAACTTGCAGCTAAGATTTCCAAACAAGATTTAAGTGATGCTCAGTAATTTATATTGCCTTTCTGCATTAGTAGTCACCATAGTTGCCACTGGTTATACCAGTAATGACCCTCCATTTGCCTGCAGTGCAACATCAGTGACTATAAGTTAGGTGTACTGCTGACGTTGAAGCATCTTTCAGCAGCAAGGAATGGAATTGTTTAATGATACATGGAAGCAGAGGAATAGTTTTGTATATTTTGTTCTTTGCAGTTATATACTTTCTACTCAAAACAATGAGTATTAAGATATTAACTGGCTTAGGTACTTCACAGTGTCCACTTAGCTTCTACGTGCATTGTAGGCTTCTTCCTCATCACAAAATCTTGTTGATATGTATAATCGTAAGAAGCATTGTAAAATGATATCTAGATGCTGTTTGAAATCCAGTTAAGTACCGCAGCTGCATTTCTGTGTCTAGATACCAGTTAAAATCTGATGCTAGAAGCCTATGTGACACTTAACATAGAACTTCAAAATAGTGTTTTCTTTGTAGTCTGATCTTCATGGAAAATATAATATTTTGAAATTCTGTAGGCAGAATCATTAAAAAACACCCCAAACCACAACTGAAAATAGCAGCAAGCCTGGAAGGTTAGACTTTGTGTTAATTTTGAAAATTCTCTGCCAGTCAGGCAAGCTAGGTAAGAAGTTGGGAGGCAAGATTCTAAGTCCACTGAAATTAATATAACTAACACTTCAATTCAAGTGAGCTTCATATTGCATCCTTCACTAAAGTATACTCTGACAGCCTTACACATACTATTTACTGTGTTTTATTTGAATGAAAGAGAAAACTAAAGGAAAAGTCAAGACAAAAACAGCTAAAAATTTAAGAAGTGATACAGACCTGCTGAACAACTGGTGAAGGAGGCAGCTGAGTGCACAAAGAAATTTTGAATGGAAAATGTGGATTTTATTTGAATAAACATGTTGAAAATATTTATATACTAAATAAAAAGTACATAACAAGATGTCCAGAATGCCAGTGTGGAGGTTTGGTCACAGATAGATTCCAAAACACAATATTCTGGAATTTATCATCAAAATCCAGAAAAAAACAGATGAATAGGTACTAAACGGCATTTTATTTCTTGAAGGAAATAAAATACAGCTTCCTATGAAGTACACATTTCTATATACTTTAAGTAGGTTTTAGTTTAAAAAGAAGATTGGTATATAGAATTCATTTAACCTCATGACTTATTTTCCCGACATCTGTGTTGCATAGTGGTTTTAATTTTAGGATTTCACCCCCCCACGCACACCTTTCCTCCTGGAGCCGGCAGTAGAAGATCACTGCCATCTACAGATTGGAGATAGTATCACTAATATTAGAGTAAATTGTTGGATCAGTTTCTCTCATGTTGGAACGTTTCTTTCTTTTCCTTGAGCACTTGTCTGCTCACCCCGTGTTCCCCCTTGAAAAGCCCACAAAATCACTCAACACACACTATTGTCTCTGTAGCACCCTGATCACAATCACCATCCTTAAAAGAAATGCATAGTACTTTAACAATCTTAAGGGCCCTGTAATATTTTAAGTCAAAGTTGAAGGGAAAAAAAAAAATCAAGTGCAGGATTCACAAATGTGTTTTCCATTACCTAGCGTATGTCAAAATGCAGAGTGCATGTCAAAATTATACATGGCTTCTTACAGATTTCTCAGGCTGCAGCTGAGAAAAATGACAAACTTTGTGGACATCTGTATAGAGGGGTTTAGTAAGTAGGTACCTGCTTTCCATGTATTAGGGCTTGGGTCATGTTTGCAGGATGAGCTGTCAGGAAAAACAAGCAAGCATGATTCTGTAGGAAGATCATAGCTGTATTTTAAATTCTATTTAATCACCATCTTTTCTTTAAAGAATGGAGTAAAATAAAATCAGATATCTAAACCCATTACGTTTAACATTAAAAAGAAAAAAACAATTAAAACAATAATTTCCCTCCTGTATCTTCCATATTCTCTTCCATATTCTGAAAGTTTTTAATTGTCAGGAAAAGTTTTATCAAACAAGTAAGACATCAGTTATTAATATACAAAAGCCGTCACTATTTTTTAATCTTTTCTAATCAGTGCTGTTTCACTGAATCTTTGAAATTAGTACATATCTGCCAATATGAAAAAATATTAGAATCACAAATTAAGCAAATAAAAAGTCTCCCACTGTCTACAATAAGATTAAATGATTTATCAGCTTGCACACAATTTGTACTGTGTTATAAATGGTATGGTAAAGGAATTGATATGTAAGTTCAGAAAAGATGACTGATTGACCACTGATACATCTAAGTGAAGGATTAGTTTTACTGATATTATTTTTAACAGTGACCTGCGAATTTAATTTTGCAGAGTAGAGACATCTGGAATAGCTAGGTAAAAAAAAAAAAAGGAGGGGAAGGTGTTAAATACAATAGCACTAATACAAATTGTAACTTCAGGGGATTTCAGCTACTGTCTGCCTAAATATTCTTCTTAATGCACTGGAGAAATGCTTTTATTTCTTCCCCAAGTGAGAGAAATTCCATGGCTTGTTTCCCTTGCTGTCTATATATCATCCTTGAAACCAGAGTAGAATTTTGCTTTGATTTGGGAGTCCATTACACCACAATAATATGATTGCTTCAAGAAACACGTTCTGGTGCATACAACATGCTTTTCCCTGTGCTAGCACCACCACACTGTAAGTCTATTGCTGAAAAAGTTTAAGCAGTAAAACCAGCAGTTAGTCTTCTCTAGTCATAGGAAAGGAGAGGTCTCTGACTTTGAATAGCTTTATGAGTTTCCTCTTTAAAATCCTGTACCCACTGAATTGCAAAAGAATATCCTTAAAAATTTCTGAAAATTTAAACTCCAGTTCACAACAGCCGTTTTTAGAAAATACAGGCTGAAAGTCTGAGCTCCACTGAAGTCTGTAGCAAAAATCCTGACTGCTTTACTAAAAGTCAGAATTTCATTCATTATATTGATTCAGCTGCTACCTTTACATATGACAGTTTTCAGGGCATTCCTACAGAAAGTCAGTGTCAGGTGTGTTTATTATTTTAAACCACACAATTCCTTTAGATAAGTAAATATACACAGATACACTTTCACATTTCAACGAGCAAGCTAGGAAGAACTCCAGGAGTCGTGTCTGTATTTCACACATGTTAAACATGTATTTAAGTGAAACAGGTTGTCTGGTTAAGTACTCAATAAAAACTTTGCTGTTTTAGGCTTTCAAAGGGTGTTTCAGTATGTAGCCAGGAGGTGGCATTCATGGTTAACAGTTAAGAAATTAACATACCATATTTCTTTTCATATGAGGTAGGGAGGAAAAAAAAAGGTTTCTTAGTGTAATGGCAGTTAGTCAATTAACCATGATGCTTATACTAATGCAATAAATTTGATTCATGTATTCTTTGTTTTACAAGGAGTAGCAGAGTTATGCAGTAGTAGACATTAATCTTCATGACAAGACAGCAGGGACCTGGCAAATTTTATTTATCTTCCTGTAAGGAATTTACTAGTAAAAATCCTTGTCTTTTTGTCATTTTTTCCCTCCAAATAAACAAGTTTCAAATAATTCTTTGACCACTATAATAAATACCCACTGTTATAAAAGCAGTTAGGAAATTAAAAAACTACCTTGAATTTTGTCCAGTTAATGAATCTTTGATTTTTCAGCATCTCATCATTCCCTTTTGTGATCCAGTCAGTCTATGGAGTGTTGCCATATTTAACATCTGTGCCACATCATGCCTTTCCTGTTGCCTCACTGATCAACAGACAATGTGTGATGCTTCCCAGATGTTCAAACATGGCAGATCCCAAAAGACTTATTAAATTACACTGAAAGCAAAACAACATCCATGCTGTAAAAGTTTTGTTAAAATCAGGTATGCCTGAATATTCACAAACTTGCTACAAGATACTTACTGATATTCAAATTGCTTTTAAACCTCAGTCATATTCTTGGAAACATCCATGTATAATTTAAGGACTCCATATCACCATATCACAGAGTTTATAGCACATTCTGTACTGTAGTATGAAGCAAGTTAAAATAGAATTAGGCATGTATTTATACATGGAGAAGATTAACCCTGGAGTTTTTTCCTTTACTGTTTGTCTCTTTTTATTACCTACACTCTGTTCTTTCAGATTTTTTAATCAGATTTTCTTCCCCTGAAAAAAATGCTTAAAATTTAGTTTCAGAAATAGCTACTTATTTCTTTCTGGTATTTTCTAATAGATATTTTTGTTTATCCAGAGTGAAAAATTTTATGTGTCCATTGCAGCCTTTTCTCATGGATTTGACACCTTGCTGTAATAAAGAACGCTCTCTACTTGGCAACAACCTTGCTGACTGGGCTCTGGTTTAGACTACATCTCCCACCATGCAATATGCTACTCCTGGCCCAAACACATCCAGAGAGGCCCACGCTGGCACAGCAGTGCATGGCCACTGCTGCATTCAGGGAGATGTAGTTCCTTGACTAAGGCCTGAAAGGAAGGCTCAAGCAAGCCAACCATGAAGTAATGCTACTGTATGAAAATTATGAGATTTGCAGTTTCAATGAAGTTTTTTCTTATTTAGTCAGAAAACAGAAATATTTCCATCTAGGACATACCTACCCAAAGGAAAACATCTTTCAGGGTATTTTTCAGTGGTTTATCAAGACAAAAATCTGAAGTATGGAGGAAATAAAAATGCTCTGGATATTCAGGCTTAGCACTAATTAATACTCTATTATTTCCAGATTTGTCTTCTCTGTGGTGTCACTTTGGACATTTAAACCTTATTCCAATTTACACGTGTAGCTAATTTTTTTGAACAATCTAGGTTTGTCTGTGCAACTCATCTAGTGTGCACTACATTCTACTGCTGCTGCCAGGCAGTCACTCAAGTACCTCAATGTCAGATCTCCAAGCTGTTCAGGAGTCTATGCACAAGGTGCAATTTGCAAGACTAGGATTGCAATATTTTCTCAAGCTGTAGTGTGACAGACCTGCATACACAGAAAAACACATTGCTGAGGTTTTAAATTAGTGTACCCACTTAGAGTATGCACACATGCACCTTTGAAGAATATCTGTATCTAGATTTGTAATGAATCTTAAATGTCTGTATGTCCTTTATAAAGAAACATGTAATTAGAACCGTAAATATTAATTAATGGCATAAGACCAAACAGGCTTTTGGTTTGTTGTTGACACTTGCAGAACAGCAGGCAGAGATTTAGAAAAGTGAGGGAGGACAGATGTCTGTGGGATCATGGAGGAACATGTGGAATAAAAACACAGGAAGGAGAAGAGAAGCAAAAATATGAGTAACAGTAAAGTAACACATATGGAAAGCCAGCTTGAGAAGAACAATCATTTATGCCAAAAATAATTCACTAGCTACATTTAGTTAGAAAATCTTAAGCATCCTAAACAAATGAAATTAGCTATGGTGTCTACTGGCTCTTGGGTCTCATATTCCTGCTCTAACTGCAGGAACTAAGAGCTTTCCAAATTCTGGCTAGTGCTGGCTGTGTGGGGAAACTGTTCTTTCCCCTTTCTTTATGAATGTGCATACTGCACATGTCAGAAGCACCTGCACAGAAAGTGCTATGATATGCAGAATTGCTTATTTGTGTTCTAGAAGCAAAACCATAGTGTTAGTCTACTCTTGTATGTGAACATATTTTTGTATCACCAACTTTTTTGTTTAAGTAATTGTTTCATTAAAGTATATAGATAGGGTGCTAAAACAGCATCATGAGATGTCTTGGGCTTTTTTTTCTGAAGGATTACCTTCTGACTTTGCTGCTGATGGTTTGCTCTTGGCACTGTTTGTCTCAGTGCTCGGGTTTGTTTTATGGCCACTGGACATAACTGGATGGGGCACCATTCACAATCACTCTCTGTGCCTGGTCATCCAGCCAGTTTTTAACCCAGCAGAGGCTGTACCCATCCAAGCCATGGGCTGCTGGCTTTTCCAGGAGAATGCTGTGGTGAACTGTGTTGAAGGCTTTGCTGAAGTCTGGATAGGTCACATCCACAGCCTTCCCATCACATTGGTTAGGCAGGACCTTTCTTTCCTAAACCCATGCTGGCTGGGCCTGATCCCCTGGTTGCCTTGTGCCTGCTGCTTGATGGCACTCAGGATGATCTGCTCCATAACACTGCCAGGCACTGAGGTCAGGCTGACAGTGACTTTTGGTAAAACTTAAATAATGCAGCAAATCACAATCCCTTTTTTTCCTATGAGGTATATCCATGATTATAAAGCTCTTAGATATTGCTTAATTAATGTATATTACTGACCATAAGCTATTAATTTTGCCTATACCTGAATTGAATACCAGTCTCTTACTCAAGAGTGTCTTCACCAAATCTTTAACTCCTAGACCAGTCTAAGCTGACTCACTGACTAGGTTTTCATCTTGCCTGTATCACTGAGCAATCAGGCTGTGATGTTGAATTTCCACAGGGCATTTCCTACCTGCAAATTCTAGTATTTCTTAGCAGCGACAACATAGCTTTGCTACCCTTGAATTGTAAGAAAGGCATAGAGCCATATTCAAGTTCTTTATCTGATGCAATTTTACAGCTAACAACCATGGTGACTACAGAATCCATTGATTTCCCTCTGCAGTGACTTAGTTCAAACTACTTCCCTCTTTGCTTCTGACCTGCCCTTTCTTAAAGCCAAAGATTCACAGAATTACAAAATCATTCTGGTTGGAAAAGACCCCTGGGATCATCGAGTCCAACCATCTACCCTATCTTACAAGTTCACCCCTAAACCATATCCCTCAACACCTTATCCAAATGATCTTTAAACACATCCAGGGATGGCGAATCAACCTCCTCTCTGGGAAGCCTATTGCAGTGCTTGACCACCCTTTCTGTAAAAAAAATCTTCCTAATATCTAGCCTAAACCTACCCTGCTGTAACCTGAATCCATTCAATCTTTTCTATCATTAACTGCTTGTGAAAAGACCAGCATCAACCTCTCCACAAAGTCCTTTCAGGTAGCTGTAGAGAGTGATGAGGTCTCCTCTTCTTCAGACTAAAGAACTCCATCTCTCTCAGTCTTTCCTCATAAGATTTATTCTCTAGGCCTTTCACCAGCTTAGTTACTGTCTTCTGCACCTGCTCCACATCTCTCTTGTATTAAGGTGCACAAAACCGGGCACAATACTCAAGATGTGGCCTCATCAGTGCCGAATACAGGGGGATGATAACCTACCTACTCCTGCTGGCCACACTATTTTTAATATAAGCCAGGATGCCAGTGGCCTTCTTGGCCACCTGGGCACACTGCTGGCTCATATTAATCTTCCTGCCAGTTAGAACCCTTGGGTCCCTCTCTGCCACATGGCTCTCCAGCCACACCTCCCAAATCCTGTAGCATTGCATGGGCTTGTTATGGCCCATGTGCAGGACCTGGCACTTGGCCTTATTGAAGCTCTTGCCATTGACATTGGTCCATTGCTCCAATCTATCCAAGTCTCTCTGAAGAGCCTCCCTACCCTCTGGCACATGAACACTCCCGCCTAACTTGATATCATCTTCAGACTTACTAGTAATACACTGTAAGTCCTTATCGAGGTCATCAATAAAGATGTTGAATAGAAATGGTCCCAACACCAAGCCCTGAGGCACACCACTTGTGACAGGCTGCCAGCTCCATTAACCACCACTCTCTGGGGCCAGCCGCTCAACTAGTGTTTTATCCATCAGATTGTATGCCCATCCAAGCTATGAGCAGCCAGTTTATCAAGGAGAATTCCATGGGAAACAGTGTCAAAGGCTTTTTGAAAGTCTGGGTTAACAATATCCACAGCCTTTTCTTCGTCCAATAGTCTGGTCATCCTGTCCCGATTAGCCAAAGCTGTTTTCTATCCCTAATTCCATGGCACAATAAGAGATTGTTTCAGTACACAGAACCCCAGTTTCTTACCTTATCCCTTATTTTCTCAGTTAAGATCCCTCCAAATGCATCACTAATATAAACCATACCCAGTTTTGCCTGGACAGTTAAGATCTTCCTGTCTGTTTCAGTGAGGAGAAGTTGGTGCTGAAATCAGGTGCCTGTGGTGTCACAGTATTTATTTATAAAGAGCCTGAAAAAGCTCTTTCCTTAGATGCAGGTGGCGCCTGAGAGCACAGTGATCACAGACGTCTTTCGAGAACTAATCAGCAAAAAACCTTGAAAATACTTCACCTTAGTTTGGTTTCCTCTTTTTAATCTTCTGTCTCTCCTGTGCAGTGAGTCCTTTGTCAAATAATAGCCAGTAGGAGTTATTCAACTTTGTATTGTGGTGGCATATTGTCGTTTCTAACAGGGACAATGATTCCTTTCTCCCAATAAATAATGTAACAATTGTTTTGAAAGTTCTTGTATTTTTTGACATTATTACAAAGAAGCAACTATAACAGCCTCTGCAAATGCTTCTCTCCCAACTCAGTAAAAATGCAGTAAGCGGGATAAGTAATGCAGAATCATCAAAGATCATCTCTGAACTGCTGCTCAGGTCCACACTTAAGTTTTAGCTGAATCACAGCTCTCAGGTGATCTCAGAGCCAGGACTAAGTAGCATGTCACTGAGCATATCTTCCCCAGAATCTAAGTGCAGCCTGTAAGTGCCATACCAGTTTAGGCATAACCATGTTTATATCAGCATGTTGCTAATGCACAGCAATATTTAAGCCTACAGTGAATCCATCCTATAATAACCAAGCAAACAATGGAACCGAGTAAGGCTTTTTCTAGTCCATCTGCGACTCCACGAGGGAGGTGGTGCCTTTCCAAGTCTTGAGCATCATAAACGCTGCAGTGGAGTTAAATTGCCAAATGGTGCTTATTTTGATGTCCAGCACAAACCAAGAGTTTCACAGATTAAAAGGTACAATGCAGTTAGGTATAATAATAGATTTCAGGCGAATGAGCTCGAGTAGAGATGCTACATGTAAAAACACAAGAACCTCCCCAGGGGACCCTCCCCGGTGAGCGCGGGCCCCCGCAGCCGCAGGCTGTCCGCCATCCCCCTCTCCGCTGTCTCCATGCAACATCGCGGCGGGGGCGTTTTCGAGCGCCTCATTTGCATATCCCCGCAACGCGACCAATGGGAAGGCGGCTCTGGTGCTGTCCTTTGCATGGGACCGGGCGGCGGCCAATGGGGTTTCAGCCGCCGAGCCCGCTCCCAGGGCGATGTTTGCACCCGCTCGGGGCGGCGCGCGGTGACACAGCGAGAGGCCGCGGGGACCTGTCGGGACCCGCCGGCACCTGCCGGACCCGCTGGCCCCGGTATCGCCGCCGCCTCGGGCGGCCGCGGGGAAAGGATGTCGGTGGCGGGGCTCAAGAAGCAGTTTCACAAAGCCAGCCAGGTAAGGGGAGAGGAGCCTGGCCGGTGCGGCGGCAGAGCCCAGCGGAACTGGGCTGTGATGGGCAGTTCGTCCTTCCCAGGGAGCAGCGGGTACCTCCACCTTCGTCTCAGAGGGGCATCGCTCGCTGGCAGCTCGAGCAGTGCTGCCTCCAGCCTTTGGATCCTCCCTTGGATCGTCCCCTCCTGGCCTCTCGTGTTGGGCCGTGCAAGAGAGGGTTCCCGTTTCCTTCTTTTCCGTGGGGCTTCCGATCTTGCATTAGTTACTGATGCTGGTTGGTCAGTGCTGGGCTTGTGCTTGCCCTCAGAGGCCTCAGTTAAAGCTTCAGGCTGCAGTGTGCTGGCTTTCCCCAAGACACTTGATTGCGTTGTTCTGCTGCAAATTAGTGGTTCTTCACCCTACTTGGCGTACTCTGTGTTTGTCCTATAGAGGGTATCAGATGTTTCTAGAGATTTCCCTCCTTTTTTAGAAGGTCTTACCTGTTTGTAGGTGAGCATTCGTCTTCTGACCCTTTTACTCCAGTTCCTTTTTTTATCATGTGCCTCTCTTTAATACTTTTGCCAATTTCTCTGAAGAGAGAAACGCCTTTTTGGTCACTGGGTTGGTTGCATTACACAGCATGATGGTGCCTATCCAAAGCCCCACATACATAGTACAGGGCTTCAGGAGGTGACAGCAGTGGGAGTCCTCTCACTGAAGGTCTTTGGAAGCATCAGTTGCTTTGCCTGCATGTTCCGAGCCTGAGAGATGTATATTTCTGTTGAGTTTCATTAATGATAATAGCAATGCTGGAATTAGTGCCTGTAACCTCTTCACTCTGGAGAACTACCTTTGTCTTGGTGAGAGGGCAGAAAATAAAAGTTCGTTGAGTGCTTAGCTGTCATTTTTCTAGGTCCTCTGTCAGATATTTGGCTTATCAGTTGCCCTAATGCAGACTATGCACTTTGCTTGGAAGTAGAGATGCTAAATATTTGTGTCTAATACTTATTTTCAGTAGTGTTCTTTCACGTTATGTATTGCTCTTGTAAAATTTAATGTTATCTGCATCTTTTAGTTAGTTTTCACTGCTTCTTTGAGAAAATGTAGGATTTGCAGAGTAAAGAAATCCAAGGACAATTTATAAAATGGTTTGTCTTGTTTTGTACCTGCCTCATATTGGAAAGTGCTGCAGCCTTTGCTTTAGTGAGTTTGTAACTCAAGAAGCAGAAGGTATTAAACTGAGGAAGTTAGAGAAGTAACCAAAACAAGTGTTGTCTCATCTAGCAACCAGCAACCATGTAAGTTGCTTAATCTTGCCCACATGTCAGGTAACCATAGAAGAAGAAAAAAGGAGGAAATCTGATAAAGGTAGTAGTAATGACAAAAAGGAAGTCTAGAGTATGTTGAAGTTGATAGTGTTTATTGAAAAGCTGTGGTATGACTTCCAGTATTCATTACAGTAAGGAACTACGATGCATAACTCAGATAATAACCTTTTTTCCAAGGTGGGTCAAAGGTAAAGTTTGCGCTTGTTTTCAAATGCAGGACTGAGAAAGGAATTTCAGTTGAATGAAAAACAAATCTCTCTTCAAGGAAAGAAACACTATTTAGTAGGAAATAATATGCAGGAACAGGGTAATGGGATTGGATTGGTTTTTGGTGCTTGAGGAAACACAAGATGCTTCTTAAGAGCTTCTTAAGATAAGATGTTGGGCAAAGTAGCAGAGTAAAAAATAACAGAAGAAACACCATGTATGTTGTTGTTGATCAAAACATCCAGGTTGAAGTAACTAATCCGTTTGTCTCTGCCACACTGAGCTTTGGCTATACCCACGCCTACAAAGGTACAAAGTAAACAGTTGTTGAAACTAACAAAAATAAAGTGTAACAGGCAAAACAGAAATGTTCACTCTACATCTTTTAGCTCAATTCATAGAACCACAGAATGACTTGGTTTGGAAGGGACATCAGAGATCATCTAGTTCCAACCCCCTGCTATGGACAGGGACATCTCTCACTAGACCAGATTGCCCAGGGCCCCATCCAACCTGGCCTTGAACACTGCCAGGGAGGGGGCATCCACAATTGTTCCAGTGCCTCAAGATCTTCCTAAGATCTAATCTAAATCTCCTTTACCTTGCAGCCATCCCCCCTTGTCTATCACTAGAGCCCCTCAGAAAAGGTACCTCTCTAGCTTTCTTGTACTGGTACTGGAAGGCTATATATTGTACAAATTGCTAAAACAAGCACATGCAGAACATCAAAGACGTATTTCTCAACACAACCTTGTAAAATCTCCAAGTGCTGTAACATTACTTAAGGAGAGGTGTACCTTTGTGTATCTAGCAGATGCCAAAGGCAGCTATTAACAGCAGAGACAGGCATTGCTTGGGGAAAGGATGAAATTAATTCTTTTAGTGTTCCCAAAAGAGAATGGGGCAGATGACAAAACCTGGCAAATTTCCCAGAGGACATTGAGGAATACTGAAGGGAAGGAGACTTGTGCCAGGACATGTGATTAAAGAATAAGAGTAATATTTGAGGGCTGACAGAACCTAAAGGCAAAAATTCTGAAGGGTGAAGCAAATTGGTTGAGACATTCTGTGGTTAACAATTCATTCAGAAATATGAATAAATATTAAACAAGTGACAAGATCCATATATTTTCAAAGGGTACTATTTCTGTGTTAGAATAGACCTCTATTCAGTTGAAATAAACCACCATTCCAACTGAAATATAATATATAGAAAGATCAAAATGAGTTATTCTATAACTTTCTGTACTCTAATGGAAACCCTTATCTGATGCAGAACTGTTTTTGCACATGAAATGCATTTCCATTTTCCAAAAAGCTCACCTCTTCCTACTGCTTCTGTGTTAGTAGTGTTGATCACGTTTACATGTAGGCTTAAATTTTAAGTTCAGAGAGTCCAGGGAAAAAAGCAGTACTTATGATTTTGGACATGCAGTTGACTTTTCTGGGGTGTTTGTCTACTGCATGTCTGCTCAGTTTACCTGAAGTTAATTAAAAACTGTTTGCTTTATAAAAGGTCAGTGGCTAATTTTTCATGTTAACTAAAGCTCTTACCAAAATGAGGCATTGAAGACTTGGTTGGTGAAGTAAAAAGTCACCATGACTCTATTTGTATTCCACTAACCACAGTTAAGTGTTCTTGATGGTTTCATCCTTGGATTTTTTTTCCCAGTTGTGTATTTTTCCACTGAAAATAGCTGTGTTTTCACCTTTTTATCTGGTAGTGATGTTCAGAAGATGGCTCTTCAGTTAGGAGCATCTGTTGGAATTACTGCAGTAAATTTTGCACCATTTAAACTATTAATCTATATGTTGCAGTATATCAAGCTGCAGATCTTTTTCATTATCTCTTCTCTCATAATCGCTTCCTCTAGCATAACAGAACTGATAGATTCAAAGTCTGTATAAGCACTAAAGGTTATATATGTCTTATCTAACAGGTAATAGCTTTCAGGTACACAATAATTTTGTTTACTGTGCTTCTTATTTGGGTTGTAAGATTAAATTGAAACACTTAAGGGGACTGGAATGAGGATCACTTCCCTTCTGTCCATTGAATATCACTGATGATCCCTTGAATAGAACTCATTTGGCTAGTGGAATACCAAGCAGAACCCATGTGGCATCTGACCACTTCTCACTGTCTCATAAGCAAGGGTAGGCTATTTCTCAGCTATTTTCAGGACATGGTTTTTTTCTATTTTTTAACTGTGTTTTCTAATTTTTTTTTCAATTAACTGTCAGGATATTCTATTCATGTTGAAAATTTGTCTCCTGACACTTTTTGCCTCTGATATCTTTGAACTGTTTTCCTGTTTTCTGTTTGAAATCTTTGGATGTTGGTGGTGTATCTCAGCCTACTGGTTTTGTAGGCTTTGTTCTTGTGGTTGTGCTTGTGGGATAACCCAGACAGTGGGAAGACTGCATCTTCTGATGCATAGTGGGAGTATTTTTAGAGTGATGTTTCTCTTTAGAAAATCAGCAAGCACAGAGTGAAAAAGAAAGCCTTAATAGGCAGCAGATGCTATTGTTATTTCTGCTGTGCTCTAAAACTGCACTCAGGCTAATATCTTAGAGTAAGGATACCTGATTTATCACAGTACTTGGAAGCTAGTGAGCTGAGAAACTCCCTCACTTAGAGTACTTTGTGATGCTGGCATAAGAAATCTGCTCTTGACCTTGAATCCTTGAATTCACATTATTTTTGTCTTTTTTTTTTTCTTCTTTCTTATTAATTGGAGCTGTATAGTGATCTCATTATCAACAGCTTATTCATAGTGTGTTAGGCTTAGCCTCTCAGGGACAGGAAAAATTAATACCTTTTTGAGGAAACACATGACTGGGAGTTACTGTGAATGTCTTACTTGTGGTGTAGGCATTAACAGTCATTGTTAGCCTATGCAGACTGGTTTCTTGAACCTTCTGCTATTGTCAGTGAAGAAACAGAGGCTGCAAGAGAGTACAAATCAGGAGCTGGTTCTATTGTTCATAGATAGAGCCTCAGGGTCAGCAGATTTTCTAACCAAAACAACTACAGTCTATTACAACCTAGTGCAGTAAGGTATATGCTCTGTGCTTTGATCTTCTCTGTGCTTTTGTCTTTTACATATCCTGAATAGCATTTGTTTTTTCAAGTGCTACATCTTTTTCTATCAATTTTTTTACATGCCTTCTTGTATTTTTTAGTTTTCTTTAAAATTTTGGCTATCACAAAGAGCTGTAGACTTAGTTCTCTCCCAGTTTTCTTGTACTCCATTGATTTTGAATTGCTTTAACTCCACTGGCATTTTGAATCTTGTTGGAATGAAGATCACATCAGAGTGAAGACCAGTCTTGTGTTTGGGTTTTGTTACGACATTTTTTTAAATTCTCCTGAGTATTTTTATTTTCTGTGATGTTGTAAACAAAAGATACTAGCCTAGACATAATATTTGAGCCTTTTTGAAGTCTGTCTTGACATGGACTTAATACACAGAAACTTTATTTACACAACTGCTTGCTAACAAAGTATGTACTTTGCTAGACTAAGGAGAGAAAAACTTTATACAAAGAGAACTTGAACTTGCCAGTGAGACATGGAAATAAACTTTTGATTATTATCTGAAGTGTATTTCTATCATAGGACTATAGATCATAGCCTGTTAGAAACACTGTCCTTTTACATGTAGTCTGAATTGGGCATGATGAATCCAATATCTTTGTAGAGAGCACGAGCTTTTATGTTGTTCCTAGTTTTTAATAGCTAATTTGTTGTACTATTTTGCAGATCTTTTAGAATTGTGGGGGAAGAGCAGTAGTGAAAATGACAGTAGAATTCAATGTATTGTCTGAGATGTTTTGAAACAGATAATTTTACTTCTTATTCATGTTTCTAGAAGTAAACCATCAGCCACTGCAAGGAGAAAAAAACCCATGTATCTGTAGGTGTCTAAATAGACAGCATCCTTTGTCTTTATATGTGTCCTTGCTGGAGACTGCTGTTATGCAATCCAGCAGTTACAAAACTGTAATGTAAACTGTATGCTGCTCATTTCATAGTCCTAAGATGATGCAAGGAGAGGCTCTGTGTTTATTTAGATCTTTGAAGACTTTTTAGCTTGTGGAGTGTTTGCTGAGGGTATTTTTTGGGTGTTTTGTTACTTTTTTGATGGAAAACTTAGTGCTTGCAAAATGAGAAGTCCTTATATTGAACTTCTCATCTAAGAAAAATTATTAATGAAACAGAAGGGAATGTGGTCCTGTGGCAAAGATCAGCATAGATTTGATGTGTGGGGGTGTGCAGTCAGGACACAATAACTTGCACTTTAGTTTTCTTCTCTTGGAATCAGTATCTCCAAACTCAATTACTATTGAGTTGTGTGGCTTTGGTTGTACAGCCCTCTCTGCTTACACTGAAGCTTCCTTCCTGGGACCAAAGTACTGGTCTAATAAGGTGGTTCCTTGTTGCATAGAGTTGGTTTTTAGTATAAAAACTATATATCTGATGAAGCTGGAAGGAGGAGGAAACTTGCTCACAAGATTTAGATTCACAGTAGCATTTATCACCTGCTAAGTAGCCTGCCAGTAAGGCATCACTGTAGGAAAAAGAAACTTTGAGTGCTTCAGCCAGCATACAAATTAACAGAAGATGGTAATCATATGCTTCTACAACCTTTAACAAAGCAACGTCAAACATTGCAGTAGATGGGTCATAATGCTGTAAATTTGGAATCCACCAGAGCCGCAGCTATGATTTGGAAGGAGGTTAGTTATATTTTACACATTTATATATAAAAGGTTGAGCGGCATTGCAATAAAAAGTAGTACAGAATAAAGGAATGGATGCTAAACTTTCTCCTTGAGCACATCTCCTTTTATGCATTCTTGGCTCTGCTGAAGAGATTTACACAGGCATCCTGAAAGTACAAGTCAGAGCTGGCGCTCCATCCTTAACTCATGCTGTTGCCTGAGTCACTGCAGCACATGCTGGGTAATACATTGGAGCGCATTCTCCTGAGAATCCTGCAGTGCTACAAAACAAATAGACAAGTGAAGCACTACAAAAGCATTGCATTATGATTTTCTTCAGCATCATTTGCTAAGTGTTTCATAAAGTTGCTTAAATATCTTGAACTTCAGATACATTTCTACCAAGTAGTTGCATTCCTATACAAAATTTGGGACAGAGTTTATAATCTCATCATATAAGAGAATAAATCCTGCTTGGTTATACTCTGAGAAAACTGGGATAACTCAATGAAGGATCTCTTATATGGGAATGTGCAGTGTAACAGCGTCCCATTCTTCATACCTTCTGTAAGAATCATGTAAAACCCAACATTTGTCTTACAGTGGCATTGTTAAGAACATGATTCTATTTATGTTAATACCACTTTCACCCCACTATATTGTGGCAGTCTAATTCCATGGTGTGCTGTGTTCTCATTCTTGAACTCTTTCCCATTCATGGAAAGGAAACCATTGCTGGAATTTATGACTACTTGATAGTTAAAGATGCAGGTTTTAACAATGATTTCAACAACTTTAGTACAGAAAAGGGCTAATAAAACATTAGATTGTACTTTGAATTCTATATGAAAGAGCCTTAGTTTCCTGTCACTGTGTACTTTGTTCTATTATTAAAGTTACTAAGAGTTAGAGGCATTGATGGGCAAATACACAATTTCTTGCAACATCTCAAGTATCAACGGCTGTGTGTATGTGAAGGATAATGATAACTTGGTCTTACATACTTTCTATTTGAAGGAATACCAAGTCTCTGAAGAGAATGAATTCTTTCAGTACTACCCTAATTAATTTACATTTTTGATACTGTACCTGCAGTGAAATTAGTCAGGTTAGAAGCTGAACACCATTATAAGAATCCAGGACTCAGAGGAAATCAAGGGGCTCTGAAATTCCATTTCTATGATTAACAGTGTTTCTTTTGTTGTGCAGTCAAGTTACAGGCAAAACACTGGGGAAAATTTTTGTCAATTTGTTTTCTAAGCAAAAAATAAGTGTAAATGGTCCTAGGCAAGAACATCTGCTTTGTTCCTATACAAGTGCTTTGCAAATACAGGTAGGTCTCACTGTCCTTATTATTTTTTTTGGCAGATGCAAATAAACAAGGTTCTTGAAGTTGGTGCAATTTCAAGGTTGAGGAGCTAGGCAATGGCAGAGCCAAAAGCAGATTACATGTTTCCAGACTGTAGATACAATGTCCACTTATTAGAAATTGTGTTTTCCAATTTTGTTAGCATTTGAAACTGTGTGCAGAAGAACCAGGTCACATTTCACTGTGGGCTTCTTTTGAATGATCTTTTATTTTGCTTAAGATACATTGACAAATATGAAATGCAGATAGGAGTTTGGATTAAAGCTTCCACATAAATGAGTAATTGCATTGGCTCCAATTCTGCTGTTGTCTCTAATTCTTTTTCTTCTCTAGTGTTTCTGGAAGCTTACATCCTTCTGTGTGTTTAATGTGGTTATAAAGATGCATTCAGTGCATTCACAAGGAGTGCTCAAAAAAGGGCTCAAATGTTATTAAAAATATTAAATTCCTTTATTTCCATAATCCAAAGAGTAACTGTAAAATTAATTAGGTACTGCAGATGTTGTTGGAACTCCTGCCAGTTAGCGCTTTAATGTATGCACATCATTCTACACGGCACTTCTTAAGGGGATTGGAAAAGAGAAATATGGCATTTTTTTGTACTTCCTTTTTCAACCAGCAATTTCAAATTTTAGGAAATTGTGATTTTTGTGTATTGGGTAATTTAGTGATGTTATTATTAATAGCAAACACATTTCTATAGATACATTCTTAGTTATCACATAACTTTGGTCAAGGTTTAAAGGCCATATCTACTGCTTTGTTTTGTATGAAGAATTTGCAAGTATCATGGTATTTTCATTGCAAGTGAGTTTGTTGTTGAAGATTTGCCCTTTCAGTGATCTCTGTAGCTGTGGTCAAAGGTTTGTGCTTCATGGGACTTGGCTTGTTTTGCTCATGAATTGATGTATTCCATTTTTTTATAAGAAATTCTTGCTACAAAATTCATTTACAAGCAGGTAGGAGGGCAGTTCCTTTTGATCTCCTTTGCACTAGCACTTCAGAGCGTGTTGGGGATTTCTATAGGGGTCTGTGTTCTGCAAGTATAGCTTATACACAGATTTAGTCCAGTTTTTTTCTGGAAAAAAAATTTTTAAAGGTGGAGTTTGGTGAAGTTAGGTAACAGTGAAATAGAAGCAGTTCTGTGCACGTGCCAAGGAAGTTGTGTTCTGTCCTCATGGATGAAGTCAGTGGGGCACTTCTGCAGTGCTGCTATTACCACTAGAAAAAATTGTGCCTGCTTGTAATTTTTTTTTATGAAGGAAAAGAAAGGAGCATGGATTTTTAAAAACATCCAGACACACAGAGTGTTAGACAGTTGTTTGTTCCATTTAGGTTTTGCAACTCCTGATGAGCACAATTTGCATTAGCAGAGAACACAAGATACCTTAAGTCCAATTGTTTTTCCCAAGGGTATGGGTCCTAAGGTCCTCTCGTGAATCCCAGTGAAGTTAGCAGTGCTGCAGAGCTGCTGGGAGCACATTGCTGGATTTTTCCAAATAGAGTCATTAGGGATTGGAAGGATCCTCAAAAGATCATCTAGTCCAATCCCCCTGCCTGAAACACTGTTAAAAACTCAGTTTCATTTGCGGACCTGGGAACAAGAAGAACATTACTCTACAGTGCTCTAATGCCAACCATGAGTTTAAAGGCTTGTGAAAATTACTAACTAAACGGCTTTAAAAGACCCAAAAAGAAACAAACAAGAAACCTGTCAGCCAGTGGAGACAAAAACTATTGCTGATTGAAAGGTAAGGTGTGCAATCCACATACAGCACGAGCAGGTGGATTGTCTTGAGTAGCAAGTAACAGGGATAGACTAGTGTGGTAGAAGCATGTGGCTGTTTCACAATGTACTAAAAGCAGAGAAAACTACGGAACTGACTGCTCAAAAGGTAGGAATGGTGGCACTTCTCAAAATAATGTGCAGTAAAAAGTAACTGAGGGAGTTGTCACTCAAATTTGTTGTGACAATAAAATCTACAAGGATAGAGTAAGTGCTAAAGCATGTAAACAGTATTTTACTATCATGGAAAAACATGATGATGTAAGAATAGAATTCCCTGACAATTGTTGCCTTATGGAAAGTGGTTTCTGAAAGAGCAATAAACAAAGATTATTTGTCACTTTTCCTGAATACGAGGTAGACATGCTGTTAAACATTATGTAGTGGTGATGAGCAATAGTATGCTAATGTAAGGAGAAATTAATTATAATTCAAATCAAACAAAAATTATTTTAACCTTCAGTGTATCTGGCTATATACAATTTCTGTTGACAGTCTTGTGTACTTCCTCTGTATAGCTCTCTTGGGGCTCCATAGTGGATGATCTTTACCATTGAGGATAGATGCAGTAAAAGTGTCACTTTAAACTATGGCACTGCCAAGAAGGTTTTTGCTTTAGCTAAACACATAGTTATATGGTAACTTAAAAGCTAAAAAAGCTACTCCTAACTATTGTCAGTCTATTGTTTAGTAGCTCTTGAGCATAGAGAAATGTATGATATTTAACCCCAATACATAAGTTATTATGTCACAATTGAAAGTGCCAGCATCTTGTCTACATTATTTCATCTGTAGTCTGAATTGGTGCCTAAATTATTTGCCAGGTAATTTCTAATACACAGATTCACTGCTTTTGCTGTTGAATGTTTAATGAGATCTGACTTCACCGAAGAGACTGTAAGTATATTCTGACTTAATATAAATTGGAATCACATTCTCACCAAAACTGTGTAGAACCCCCTGACTTTTTCCTAGCACTTACTTCAACAAGACTCTGTGACATCAGTTGTGAGTAGGTGATGTTCACAGTCTTACACGTGGGCTTTGAGGATGGGTCTAAGGCAGAAAGTCAGGAAGAGGTGATAGGGGCTTGGTATCCTGAAGAAGGCCCTCTGTACTTACCCTTAAAAATTAAACTGAACTAGTGTTAGACCACAGACTAGTTTTATTTAATTAAATGAGTTTTCAGTAAGCAGAAATCTCTGCCCATGGAAAAAGCAGAAGAGCAGCTGGATAGGAATTATGGAGTGAGGAGTTTTTGAGAAGAAAACTCCAGTATACCTTCATTTAGCCAATTGCAAGGTTTTTCTGTTATTCTGTAACAACTCTAACCAAGTCAAGCTTCAGACAGGACTCAGCTACAGGGTAATACACTGGGCCTGCTTCCACAAAGCCTTGAAGTATTTGCATATCTTGGATAGCTCTGGGACTTCTTGTGCAGAAAACTGACCAGACCCTCCTGAGTTCAGGCCTTTGGCTATAATCAAGTGACATATTTAATATTAATTTTTTTGAAAGCCTGTGGAAACCACATTACCTGAATAAGGTAAGGTAGTTTAACCTGAAAAAAGACTTCAGTGTTCATTTTCTGGGGTTAATTGTGCTTAATTCATGGTGTTGTGTTGGAACTGGTCAGATAATGTTCTGAGAATGTGAAGTGCAATAGATTCTTCTTAAAAACTATGAATCAGAGTAGTACACTCTTCCAGAACTATGACTTACTGCATGACAACATTTTCTAGGATAAGGCAAAGCACAGGTTTTTTAGACTGTGGCAGTTGCAAGATGTCGGGACAAAAGGACAAAAAGGAAGAGGTATTGAATAGACAAGGTAAAGTAGAGCTTACTTTGTTTAGGACAGAGCCATTGTTAGAGAATTCAAACTGCCTCTCTGGACGGTTAGTGTGGGCTTTTTGTACACGTGCCTTTCCATTGAATATGCAAGTACTGTGTTTATGGAATTGCCTTTAACAGCTGGATGCCATCTCAGACTGAGGATGCAGTTACATGGCCATTTGCATCAACTTAAATCTAGGTCACTGTAGCCTCACTCTCACCTCAGAGTAAGATTCTGCTCACTTCCCTTGAGTCAGCTCTGAGTGCTTGTGTTGATCACACAGTAAGCTGATATTGGCACCTGAAATTAAACCAGATCAAATGTGTGATTAGCTTTCAGTGGATTAACTTACTGAAGCAGCTCAGAGCATAGTCGCACAGAACCTAGTATCAGTGCTAGGACAGTGATAAGAATCTTGAGAGGGGTGAAGAGTGGTTTATAGAAGGTCAAGCAGCTATATGAAAAAACTAAATGAGTATTAGAATGCTTTGTTCATATTCAGAGTAGAATAAACTATCCTTTGCAAGAGATTTATATCACATTGACTCACCAACAGGAGTTGTCTACTACCAGTTCCCTCCTGGATTTAGAGATGACTGTCATGATTATGATAGTGATCACGTGAGGGCAAAGGAAATAAAAAGACCTGTCTGTAGTCCAGCAAGCTGGTAGTCACAACAGGGCAACATGAGCAGTTTAAGTGAAATGATGGTCCAGTAAAACACCTGGTTGGAGGAAAAAGGAACATTCCTTGTGAAAGCAGCACCTCAAGCCATGTAACCTAGAAATCCTTTTGAGTGATAGGGCTTACATGATGAGATATGAACATCTTCAGCCCAACCTTAGTGGAAACCTGAGAATGCTGTTGATGGAAGCAGGTTAAACATGTTTTCTGAGTGGAGGAAAAAGTGTTCTTAATTCATCTGTGAGGAGTATCAGGGGAAAGTTCTGCTCAACTGGAGTAAGCACTAGTGTTAACAAATGATGTAGAACAGGGATACAAGTTAAGATATAGTTGTGGAAGGGTTTCAAGGGTAGCAAGAGTCAAGCTAACCAGTAGAAAAATAAACATGGCCTAAATTTTCATGTCCTCTCAATACACTGGGCAAAACAATGTCATAAAGGAGCACTTTGACAAATGCTTGTTAGCATCTGTAAAAGTAATCTTTAAACTCAAAAATGAGAGACAGCTAATGTAAAAACATCTTAACTAACACAGGAGTTGCAGTAAGTAACAAGATAATATTAAAGGTCCTCATATTTCTTGAAGAGGAAACATGTAAAGGGGGTAATTTAAATCTCTAAGGGTTTTGTTTTATAGCATAATCAAACTTTCTCATCTTCACAGTGGGCGTATATGAATTTGTCAAAAAGAAGCCACATTTTCCTTACAAGCACATAGAACAACTTTAGAAGGAGGGAATGATTTGAGGCCATATCAGGATTGTGTTGCTGCCAAGTGAATTTTTGCACTGGGAGCTTGTGGAAGGAGGGATAAGTATTCACGTGCTCACAGCCAGTGGAACCCACTCTTTGTGTGACTTGTCATTCATAGTGCTTGGTCCTCAGTGCAGAAGACAAGGAACAAAATTGTCTGGTTGTCATACCTGAAACAAGATGCTTAAACAGAAGCAGGAACTGGTTCTGTCGGGCTATGTGCCCAGCACAGAGTTTGGCTTCTTGTCCTCTGTCACTCTGAGGAACTGCCACCTTTTGTTGGCAGCGCTCATGCACATGCTATCTCAGTGTATTCTGACTGGACAAACAAGTGCCAAAAAGAGCATAGTTTGGAAGAAACATCCCCAAGTTTTACTGTTCAAAGAAATACCTCGTGTTTTCTTCAACGAAAGTTTGGAACTATGTGAAGATTCAGTGGGACTACAAAGGTGAGAAAGGATATTCAGGATTAATTTTATGACCCTTTGGTGGCTTTAAACTTATGGTTTTAGGATATGCTCACTTCTACAAACTACAAGTTTATATACAAATTGGCTGAGAGTACTTTTAGAATTGCAGAATGAAATACTGAAGTAAATGAGTGATTCTGCCTGTGTGGAGCTTTATGGTTTTACAGACATCATCATTCTTGGCCGCTTGAAATCTCACATCAGTGCATTTATAGGATTATTTCAGTTTTGTGATTTTTTTTTTTTTCCCCCAAGAATTCAGTGTGACTATGTTTTCTCCATAAAAGTACTTGCATATTCTGTTATGAAAAGTGGAGTCTTGAGTCTCACACTTCATTACGTTGTCTTTTACAAGCCTTTCACATTTGAATTCCTGCAAAGATGTTTTCCTTCTGAGATGTGTACAATAATGATTACTTTTAATTTACACATTTTTAAATGTAGTAGGCACCAGTGTTGAGTTCTTAGGAAAACAGTGGATGTTTGTCAGGAAAGCATTCAAGGTTTTGCAATACAAAATATTTTTTGTTGTACATTGTGTGTGCTAAAGAATAGCTTTAGCAGACAAGTTTGGCTAAAATGCTCAGTAATGCTGCGATGTGTCACTGCCTGGTGCAAAATGAGTCACTCTCTATAGAAATGCAAAATCCCATTATAGACTCTGGAGACTTGTACTTTATTCATATAGGGACAAGAATGTCCTTTGTCCACGTTACTGGTTTTCTTAAATATCTGTACACATTTAAATCTCAGATACCATACTGGTGTTGGTGTATCCACCATCTCATGCCCATAATCTCATCTGTACCCTTTGTCTCCATTTTCTGTGGGGTCAGTATCTTGTTCTTCTTTTTCAGTGCTGCAGCAAGATTAAGTACTGGTGTACATCTGGCATGGCTATTTTGTAACCTGTAGTAACACTGACCTCAGCTGTATTTGTTTGTGCTTGTCCAGAACAATTGCTTATGTTCTGTCTAACCAAGTGCAATTAGTAGGAATCATTCTTTCATGTTACTTGTAAAAACCACAGATGTAAGTCATCAAAGGCCAGTCTGAATCCTTTCTGTGCAGATAGAGAACAAGTTTGGAGAAAGCACAAGTGATAATTAGTAGAGCACTGTAATGTATACAATGACATGGAGATGAAGCCTTTATATAGGAAAGGGATTTTGCTTTTCCTAAGTGGGCTGAATTTTGCCAGAAGTTTGATTTATTGTCAGGTAGGAGTAGGAGGCCTGTAGAAATCTTGAATAACTGTGAGTTTGCAATGGGATGGATTCAGCTTCTGGAATGTACTTCTCAGTGTTTTTTGCTGCCTCTGAAATTCAGTAGCTGCAAAGACATCAAGAATAAGAGCATGATGGTTTAGAAATGCCTGTGTGAACCCTGTGTTACCTGCTTTTTCATCCCACATGCCTGGTCAAACAGATTAAGAGAACGTTGCAGTGTTGGTAGGGTGCACTGAGTAAACCTAGCTAAATACCTGAGAATATCAATTCTCATAGCAATTTCAAGTTTAAATTCTCTGAAGCACATTGTCTTAAAACTGTAGTGCTAGCAGCAGTGACTTTGCTCACATTCAGCTGAACAAAAAGCCTGTAGGACACAAAAGTAGAAGTCCATCTTCAAGCTAATGGTATTGCTACAGTAGATTGTCTGAGTAAATTAATAACAAGCTCCATTAATCACTGGGTGGTCCAGCTCATTGGAGAGATTGTGGGGGAGCAGAAGGGGAAGAATTGTTTGAGTTGTTCCTTATTGGCCATCTTTACCCTGATGGCTTGGAACAGCTAACACCAGACCTCTCTGCAGTTACAATGGTGTGCTAGCTTGCTGCTGCTGGAATCGAGCCTCTGCCTTGTGACAGCTGCTCTTTTTTTCCTTTAAATGTATGACACACATTTCACATTATTCAGCAGCTAGTGTTTAAGCTCTGGGGTAGTGGTTAAAAAGAATAATGAATGTGTGTAATTAGGAAGCCAAGAAAGCTGCACTATGTTGTGGGAAAGAAATAAAAGATGGCATTTTTACAGCTACAGTAGATGGTCTTGCCAAAATTATCTGCATATGGATACTGATTGCTTAGTATTTTCTGTCACAGAAGGTTGGTAAAGAACATTATCTGAAATAAGTACTGTATGCATTAAGAGAAAGGATTTAGCCTTTTAAAAAGGTTTAGAAGTGGAAGAATACATGTCTGTAAACATTTAATGCTAGAATAACACTGCATGTTTCTAGCTTATGTATTTTTCTAGTAATCTTAACTCCTAGAGCTGCAGAGTCTCACCTAAAGCTTAAATCAAAGTGTTTCACTGCTGACAGATCTGAAGGCAGGAGGGGATCCAAGTCTCATTCAAAAATGGAAGGATTTGATACATGCTGATGGTATTCTGCCTAAGTGATTTACTTCTAATTGCAGATGGTTTACAGCTCAGTGCATTGTATTTTCTGAATCTGGCCTTGCAGTAGTCCATAAGCTGTTTGGCTAGTAGCTGTTCAGTTAATGTAACTGGTGATGCTTATCTATTGTTTCTTAAATTCAACTGTCCATGCATCTATGGGAACGTGCTTTTGAAATTTAAAGGCAGAAGATCAAATACAATGTAACCGAATCATAAACAGTGTATATCTTTGTGATAGAAAGCAAAGCTGGCCGAAGATAGCTTTTCAAGCAACAGTTTATTTAAACTCTCCTTGAAAGCAAAAGTATTTCAATTTCTTTCTAGCTGTTTCTCTGCCCCCGCCCCCCATTATCTGTTTCTCAAAATGAGAGCAAGTACATGATCTTCCCACTGCAGTACTTCTGTCCTAGAACTTTTCATTCTTTTAACCTTGAGTTAGAATACTATATTCATTAACAAGATAAACCAGTCTTGTGCTTTGATCAAATAAGCCACAAGAAAGTGTGCTTATAAATTACTCCTGAGCAGAACTCTGGAAAGTATATGCCTCTATCGCTGGAAACAGAAAGCAAGAGACTATCAGGGCTAAAGAAGGGAGGGCAGGCTTGTGAGAGAGAGTATTTAGATTGGAAGGCTGGGTGAATTATCAACTGTAACTGGTCATTCTAAACTGTTTCATTTTCTGCCCAAGTATAAATTCTCTGAACAATTTATCAAGACCCTGCTCATGGCTCTGGGAATATTTTTTTAACTTGGTGCTTATGCAGCAAAATGGAACCACAGATGGACAGTTCTTTGACCCTTTGAGTTGGGCACGACATTAGTACTAACATCATGATTAGACCTTTTTTATTTTATTGTATCTTTAAATGATTGAATTATTGTTTCATAGGATCACTATATACTGGTGACACCATCAGAGGGGACAAGTGAATCTGGAACAAGTCCATGAAGTTCTCATTCGTCAAAGGATATAGATGAAAATATTGGTGACATTCTTGTCATTAGGATTTCCTTTTGTGAACAGTCAGTTTTTCTTTCAGTAGTAAATAAACTCGTTGTAAAGCACAACAGGCTCTCACCATGTGACTGCAAATCTTAAATATACAACTAGTGACTTAAGTAAATACACAATTTGCACTGTCAATCTTTAGAGTTAAGCTGTCTGATAGACATGTCAATATTTCAGTGGGTGCCCTTATTTCAGTTTAACAAGGCTGTATCAATCTTTATCAAATTCCACATTGGAGGAGGACTTACAGATAAAGCAAAATTACTTTGCTGTTTGACCTTGAATTGAGCAACTCCAAATAGGGTTAACTCACATTAAAAGCAGACTTCAGGGCAGTGAAGTGTGCTCAAAATGGCTTCAGTTTATGTCAGTATAAACATTTAAAAGCTAATAACAATCTCTTCTGCAGGTTCCTTTGTTTATATGTAATTGTCATTTTAAGAAAGACAAACTATAGAATATTTTTATATTCAGGATAGCAATGCAACATTGGCATCACAGCAGTGGAAAAACAATTGGACTATGTGTAGATACTATCAGATGCAGAAATTAAACACAATGAAAAAGAGAAGACTTTCTCTCTACTCGGTATTGCACTTTTAAATCTCTTTAGGAGATCATTCCCAACTCATAGGAAAAAATAAATCATTTAAATAATTACATGTTCTTTAATTATTACCTTAGAGTCACAGAATAATCCTGGTTAGAAATGACCTCCCAGATCACAGAGTCCAACCATGCCCACACCAAAAAAAACCCCTAAATATTTGAGAGATTGAAAAGCACAAAACATCCTCCCCAAGCCTGCCNTTCAGGTACTTGTAGAGGGCAATGAGGCTGCCAGCTAGAGTTCACGCCATTAATCACAACTGTCTGGGAACAGCCAGGCAGACGGTTTTTAACTCAGTGAAGGGTACATTGATCTATACCATGATTCACTACTTTGTCCAGAAGAGTGTTGTGGGAGACTGTGTCAAAAGCTTTCCTAAAGTCCAAGACAACAACACCCACAGCCTTCCCCCCCATCCAAAAGGCGAGTCACATGGTCACAGAAAGAGATCAGGTTGGTTAAGCATGATCTTCCTTTCATAATCCCATGCTGGCTGGCCCTGATCCCTTGGCTACCCTGCAATTGCTGTGAGGACTCACTCAAGATGATCCTCTCCGTGATATTTCCTGGTACCAAAGTCAAGGTGACAGGCCTGCAGTTCCCTGGATCCTCCTTTGGGCCCTTCTTGTAGACAGGTGTCACATCAGCCACTTTCCAGTCATCTGGGACCTCTCTTGTTGACCAGGATTATTGACAAATGATGGAGAGAGGCTTGGTGAGCTCTCCTGCCAGCTCCCTAAGCACTCTTGGGTGAATGCCATCCAGCCCCATAGACTTATGAGTGTCCAGGTGCAGAAGCAGATCATTAACTACTTCTTCCTAGATTATGGGAGATTTGTACTGTTCTCCATCCTTATCATCAAGCTCAGGTGGATGAACATCCTGGGAACAGTTGTTTTGTCCATTAAAGACACAGGCAAAGACAGCACTAAGCATCTCAGCCTTTTCCTCATCACTGGTTGCAATGTTTCCATCCCCCCATGTCTAGTAAGGGATAGAGATTCTCCCTTGTTCTCTCTTTATTGTTGAGGTACCTGTAGAAACGTTGTTATACATTATGTCAGTGGCCAAACTGAGTTCCAGCTGGGCTTTTGCCTTCCTAATTTTCTCTGTGTAACCTGACAAGATCACGGTACTCCTCCCAATTTGCCTAGCCTTTCTTCCAAAGGCAGTAAACTCTCCTATTCTTCCTAAGTCACAACAAAACCTCCTTGTTAAACTAGGCACACCATTTTCCATGCCCTTTAATCTTATCACATACAGGGATAGCCTTCTCCTGGGCCTAATGTGCACAGTTAAATCTGTAGTCAAGCAGTAGTTTAAATATTAGTAATTTCTGAAGTGTGTACTATATCATAAGTTTAGAACAAGCACAGAAGAGGTTCTAAACGGCACATATTCCCTAGGGCATACTGATGGTTCAACACTGTGGATGCACAGATGGCTTAAATACTCTCCCCGTCTCCAGCCATTATTTATGAGTAAAGGAAGAGAAGTCTTTACTCTGCTTTGCTGTGCTAAGAAAAACACAACAAATATTGCTTGTAAAGAAGGTATTAAGTAATAATTCAGTTACTCCAGCTCCTCTCAGCTGTTCATGACTAGAATCTGAAATTAGACAGAGCTCTTAATTTGGCAGCGTTGAGTCCAGTGTGTTTCTCTGATGAGTCTCTTGGGCTGTTCTCTTTAGAAGTATTTATATACCTAGAGATTTAGGATTAGGGTTTCAAAAGTATCCAGATCTCTAATAACTCTTGGGTTTCATGATAAGATATTGGGGGGATGTGTGCATGTGCATTTGTGTGCATATAAAAGCTTTTTGAGACAAAACCTCAATTCAGTTCAATAGTAAATAGCATTCCATCCCAGTCTGCCAAGCCACCAAATTATTTCACAGATATTGTTTTCCTTGTATCTTCCTATATTCTTGTTTGCTCTTACTTGCTTTTATTTGTGAGTGGGTGTCTTCTAACTGGCATGGAAAAGGATATCCTTTGAACATACCAGGTTGAGCAGTGTGAAGTTGTTATCTGGGGTGGATCAGAAGGGGTGGTGGTTAGCAGATTGAGAGTTCCTCTGCTCTGCACTGGTGAGACTGTATCTGGAGTACTGTGTCCAGTTCTGAGCCCTTTTCAAGAAGGACACAGAGCTGCTGGAGGGTGTCCAGCATAGAGCAACGAAGATAATGAAGGAAGTAGAACACCTCCCTTATGAGGAAAGGGTGAGGGAGCTGGGTCTCTTTGGCTTGGAGAAGAGGAGGCTGATGATAGAACAAGGCAATCAGTGCAAGCTGGAACATAGGAGGTTCCATATAAATATCAGAAGGAACTTCTTCTGAGTGAGGGTAATGGAGCATTGGAGCAGGCTGCCCAGGGGGGCTGTGGAGTCTCCTTCTCTGGAGATGTTCAAGACCCACCTGGATATGTTCTTGTGCTACTTGGTCTAGGTGATCCTGCTGTGGCAGGGGGGTTGGACTAGATGATCTTTTGAAGTCCCTTCTGATCCCTTATGATTCTATGACATGGTTTAATTTTGCAACAGGAGTAATAAGTGGATTGCAAGCACCTCAATTTCCACAATTCATGTCAATTTTAATTTTGCCATCTGACAAAGTCTTTATTATAACTATTGTATGGTTATAATAAAGTTTATTGGTTGTGTATTTCTTTGCGACTCACTGTTTGTGTCTTGTAAACGTTTCACTTACTTTGCCTTTTCAGAAATACATCCAGAATATTTAATGTAAGACAGCACTCTTCAGGGCAAAGAGTGAAATTTGGGATTCTGGCATTCTAATTTTAGTTACCACTTATTTACTCTGTGGTCAAGGACAAAGTCGAATTTAGTCAAGTATTTATGCTTTCAGTTCCCTTACCCCTCTCCCCCAAAAACTCCTCATATATTGAGAGCTTGGATGTGTGGTTCAGTCTGTACCAGTTAGTTCCTCTAACTTGCAGCATCAAAACTAAAGCAGTGGCTAGTAAGTAGCTCTTGCTCAGAGCAGAAAGTGAGGAATCCAGACCTGCGAACAAGCAGTATCACCAGTACAAGTATCACAGCCTTTATTTAAATGAGAGACTCAAGGAATCTGGAGTGTCACAGGAGGAGCCATACTGTCCATTACACAGCAAAGATAAACTATTCTGAAATATGCTAAGAACTTTAAAAGAGTATGTTTTCTTAGAGGAAGAGATAGCATGCTTCTTGATGTGCAGACTGCTTTGTGAGACTAGATTACACAGTCTATATTTGCACATACTTTGTCTGGGTGTTGTTAATAAGGTTAATTTAAAAGGCTGAGTGATTGTGTACTGACTGAATCAGCTGGGTACAGGATTTTGAGTGTTGACCAAGAACAGCAGTGCCCAGGCAGCGCCCAGCATTCCTGACCATACTTACCATTTACTTTCTGGCAAAGACTTGCAGAACAACTTTTAAGAGAGTATCAGGGTTATAATGTCTGATATTTCTGTTACTACATTAATAAAAACCAAAACCAAACCCTAAAATCTGGCAAAAAAAAATTGTATATAATAAATATATTGGAAAAGCATATGATTCATATTGGGTGAATTCTGAGTATTTCTCTGTCAAAGCAAATAAAAAATTGAGTTATAAATCATATAAATCAACAATGTTATTGTTGACTTTCATAAGCTGCAGGGCCATGACCGGAACATCTTCCTTTTTTTACAGGTCACTTCATTTTTTAACATCAGACAGCTGTAAATGATTTCTTAGAGCATAAGGAATTACTCTACATCATTTGCATTTTACTTTATAGATGATGGGTTTCTAAAGTGTATGCACAGGCCTGTCAAGATCTTTATTTACAGTTGTGTGTGTTTCCTCTTTTGTATTTCATGAAAGAATATGAATCAAAAAATATTTCGAGCATTCCAGAGTTAGTTAGCAGAAAGAATTGCAAGGATGCTAGAAACTTACAGAATTGGTCAGACACCCACCCACTTCATAAATATTTTATAGCAGATTGTCATGTAAAGCACTCGTGAGCTTTGTCGAAATGGTGTTTCCTTCTCTTCTGAAAATCTCTGCTGTGGAAGTGGCAGAGTATTTGTTAAGACTATGCAAAAACCTATTCTCACACTCTAACATTTATTTTTTTCCAGCTTTTTTTGATTGTATAAATTTTTCCTTAAGAAGCAGTCATCAACAAGTAACCTCATTTATGTCATGTTCTTTGTTCCTGTGCCTTTTTGTTTTTCTTCAGTGTGGTTGCCCAGGCAAAGGCTGTTAGACTGGTAATGTGTTCTAGGCAATCCTGCTTAAGTTTGGGGGTTGGACTCAATTTCTAGAGGTCCCTTTCAGCTCTGACAATTCTGATTCTGTGACACATACCTAGGTGTTTTCAGCAGTCCTTATTCATGCAATAAGTTATAAGGGATCATGCAAACAACTGTGCCTAAAAGAACTGAAACCAGTGGAAGTTCTTGTCTGTGGCATTATGAGCCTCTAACTATCAGTTTAAAAGCAGAACCTCAATTTGATCTCAGTATGAGATTTTTTGCTGGAAGACAGATGCCTTGGATTGTCTCTGTGAGGTGCTGAAACTCCTACATTAGTGGGGAGTTCTGTCATTGCTCAGATGTTCCTGTGTGTACTGGTGCTTGTAAGGCTTTCTTGATCCCAGAACACATGTGGCTTGCACTATTTGAGCTTCCTTTCTAAACAAAAATAAGCTGCTGCCACTTCTGAACCTTTGGCAGAAATGTGCTGTTGCTGTTCAACAGCTGTGGGTGTTCATCAGTGCAGTGTGATAACTGCAGACCTTACAGTCCATGGTGTGAATGGGTATTTTTCATTAATGAGCATATGAACTGGGTCTATTCTCGTTGGTCTGTATGCAGACTGTTGACAGCGCTGTGCTCAAAGCTGAACTAATGTAACAGAGCATCACCATGTGGGAAATACACATACAGGGACACCTTCAGATCCCTACTCACCAGGCAAGTTGCACTGCAAACATACTTCTGTGTCTCTTTTTTTTGGCGTATCTTTTTATAACTCAGTTCATCTGTCTTCCTAAATATAATCTACTGTGGTCTTGTTCCCGTTTGTCTGAGAAGTTACGAGAAATGAAATAAGTGGTTCATAACTATGAGCAAGTAGGAATGTCTTAATGAATATAAACGCTCTGGCAGTACTTTCATACATTCCTTTAACCTTGTTTTTAGGATTCAGAGATCTCTTGTTAGCAAAGATGTGTTTTGCTTCTTGGGAAACAGGTCCTTGAGATTCCTGCTGACCGTCAGATGGGCTGGTTTTTTTGGTTTGTTTGTTTCGGACATAGAATTTCCTACCTAAAGATTGTGGCTCAGGTTTTATTTTTCATGATCACATGTCGTATGAAATTTTTCAAATTAGAAAATTGTTCATAACATTTATGCTTTCTTAAATAGAGTGCATTTCTACATGTGTTTAAAATCTTTAATCCTTCATCCTTTGGTGCTGAATGATACGATTTAGTAGTGACATGGCAGTGCTGGGTTGATGGTTGGACTTGATAATCCTCAAGGTCTCTTCCAAACAAAATTATTCTAAATTTTTTTTACATACAATTCTTTTGGGTACTTTCATTTTATTGGCTGCTGGAACAAGATTTTCTGTTGGGTCCATCAGGAATCCCTAAAGAAAGCTTAAATGTGGGGCATGCCCTTTCTTTACTCTAGAGAGTGTGAGCATAGACATGAGCTGTCTTTGAAGTACAGTCATATCTTAGTCATATCTAAGTTTCTACTTAATACTTCTACTCTAAGTATCTGGGAATAGAGATCATTGGTGAGACACTACGACTTGAATTCCTATGGCCATGGACGTGGTGTTCTGGAGTTCTGGTTCAGCACTTTGTGGTGCGCAGTGAATGGTAAGAGAACCATCTAAAGGTGTGCAACACTTGCTTGTTTCCATGCATTTCTATAAAAATGTACTCTGCTATAGGTAGTGATAGAATGCTGTTTTAATGGTTTTATCCATAATACCATTGTCATTTTCAATTTAATGTTTCATATACTTTCTAAAACATTACATTACAGTTTATAATCATGCATAAACTGTTAGCAAAAGAGAGTGCTTCACTTTTGTAAGTACTCATGTACACATGTTGTTGAATTTTATAACAAACATGTAGCCATGAGAACAAACAAAAGTATTTGCTGTTTAGGTCACAGCTTCCTGTGTTCCATGATTTTATTAAGCATTGGTAGAACCCAATTCAGCTGCATTATTATTTTTTCAAAAAAACCCAGTTCTCTCTGGTTGTGTTGGAAATCTATTTTACTGTTTACCCAAGTGTTTTGGAGAGATCTGTTAGCTGAAAAGTTTGGCAGAAGAAAAAATTATAAAATACTCTGTGGAAATAACAGTGATGCCTTGAGCTTGATACTGTGAGTTGCTGAGCACTCAGGTCTTAACTACAGCAGAGCACTTGAGCATCTACTGAAGTACGAACTTCAATGATTTACTGGTTGTAAGCCAGAGTGTTCTTTATTTGCAAGGCCAAAGCACATGCACTTTTTAGCAGACCTCTTATCTGTTTTGTGGGACAGAATAAACCTTTTTTCTTTCAAGTACATCAGAGCAAGAATATTTTTAATTCGTTTGAAAACACAAAGTACTGAGGCAGCCAAAGAGTTCTTGCCATCCTTTAGTGTTTAAGCTCTAAAATAAGAGGTTTGCATTTTCTCCAGAGCATTAGGATAATGTAAGCTGTGTCCTTATAATTCAAAGAACAGCTTTGAGCATTGGTGCACTTCTATAATTGGCTATTTCTTTCATTGTTTTTTTTTTTAAGGGCCTTGAGAGATATCTTTTTAGGCATGTATTCCCCATTTTCGTTTACAGATGACTTGCTACTTCTAGTAGCTCTGACATCTATGTCTCTGCATGGCTCCAGGCTTTGCATGGGACATTCTTGATGCAGGAGGAGAAACCTGCAAGAGGCTACCATTTTCATACCTGGTTGGTTTTATCATGCTTTGCAGGTCTTGCAGGGGCCAAGTCCTCTCTTTCTTTAGTCTTTCATTTAGATCTGTGTTTGAAAATGTGGTGTGGGCACTTCTTTTTCATCTGAGTACTCAGACCTCCATTAGGTCTCTAGAAATCAATCACTGGTGTCAATAAGGTTCCCATTCATTTTGGATGCTAACCTAGTCAATGAAGCAGAATATTTTATTGCTTTTTCAAAGAATATTTTTCTGTCACAGTGGCAATTTTCGTGCAGAGAGCTCTGCCAGTGTGTACTCCTTTATGTTACTAAAGATGTGCTCAGATAACAAGATATTAATTAGGTCGTGTTGTAGGTTCATATGTTTGGTACTATGCACTGCATGAACCAGTTGTAACCTTTTTGAGTGTAGGAGTGAGCAATCTATATGAAAGACAGGCTGGCATCTTGTTTCTCTAATCTGATGTTCTGGAGAAGTACAAAAATAAAATTACCTCTATCCCCTCAAGAGGTTCAACACTGCAAGGAGATTCTACTTGAGCCAGAAGATGAAATGCTAGCCATCTTATTCTTCACATTGTTTAAGATGGGTTTTAATAAGATTATATGGAAAGCCATTAGTATTGTCATATTGCATTACAGTATCACAGTATCACAGTATCTTAGTGTCACAGTGTCCAGTCCACAGGCTGGAAAAGACCTTAAAGATCATACAGTCCAGCCTAAAACCAAGTAAACCTAACATCTAACATCTAGATCATGCCACTCAGCACTTCATCCAGACTAACCTCCAGAGATCTTCTATGCATCATAATTTCACACTAAATGAAACTATGACATGGTTGCAAGGCAATAACCAGAAGTTTTAATGATTTGTAAGGAGTTGCGTAACTGTTATACATTAATCATACTGGAATGCAGTGTTTTGTACAAAGTACTGCTTTTAAAGATGTATCTTAATTGATTTGTGCAGTTTATTTTAGTCTCATGTTTCTGTGGGGAATGCAGCCACATAGTTACATTACTTCCTGTCTTTCAACTTTAGGTTGAATCTATTAGTTTCCCAGCTGATTCCTTACTTCCTTTATAGAGAGAAGGAAATATTCTCATAGTTTTGGCTTTTTTGTTACAAAGTGTTCCCTAAAATCTAGGTTGTGTCTCCTGGGTTTGAAAGTGTGCATATTTATGACAAATGTAGGACATTTCCATCCCATTAAACTTTCAACAGATACTCCAGCACAAAACAAAGGCTGTTACTTGGTGCCAAGTTCTTACAAGCTTTTACGTTTTAATAGAATATGATACCTTTCATTCAGTCATTGAATAGTATTTGGCCAGCTATTTTGTGGCCAATTAGCTACAAGAATTGTTTGCTTTCCAGTTGAGGACTTAGTCAGTACTACCTGTTTCAGCAGTAGCTGAATAACAACAAAAATCCCACGATGGTTCAATCCCAGTTAATAACTGTTCCAAAAGAAATACAAAACTAGCAAAAGTAAAGGTTCAAGTATCTGCGCAAGTGCTGGCTGGCAAGAATTCTATTAACTCATATGATAAAACACCCAGTGTTATATATGAAAAACAGGGGAGCTGTTTTGAAAGTTTTATCAGCTGTCTGTTGATCCAGGATCAGGGAGGCAGTTTCTCAATGTTCAGTGTTTTCCTCAGTGAAATATGAAAAAGTGCTGCAATTAAATGTCTTGTAAGATCTACAAGACATTAGTAAGAGACAGTATTTTTCTAGAGCTCTTTTTTACAATTCATGTGAGAATGATGAAAGTACTATTCCTGTGCAATAAGAAGGATAAATCTTAACATACTTGAAATAAAAGTACTGAAACATTAAATGAAACCTTGAAGCATTTTAATTTAGAGCTTTGGTGAGCTATAGATTTGTGCACTGTGTTCATGCTTCGTTACAACAAAATACAATATCTAAATCAAAGTAGAATAACAGTTAGCATGAGAACAAAATCTCAGTATTAGATTTATGAAAAAAATGCTTTCTTAGGTAATTTGTTGGAATATGAAGTCCTTAGCAGATAGGTTATTTAGTCTTTTAAGACTGTATAACAAAATTATGATTTGCCTTTTTAACAACAGCTGGATATACAGAACTAAAATGAAAATCGCAATATCTGGACAGGTTTATTTCAAAACCTGTTTGCTTTTTTCCAGATTTGCCTTCTGAGAAGATTCCACACAAGTCCCTCAGAGATTTTTAGATTGTTGATGATACAACATCATATTTAGTTTTTCAATATTAAAAAGAATAGTAGGATCTAGGAAGAAGTTACAACAAGGAGCATTTGTGTATAAGTCACATTATTTCTTCAGGCAAAAAGGTCTTATATAGAGCATGCAAGTTTTATATTAAAAGGTAGTTTGCCAGCACATATAACAACCAGCAGTGATAATACTTTGCCTGATTTGAAAGTGTTTTCATGTTCGTATTTAGGGCTTATTTTTAATTCTCCCTGCTAACTCTAATACATCAAGTGTGATGGAGGATCTTTCTTGTTTCACAGCTATTCTCTCCTTGTAAATTTTGATCTAGAGGAGACCTAATTAGGTCCTGCAGAATCAAGACTAAGAAATGGCTTTAGCCATTAGATACTGGTGGCCCCCATGGCAGGAAATGGGTTTTCTTAAGAGGCCTAAATTCTGACAGTTTTGGAGATGAAGGATTCTTCCTGTACAAGTAATTCCAACCTACTTCAGAGCACATGCCTTTTGTGATGGTAGCAGTTCCACCTTTGATCAGCTGACTAGTAAGATCTGATTGATACTGCCATGTAAGTCCACCTCCCCACAATTGGGCATGGCTGTATTTCAGTTCAGAGCATTCTGAGCTTGATCTAAAGCGTGTAAATGATGCTCACCAAACAGTTGGAGAACTAAGTGGAGCAGCCATCTCCTTTGTGAATCCATTTTCAATAATTAACTGGATATCCAGTGACTTTTAATTGGGAAAATGGTTATGCTAGCTTTACAACTCCTAAATTCACTGTGATCAGAACAAAAGCTGTTTTGTACTACTAAATGTGAGAATGTTAAAGCTGATCCTGACTAAACCAATATAAAATAATCTGTAGTGATGTAATATTTAATGATAACCTTTAAAACTTTATACCAGTTTTTGCTGTTAAGAGTACAAATGACTTACAGACCTCAAGGAATAATTTTTTGTGATATCTCTGAGCACCAGGGTAGTCTCCTTTTTCAAAGGAAATCAGAGCTCAGTATATATCACTGAGTAAGTGTCTCCTTGGGCTAGAAATGGCAGGAACATTAATGTTTGCCTAGAACTGGGAAAGTATGTCAGCGTACTTCTTACTAAAGTCAGTGCTTTTGCTTTAGATACAGGTGTGTGTTTGGTTGTTCTCCCTGTTTGTGTGAAATGGCGTCTGGAGTTCCTGTGGCTGCTTTGGTGGAGTTACATTCCTATGCCACTGTAAATACAGAATTAGAATTGGAGTCAGGTATGTGAGAAAAGCCCTCCAGACAGTGTCTACTCTAGCTTCTCACTTGAAACTGGTCCCATTAGAGTGAGTTGTTCAGGGCCTTTTCCCAACCAGACTTGAATGTCTTCAAGTACGGGAGCTCCACAACAGGACAGCCTGTTCCAGTTTGTGACCACTGTCCTGGTGGGTTTTTTGTTTGTTTTTCTTTTCTTCTTAATAGGTCTGAATTTCTTGTTTTCCAACTTGTGACCTTTGCTTCTTGTCCTTCAACAAGATTCAGGCTCCATCTTTTCATCATTCCCACCAGGCAGATAGCTACTTCACGTCTTCTGCAGGCTGCACAAACTCAGCTGTCTGTATGCCATGTGCTCCGGTCCCCGGCTCCTGTCCGTGGCCCTCACCCAGAATGTCATTGTCTTGTACTGAGGCCAAGTGGGACACGTACTGCATAAGTACTGGCCTCATAAGTACTAAACAGAGGAAAATTATTGTTTTCCTGGACCTGCTGTCTGTGGTGCCCAGTATGGGATTTGCTTTCTTCACTTCAAGGGCACACTTCTGGCTTATGTCCATCTTGTACCACAGGCGTTATTCCGCAGAGCTGTTTCATAGCCAGCTGGCCTCCAGCCTATACTGGTGCATGGGGATATTAAATTGCATGACTTTGCATTTGTGTTTGAGTTTCCTGAAGTTCCTGTCAGCCCATTTTTTCTAGACCCCTATAAGGAACAGCTCCACCATCCAGTATATCAGCTGTGCTCCCCAAGCTGGCGTATTCCAGACTTGCAAGAGTGCATTATATCTCCTCATCCAAGTTATTAATTAAATTATTCCACTCTGCAATTTGTAGATGCAGACTCTCTGTCTCTCACCTATTGCATAGAAGCCTCAGTTGTTCTGTGACCTTCTGGTCTAACTTAGATGCTTTCCTTACTCTCTGAAAAGCCCCATGATTCATTTGCAATGAGTGGCTCAGTGTTGCTGCAAATTCTCCTGTGAGAATTGCATCAAACTTTATCCATTCAAAAAACAGTAAATCATGTAGTGACGTTTCACGAGAGAAATCAGAACATGAGCACGGGTGGCAGAACTTGAGCAGACATGCAAAGAGGATGAGGAGGCTGCAGCCCAGTGCTGAGGTGCATGTCTGTTGGCACTAAGACAGTAGCTGATTGTGGGCTACTTGGCACATTAAATATAAAAGATTGCAAGTCCTACAGTGAAGGCAATAGAATCATAGATCATAGAATCATTAGGGATTGGAAGGGACCTCAAAAAATCATCTAGTCCAATCCCCCTGCCACAGAAGGATCACCTAGGCCAAGTCACACAGGAACACATCCAGGCAGGTCTTGAAAGTCTCCAGAGAAGGAGACTCTACAACCCCCCTGGGCAGCCTGTTCCAATGCTCCGTTACCATCCCTGTGAAGAAGTTCCTTCTGATATTTGTATAGAACCTCCTCTGTTCCAGCTTGCCCCCATTGCCCCTTATCCTATCACTAGATGACATTGAGAATAGCCTGGCAATAGAAATGATTAGCAGTATGGCTCTCTTTAAACTCATTCTCTTAATACGTCTGCACTGTTGGCTGTGTGGGAGCAGTGATATTGATGCAAGGTCACCTGCCACTGCGCTCACAGCTCTGCTACATCTGTGCATCACTGATTTTGGCAAGGCGGGGCTCCCCCCACACTGCTGTGGCGCAGGATAAGATGGAGAGGAAAGGGCTATCACACTACAGAGCTGCGACCCATTTTAAGATTATGCAAGTCTCTGTGGCACTTTCATTTCGGTTGATGAACTCCCTTTTTGAAGGTGCTGAGTACAGACAAAACACTATTTGGGGGAAAGTTTGAGGAGTAGCAGCAGTCAGTAAGCTCTGCCTGGATTTTACATTACACTATTACAGATTCAGTGATAAAAGTCAATTAAAACAAAAGTGCACAGCATTTTTGCAGGAATTATCTTGGGAATTTATGTTTAGTGTTTGTTATATGTGAACATATGAACCATGCTTCTGTCCTTGCAGTGTGATGCTTTAAACATTGTTACACACTGAGTGGGGATCTGGCTTTCTTTTCATGCTGTTGCAGTGGGAGTACAATACTCTGCAAGAACACATAGCTGACTTCTGCTCGGGTTCTCTTTCTTAGCCGTGATTCACTCAGTAAAGACCAAATCAGGTCTGACAGTCCGGAGATTTTGCACAAAAATTGAATAATATTTCAGCCATCCTAAGAAAGTTTACTACAGTCCTCTTTAGAAGTGGTACTTTGAGTTTTTGAAGATTGCATCGCATCTTTGTTTTCAGCATTATAAAGATGCTCACTCACACAGGTGGGTCACAGCACAGCATTTTTCACAGGTTTCTTCCTTCCACAGAACTGCACACAACTCCCAGCAGCTTTTTCACGGTGAAGAGACAGACTTGGATTTGGGTTGGATATGGATTTACCTGCAGTCAGTCTCTGGTCCCTGTGCCTGAAGTCTGCAGTGTAGGTCATGCCTTCAGGATACAAACAGTTTAAGCATTAGAAATATTTTTGGTTGACCTGTTGTCAATGTACATCAGGTGTCTTTGTCTCTCTTGAAATGAGTTCTTTGCTGTCAAGACTAAGGTTACTCTTTTAATAGTTGCCTCAAATTGTTGCTGCATATTTGCTAGTCTGGAGTGAATTCCTGTGATTCTCCAAGTCAATTAGTCTGTAACTAAATAATCATGCAGTTTTTTGCTTTAATCTTTTTACAGTTGTTCAGTGAAAAAATAAGTGGAGCAGAAGGAACGAAGCTAGATGAAGAATTTCTAGAGATGGAAAGGGTAAGGAAAGTATTGTTATGTTTTTCAATATTAAGCTATTGCACAATCAAAGAAGTCTCACATTTCAAGTGACAGAGCAGTATTTTAGATTGACCTGAGAGGGAAACTCCACCATGTACTTCCAAACAAAATTACCTGCAGATAACTGAGTTTCTACTTGAGCCTTGTCAGCAAACCCAAAGGGTGTATGAGCAGAGATTCCACTGACACCTCTCAAGATTGAGGAGACATTTCTGCCGTATGACGTTATTTATGATAAAAACCTAACTACTAGGGTCATTTTTTTCTTTAAGAATTAGACTTATTGGTTTAAAGCCAGGTTCAGAAATTGACACGAATTGTGGAAATCAAGATGCTTGCAATCCACTTATTAGTCCTGTTGCAAAATTAAACCATGTCATAGAATCATTAGGGATCAGAAGGGACCTCAAAAGATCATCTAGTCCAATCACCCTGCCACAGAAGGATCACCTACACAAAGACTCACAGGAACATATCCAAGCGGGTCTGGAACGTCTCCAGAGAAGGAGACTCCACAAGCCCCCTGGGCAGCCTGTTCCAACGCTGCGTTACCCTCACTGTGAGGAAGTTCCTTCTGATATTTATGTGGAACCTCCTATATTCCAGCTTGCACCCATTGCCCCTTGTCCTATCAAGAGATGATCTTGAGAAGAGCCTGGCTCTGTTCTCCTGATACCCACTCTTAGTTCCAGTCTTTGCTTTTTCAGCTGCAGTGTGCATTTTTTAATTGCCCTTATCTTTCTGGGTACTTTTCAGTGTTCATAGCAGAGCTAGGCCACAGCTTTTATCATTGGCAGTTTGAGGAAATAACTCTTGCATGAGTTGTTTTTTTTCCCAGACATGCACTTTTAAATTTATTATTTATACAGGTGTCTAGGTTTCCCTTTCTTTGGCTACAGAATAACTATTTCCTTTCTCTGTAATAAAAGGGGAGAAATAATGTGCAGGTCCTAAGAGAGGGAAAGGGGAAACAAACCAGAAAGGTGATTCTTATGAATTTTAGACATTATTAATGGGAAGACAGTGCAAACTATTGCTCTAAATGGCCATGACCCCAAGAGGAGGATATGTTCAGTCTTTTTTATCTGTGGAGAAAAGTACTCTTAGTGACAAATGTTGGCCTGACAGGAAAGTTGTAGTCTAGGATGTGTAAGCAGTAAAGACTAATGGACTGGTAAGGCAAGACCCCATTTTGATACAAACCTTTTCTCCTTCCTAGTACCATCTGCCAGTTAATGTTTTCAGTAAAATCATGTCATGACTATGACATGGCTATTTATTTTAAGCTACAATATTGGTTGTATTTTTAATAACATTTTGTAATCAGCTATAATAGAATATTATATCTAATGGAATGAAAAACTTCCTTATGAATTTCTTTTTTCTGTGCTTCTTTTCCAGAAAATCGATGTTACCAATAAAGCTGTAACAGAGCTTCTGTCCAAATCCACCGAATACCTTCAGCCAAATCCAGGTAGGATAGGAAAAACAGGTGTCTTCTTACTTGGAAATTCATCCTGTGTGTGAAATGAACAGCTCTAAAGGTTCTATGTAATAAATCTGATCTGGAATGCATTTAGCATGCAGCACAGAGTACCCTTTACTGGGTGTGTACAAGCATGACGTGTTCTTATTTGTGATGGATCTCTTGGAGTGGACCACAAATCCCTAAAGTGAAGGGAAAGCACACATTTTTTTAGCAGATATATTAAAAAGTTACTGGATTTAACTCATGGACTTCCACCATCAGTGGTACTGCTGGTTATATAACTGTGGGAGAAAGGCTGTTACTTGGTATAATGAGGTCTTGCATGCCCTGAGTAGTGCTAGGGCTCAGTGGATTTGGCATTTTTAGTTACTAGACATTTTAAAAATGTTTTTTTAAGAAACAGGAAAGGAGACGTGTTTACGTTTTCAGTCAATCACAAAATTTATCTGTTATGAGCTTGATTTACTATCTGTACCAGCTGCTGGGAGAACCTTCTTTTCTGAGAACTAACTGGATTCCTGTTTAGGGACCTATACCAGTAACTTCAGAGAGAAGTCTCTCGCTGATATCTTATGAGATGCATATCCTTGAAGAAGTGTGATGGGTTATGTGTAAATCAGGATGGTAGGACTGGTGACTAAGAAATATGGGCAGTGGTCTGAAGTGGAAGCAGGGGAGGTTTAGATTAGATCTTAGGAAGAAATTCTTTACAGAAAGAGTGGTGAGGCATTGGAACGGCTTCCCAGGGAGGTGTTTGAGTCACCACCCCTGAAAGTATTTAAGAAGCATGTAGACACAGTGCTTCATGACAGGCTAGAGTGGCAGGTATGAGGGGGCTTATTTTCTATTTTTCAATCTCTCAGGTGTTAAGTTTTTTTGTTGGTGTGGCTATGGTGGGACTCGGTGATCTGGGAGGTCCTTTCCAACTGTGATGATTCTGTGATTCTATGATTTAGTACCAAGGCCTGGCTGCCATTTTCAAGATGAAGCTAGTCACCGTGGTCCACATTCATCAGAAATGCCCTGCCCATGGTCTCTACTGCCTTAAAAAATCTGATGAGTGATAGCAGTAAGGAGTAAAACTCTACAAGACTAAATGCCTGGTTTTGTCATGATATGTCTGTGATAATGATATATCTGTCTATGATAATAGATTCATTTGCCTGTACTAGGACATTCTTCAGAATAAATATAAATAAAAATGGGGAGAGGTGGGTAGTCACAAAGTTGTCACAAGCAATAGAGGGAGAAAGAGAGCACAAAATAGGATTTGGCTGTACTTGTATCCATTCTATGTTTGCTTTCTACGGTATTTCTAATCAAGGAGTTCACAAAGCATGAATATTCAAAGGAATGTGAGTATTGGTGAATATCTAGAGAAGAGGAGAAGCACTCTTGCTACATATGGGCCTGGAGAAATGATGTTCATTCTATTGGGAATAAAAAGCTGTTGCTTATGACCCACATTGTTGAATGTGTTTTTATCTCAACTTTTGACTATTGACTATGGAGTTCTGACAACAGAACATTTCTGATTCTACATTTCTTGTTAAATGATTCATTGCTTTAAATATATTAGTTTTAATAGTATTTTTATAACTTTATTGTTATTTTTTGTGTCCTTAGCATACAGAGCCAAGCTAGGAATGCTGAATACTATGTCAAAGATCAGAGGACAAGTTAAAACCACAGGCTATCCCCAGACAGAGGGACTCTTAGGAGACTGCATGATACGGTATGGCAGAGAGCTTGGCGATGATTCTATGTTTGGTGAGTTTGTGTATTTCCTTTGTGAATATTTCAGTATAAAGATTTTTGCCGAGTATTACTAAGTGCCATTACCTGTGTAAATAGCTACTGCAAGTAAGATTGGGTACAGTGATCAGGGGATGACTGATAGAAATGACGTGATGCTTCTGCATATTTTTACACTTCTCTTGTAGGTGAGTTTGATAGCATTACTGCTGATGCTGTCTGATGATTCCTATTATTACCATAACCATTTTAGTTACCAGTTTGACAAACCTAAGTAATTTAAGATGATTCTTAGATACACTGCATTTCTTTACATAAAAATGGTTACTCTACTAAGGGAAAAAATATCATAAAATAACATTATGATAATATAATATGATATATATGATATTGATATATGATATATATGATATATGATTATATATATTGTGATATATAATATGATAATAAATTATTATAACCCACTCAGTGGGTGCTTTTCTATCTGGGATTAAGAGAGAACCTGGAGAACTACACAACAAAAGGAGAATCCTCGTTTGGGGCAAGAGAGGGAAATAGGGCTAGGGAGAGGGTGGGCTAGGCTGGGACTGTGAGCAGAAGCTGATACAAAACTGACTGGCTTTGTTATGGACCACTGTTACTATCTTCAATTTTACACATAGTGGATTTCTTGAAATAGTAGCCGCTGTGTAGGTTTAGGGACTTTATACCAAGCAGGTGCTGCATAGAGGAAGACATTGCCAATAGCCACAGACTTGTTTATTCTCTTTGTGAAGATGTTTTTGTGGTTTTGCAAAAGCAATGGGAATTCTAAATAAAACCAGGGAAGGAGAAAGAGCAAACACCATTCTGCCTGTAGGTACTTCCATGCTTAATAAAGTACACAGCTATGTTAGCTATGTGGTTTTGAAGAAGCAGCAAGAATTTGGACCAAAAGGAGGTTTGGGAAAAAAGCATAGTGTATGTGAGAAAGCTGTAAAACATGATTTTGTGATTAAAATGCTACTCAATTTTGTGTTGTGTAAATGGATCAGCTTGGCTTGTAGTTTTCCAAGGATGAGGTTTCTAACCTATGCTATGACAGGAAGGAAAATAATATTATTTTCTTCCCTGATGCCATTCAGGAAAACAAGGGTATACTTACTCTTTGAGGATCTGCAGCAGATATAAAGATACCTGTTTGAAGTAGCTGTTCAATAACACATTTTCTGGTTTTAGATATATTGAGATGTGTAAGTAGGCTGTTCTGTACCATAGGCCTTGCATTACTGGATGCTGGTGAAAGCATGAAGCAAATGGCAGAGGTGAAGGACTCACTTGATATTAATGTCAAACAAAATTTTATTGATCCTCTACAGTTATTGCAAGACAAAGATTTAAAAGAGATTGGGGTAAGTTTTCCAGTGTAAAGCTTCACTTACCAGAGTCAATCAAACTCTGGCTCCTGAGATTTTTTTTAAAAAAGCAATAAGGTAAATAAATTTAACTGCATTTAAGTTTGTTTCTCTAGGAAAACAATGATGAAAACTGCTTAAAGTCAACCCCTGGCTATTGCTCTCCTGTCTAACTTACTCGGTATATTCCTTATTTATTCAGTACAAGAAAAAAAGTGAGGAAAACTACATTCTTTATTTTTCTGCTGTTTTATTTTCATCAACATTTACATTAGTGCTTATGAACATGTGAGTGGGCTGAGATTTTCTATGACTGGTTTTCCTATCTGCTGTGTCTTGTCAGCCTAAAACTGATAATGGATGATGAATAAAATTCTTGAAAATGATGACTCAGGGCAGTTGCAGAGCAATCTGAAAAATATGATAGAATGGTGAAATGCTATATAACAATACAAAGTAAAGTAGATTCTCTGCATCTGTCGATTCCAGTAGCCTTGAGTAACAAGCAAGTTAAAACCCTGATGAAATGCAGAAATGAAAATGATTTTGTTTGTTTGGAAAGCACAGAGAAAATATACCGAAAATCTCTTGATGCCTATAGCTGCCTCCTGTGATACATAACTGTTTTCAGTTGCAGTTCTTCTGGACTGATGAAAAGAAATTGCTCGATGTTAATTTTAATGAGCAGTTTGTACTGTGACTACATCCTTTCTGTAAGTCGGTCAATCCCATGATTTTTGCAACAGAAAACCTTGTGCAGTTATAACAGACAGAAGTGTCAAGCTGACATCTGACAAAGAAAGCAAGAATACAAGATCTGTTGAGCAGTGCTTATGGAATGAGATAGGAAAATAATCCTTTAACTTTTGGCTGTAGTATTACAAGTAATTCAAGAGATAAAATTGAATGAAATATAGAATATGGGAGGGACACATCTTTAGATTGGATCCTGCTTCTCATTTAGACAATCTGAGGTGTGGCACATTTGGTGAGTCTGTGCCTAAGTTTAGCAAATCAAGATAACACTTGAGGAATTAGCTAACAAATGGCCGCTTATTTAAAATTTCATTCACATGTACAGTCCTAGACTTCCCTAATGCTGCCTCAGATCAAAGAGATAAACTGGATGATCTCTGAGCCTTGTGTTTCTTCTATTTTGCATATATTTGCATCCATAACTGAAATTTCCTTGGATGTGTTTGTTTGAACATGTCCTGTTTGTACCTTCTCATAAATGTTTTGTCTTATTTAGCATCACTTGAAGAAACTAGAAGGGCGCCGTTTGGATTATGATTATAAAAAGAAGCGTTTTGGAAAGATCCCAGATGAAGAAGTCAAACAAGCAGTAGAAAAATTTGAAGAGTCGAAGGAACTGGCTGAAAGAAGCATGTTCAATTTCTTAGAAAATGATGTAAGTCTGCCCTGCATTTTTGTTTGCTGCAGTACATTGAGGAGGGCAATGTGTGTGGGATTGGATAAAGCCTGGCCCATCCTTCCTGGGAGGTAAGGTCAGAAAGCAGAAAGTGTGCCTCTTATAATCTCCTGTCAGAGAGGAGCACAATGCACTTCAGTAAATGGGAGAACTCAAGAATTGAGGAAGTCTGTCTGGAGGTACAGTGTCTCAGACAAGATTGTCACAAAGGTTTTAAGGAGTTTTGTAATCTCTGAGCAATGAACAATCTGAGAGTAGAACATGTTTTGATCAGTGGGAGGGAGAAATCTGGGAGACTAACATTGTCCTTGACCTGCTGCTGAAACTATGAGCTGGGGAGTATACCCTGCCTGCACTTTCTGAATTGTAGCTCACTGACAGTCAAAACTTTGCTGCTGATGTGTCTCTGAATAGTCTTACCTCTGAAAATCATTGTTATTATTGTCTGGCTCTGAGAATTACTCCACAGTGTTTGTTTGTGACTTGGTCTCAGGTACCTGGACTTTGGCTCAGAATCCAAGCCCGTCAGGTTTAAGTAAGAAGCAGCTGTGATCTTTCAGGATAATCCTTTCCTGTCCACATGCACAGGATGAGCAGGATGTGATTTCTCCCATGTAATCAGGGTATTGTTGGGAAAGAGAACTGGATCTGTTTGTGTCTATTCCAAAGCTTTTTCTCCTGTAGATGCAGCATCATACTAAGAAAATAAGAAGTGTGCACTCTTCTGTGAACAAACTACAGCAAAGCGGAGCTGTTAAGTGGCAATATTTAGCCACAAGCAGCTTCTTCCTCTCTGCACACCACAGTAATGGCCAGTTATAAACTGGCCTGCAGCTCCTAAACCATTTGTGAGTGAGACACTTCTGTTGCAGCAGTGTTTAAGTCAGTAAGCCTCTTGCTGTTTTAACCAGTGGAAGTTATTCATGGGCTCCAAAAGATGTATCCTCTTCTATCAACAACTTCACCACACTGTTCTGTGTCGGGCTCTACCATTGCCAGGTTGCAGTGTATGTGTTTTATAATATAATTCTGCCTTTCATAGAAGCTGAGAACTGTTTCAGATAGTGTTAATCATTAGTCAAAGCACCAAACTGAGGATAAAACCGAGTATTGATAAAAATGGTTTATCCGAGCCACTAGAGAACAGATGAGTTAATGCTTTCTAATATAACTAATTCTGCTGTTGGGAGAGGGTGAACTGGATGTCCCTTGGAGGTTTTTTTCATACACACTTTCAGTTGTTCCTGTTTAAAGAAACCTCTCTTCTCCTTCTATTCCATTTTTCATGCTGACTCAAGTCTGTCTGTCCTCCTCAAGCGTCTCATTACAGCCTTGTATAACCCCAGACTGTCTGACTGGGTTTGCAGAGATCTTAACTCTGATTCATTCCATTCCTTTCCAGCTCCCCAAATGTCTTCCTTTCTCTGTCTCCTTGCCCTGCAGTCTGTGTGGTTCCAAATCATCTTGCCAGATGCCTTTCCCGAACTCAGTCCTGATCCACATCTCTTTCTCAGGATTTTTTTGCACAGCTGATTCCAGACCTCATACCTGGGCACTGTTGCATGCACTTCTTATCACATCCATCTTCTGCCTTTCCCACACAGCCAGTCCCAGGCTTCTCTGGCTAAGTGACTTTAAGTCCTTCGTATAGTTTCTCGACCTTTTTCCCAGTCTCTCTCTCTCTTTTCACAATGCACAATTCCATATCCCTCCTGGCTTAAGAGGTAGCTAGTTTGGGCAGCCCTTGTCTATGCATTATCTCTGATCACGTTATCCAAGCTTCAGGCGCTTTGTGTGTTATCCTTGGCTGGTTGACATTACTTGCTGTCTTGTGACTGGAATGGACTTGTGTCAGCTGTTGATTTGGTTTGGTGCTTTTCATTTCTGTATGCTACGTGACAACTTTTGGCTCTCTTGGAGCCCAGTCAGAATTTCTAATGTTCTTTTTAACCAAGTAAAAGCAGACAAAGTATAGCACAGAATTGCCATGGGTCCATAAAATATTTGCAGAAAGTTTACTCGAGTAGTTTCTCATGATCCCATGTCTGAAGGCATCACAATGGAATTGAAACATGTCAGATTTCTTGGGGTTTGCCTTCTCAACATTGCTTTAAAGGACAAGGACAAATAATACCTGCTACTGCTCCATCCCAAGTACAGCTTCAACGTTTCATTTTGTCTTGGGGAATGAGATTATTTGTTACCTCGTGAATAGAAGTATTTTTACTTTTCTTTCTCCTTCACCTTCTCCTTTTCTTCAGCATGTATATTTTTAATGATTGGCTGACACTTTTAAAATCCAAGTAGATAAATTATGTTTCATTTATAAATACTGCCATCTAGTGAGGCAAATCCAGATCATTTCTGGAATGGAATTTGTAAACATGAATAATAAAGACTAATGGGTCTGAGTCATAGGATCTGTCATGATATCATTTCTTCAAACATTGCTGATCAGAAAAACCACACTTTCACCTGCAGAGGGTTCATGGCCTTCTAAATGTGTATGCTTTGGGTGTTGACACACAGCTGGCTTGGAAGTTAACAGTGAAAGGGATTTGTACATTGTGAAAGGAAACAATTCCAGGACCCAGCCCTGAGTTAGTGATCTATAACTTACACCTCAGTTTTGTTCGTTTTCTGACTTGTAATTTTTTTGATAGAATCACACACTCTTTTTTCAATAGCCTCCACAAGGTATCATGGTCTTCTGAGATACTAGGTCTGTTTTGAATTATCTGTTTGCTTATCTTTCAGCTGAATGTACTTCAGTTCTCACAATTTTTCTGTCCATGTTTCAGGTAGAACAAGTTAGCCAGTTGGCTGTGTTCGTAGAAGCAGCACTAGATTACCATAAACAATCCACAGAAATTTTGGAGGACCTGCAGAGGAAGCTGCAAAACCGGTAAGATTAAACTAATCAGAAAATGTTTAACCTCTTTTACAGCTGAGGTTTATGAACGTGAGAAGTCCCTGAAGCAACAGATCTTGTAGCACCATCTCACAGATGCATGGTTGCTGTGCTTTGTGCCTTACTGGACTTCGTTGCTTTAAACAGTTGCCACCTGGCAACTTCATGGTGTGCTAGGAGCCTTTAATGTGATGCAGGATCTGCTCAAAAAACTTGGAGTGCGTGCAGAATCTCTCACATCTGTGGAGGTTAATCATGACAGCTTCCATTTGTTTGTAGGTTTATTTAAGCTAGCATACTTTGAGTTGTGTTTTGGAAGCTTTGCTGAGAAGTTGGCCTCTTTTCATTGAGATTAAGGGGTATAACAAAGCTCTGCAGCAAAGTAAGGAAATAGCCAGCTGGCTAGGAACACAGTTGTGTTGTAATGCACTTCTGAGTGGCCCAGGTACATTGTGACATCTTAGTAGAAGGAAAAAAACCATAAAACACTGCTCTAATTAATCACTCAGAGAACCAGCAGAGAACAGGAGACCTCAATGACTTGAGTGTCACCATAGCACATTAACATTACAGGTGTGGAGTTGAGATAATTGGGATTTTCCTGAGACCAGCTTGGATGCGGTGGCTGTGAGTAGTAGCATTGGGATAGCTGTAGACACTCTATCATCCTAGCTGGAGAGGCCAGTGAGACAAGGAGGTCTCAACTGGGCCACATGCACATACAAGTATGAAGCTGTTTGTACACACCAAGTGGTTGTTTCTGATTTTCCCTAGTAAAAAGGCAACACATAAGATGCAATCCCTGTCCTGGCTGGGGTTCTGCAGATGTCATTTACAGATGTGCTTTCCAGGGAGCCGATTGCTGGAAATTGCGCTGTGGTTGCCCAGCACTTCTGAAGCTTGGGTCGATAAGCTTTTATGCCTCTGCCAGCAGGGCCAAAGTATTAAATAAAATAGAGACTTGCTGACATTTAAACACTGCATGAGAACTGAATGGCTTTCAGTGACTAAACAGTGCTCCACAAAAAAAAATTTAAAAAAAGCCTAAAACCCAAACAAGGTAAATCTCTTGCCATCCTTTGTGTTCCAGAATAAATGTAGCATCCAGTCGGCCTAAACGTGAATTTAAGCCAAAGCCTGTAATAACTACAACTCTGGAAATTGGTGATAATCAGCAGCACAATGGGATTGCCTATAGTTCTTCCTTAAAATCATCAGGTAGGTCTGTGGACACAGGATTCATATGTCTATGGATGTTCTTCCAAAATATTGATTGAAGTATTCTTTGGACCATAAGAACAATAAATGCATAGGACATCATCAGTATCTATGCATCTGATCCAGTTTGTTTCCCAGATCTGGAAATGGAACCGTGAAGCAGGGTTCTTCTCAACAGTCTCCCATCCATCTGAAACCTAGGTGTGACATTCTGCTTGGTTTTATAGGCTCTTTGTGTGGCCACTGAGGGTTAGAGAAGAGAGGAGAGGCACTTGAAAGAACATATTTCATTTCTTGCAAAGACAGATGCCTAAGGTGTGTTTTATCACTGTCTGAAGTATCTCCAGATGCTAATTCCTTTCCACAGTCTAAGACCATAAATGATCAGTACGGGATCACAAGTATCAGCCATGTAAAAGTTAGAGAGATTGCTTCCACTCTTACTGGTTTTATTACATACACTGTCCCCTAAAGAATGCATCCTAAAGTGTGTGCATTGATGAATTGAAATACTGAGGTAGCAATGCAGAGGTAGCATCCTTTTGATGCCATCAAAAAACCCCAAACAACTGATGAAAGCCTTTGAAAGCTGTATAAATGGTAATAATTAGTGAAGTTACACTAATTGAAATAGCATTTCCTCATCTCATGAATAAAATCCTTTTGCCCTATCTTTGCAATGGCTACAGGGCACAATGCGAAAACACCAAGTGAGAAAAAAAACCAACCACAACCACAAAACACAAAAGACAATGCACAAAGAAAAAGACAATTTTTCTATAAACATTACTTGTAAGGAAAATAAACACGAAGCAGTGAGGCAAGGGTTCCCTTCTCTACTTGGCATGATGTCTAGGATGTTTTTCTGAAGCTTTTTTTGTTGTTTTTATTTCTTCACTCTGTAATTTTCTCTTCTCCCTGGTTTCAGTCCTTTTTAAATATGAGAGAACTACAGGGGAAATGCTAAAGCTTGGAGCTGTAACTTCATGGTCCTTGTAACTCTTTAATTTTCTTGTACTCAGCTATAAAATGAAATGACTATACAACCTGTACTGAAGGGGATTTGCTGTAGTTTGGTTGCATAAATCCACACAGCAAGATCTTATTCCTCTCTTTGCTTTTGAGCCTCAAGCTACTTGAGGGTGTGTTGGCAAAGCTCCTCATGCTCCGAAATGCTTAAAGCAAGTTCTGCATTGCTGTTAAGTGTAGGATTGAGGGAGACAACCACTTCTTTGCACTCTTCTCCCAGTTTAGATCACAGGGTCTTCTTTCAAAGCATTGAAAATTATCTTTGCAACACATCTGGATAAAAGTAGCATAACAGCCTTTATGAAAATTCAACATAAAATTTCCAGGTTCCTATCAATTACTTGTCAAGTTGTATAGGCTTTTTTCCCCTGCTTTACATGTGCTGTAAATGTAGAGAAATGAGATTCAGATTCATCATTTTTTTCAGTCTGTGTTACAGTACTTTTACATTGCCACAAAGTAATCTGTCCAAGGTGCCCTTTAAGAGTAGTCAGAAAAGTAGTAGTCAGAAAAGAGTAGTCAGAAAAGGCAGGCTAGATGACTTCTCAAGGTTGCTTCCCATTAGATAAAGATAAATCCCAGTTTCGATTAGGTGAAATTCAGTGGATAAAGTGAAAAACACATGACTGCTGGTCACAAAGATCACAAAGGAGGGAGTGAGCCACTTACTTTCATTGATTCCATTCTGTTGCATCATTTTGCCCGAGTATCTCTAAATGATGGTTTTTCACTTATGCTCAGTGCTGTCAGAATGGAAAAAATAATATAACCATCAAAGAGACAATAAAGAGAAATGGGACCTATCTAATAATTATTGCTGTGCTTAATGGTGCAAATAATTTCAGAAAGACCATGTCTCCTGTCTTTTTCCTCCTGAAGAAGGTGCGGATGCTGTGCTTACCTCTGCAGCAGGTACAGTTGTCAGTGAAATCACTGTTCATTCTTTCTACTTCATGTTTATACATGAAATACTGTGGAGCTGCAGTAGGGTCAGTGTGTCCTGCTTGCACATGAAGAAACCTTTCTGTTCATGTATCATGAAACAGATGAGATTTGTGATCCATGATTTAGAATTGTGAACCAGGCAGCTTTAAGCAAAACTGCTAAATGTTTTAAAGCCTCTGTGTGACAGGGGGATAGTATCATGATCACAGTTAGAAAATGGACATCTTCATCCTACACAAACAAGCATTTTCATGCTTAATTTTTCCTGCTAACACACTGACACTATCAAAAAGTCGGCCTTTCTCTGATAGTGCTTACCTTGAGTAACACTCAATAGTATTCAGCAAACCCACGGAAGTCTACGGGACAGTTCAAAATAAATTTGGCACAATTACTACAATCCAGTTCTGAGCACTGAAATGGCTTTTCCTTTGTTTCAAGTAAATTGTTAGCTTCTTGGAGCAAAATTAGTATTTGCCTTTGTATGGTCCCCAACACGTGGGATTTATTTACTGTTGGTTTGCGTGTATTTGCAGGGTCAGATTCACAGAAACCAAATTATAATACTGTGAATTATTTAGCTGCTTTGATTAAGTACAGACAACAAATAGGTATTTTTGTTCTAATTCGTTATTCTCAGTCAGCTGCAGCTGTGAGCCTCATCTGGCTCATTTTAGAGCTCACTTTAAATGCTCTATTACATCATGCCTTTCCTTCATTTTGTTTGTCAGGTTTGACTATGATAGGAAATAAATGGATCTGTTTGCCACATGTTGGAATGTAACATAAGCATCCAAGTGTTTACTCACTGTAGCTGTGAAGGAGGCTTTGATTACTTACTTTAGCAAGCTTCCAGTGATTATTAAAGTATAACCTTGCTATCATATGTATGCACCATGGTATAGAAGTCAGTGGATGTAGATACAGGCGGTAACTGCCTTTGAGGAAAACAAGCAAACAAGCAAAAAATCAAACCAACATTGAACGGCATTCTGGTTTCATCCAGTAACACTGCGGACATCACAGACAGCTTCTTGCTTAACTTGGCTTTGGTGCTGTCCAGGTTTGAATGACAAGTTGTCATTGAATGAGACAGTGAGGTATTGCAGTTTAACTCAGAACTGGCAGGGTGTGTGTTGTTGCGAATGAGCATAAACCCCATTTTCAGGAGGAAAAAAAAGGAGCGCAATTTTTTTAGCTTAAATCTCTGCCACAGTAACTGAAGTGCAAACATATATAGAAGTGCATAGATATATAGACAGAAAAAGGCTGGAATCATGTCACCAATTCTATGATGTTAAACAGTGTGTGTTGCAGGCTTATCAGACAGTGCTGCCCCTATTACATTTGTCAGGGATGCATTGTCTCATTGGATTACACAGCAGCAGCAACTGCCTGACTCTAGTAAAGACTTTAACCGATCCTACAGCCTGCAGTGAAACTGGTTGTTCTGGCTGCAACCGTTACTTAAAAATCATCTCAGGCTGCCAGACATTTCTTTTCAGTTCTTTAGAGCCTAAAATGAACCAAATGTTAGCCTTCTCTTACCAGGTACTTCAGTTGCAGAAATTAACTGGCTTGCAATAATAAAATAGCCCCATTGGAACAGTAGGTGAAAGCAAGGAACTCTGTTACTTATTCAGAGTGTAGCCTTCTGCTGTTGACAGTTCCAGTGAGCTGGTACCAGTTCCACCTTGGCAAAGACTCAAAATAACTCAGCTATTTTTGAACACAATCAGGCCATTTTTTGCTGGTTAACTGCCTTATCATCTTTTTCGGCTTGGGCTGTTTCAGCAAAAGCGTGTCCTGAACCAAGCTTCCATCTCTATCACTGTACTAGACTAGCTGTAATTTAGTTGGTTTTAGTAAAACTTAGCCACTACCCCATGCCTTCCACCGGCAGAGGCCCAGTCTGTTGGGGTTACAGCAATGCTCTGGGAAGGTTTGCTGAGAGGATCTCTGCTGGCAGCTCTCTTGCACCTGTACAAATAAATCTTTCTGCTGTTGTTATAAAGGACAAAACATGCTCACAGAGTAGAAAAGGAATTCCTACCGCATAGTTTCAACACCAAATGTTACACCTGATTGTATTATTCTCTATTAAAAAGATGCTTTCGGCTGTTGTCATTTACTCATCACAAGAACAGTTATAAAGTGGTTTCCTTAAGAGACTTCTTCTAATTCCTTCTACTAGAAATTGCTTCAGCAATTACTTTGCAGTTGTGTCCTACACATTATTATGATTAGCAGATTACAGTACATTTTTGCATTATTTTTTAACATTGTGGATATTCTGTCTGTGTTAAGTAAATGTATGTACTTGCTGTTATGTTTGCATATGGTATTGTTAATATTTAAAAACAGTGTTTTGGAATTAAAATCTTTATAGCAGGACAAAGACCGTAAGTCACAAGAACATCCTCTAAGTCAACAGAACAGCCAGATCCTGCCTCAAAGACTGTTTTTATCTATAAAATTGTTTGACAGGCACAATTTTTCCTAGCATAACCTTTGCTTTAGTTCATATGGAGAATGTGAACAACAAAGGATTTAAACACAGGAACTTGGGAAGCAGTAACCCAGAAACAACTGTTAACTGCTGCAGTGAGGTGAGGGTGGAAGCCTTAATGCAGGAGCAGCTGGAAGCCTTGTTCCTGCAAACGTACATGTAGCATGAAAACGGAGGTGGTCACCTCCACACTGTGCCTCTTTGTAGGACTGACTTCTCAAGCTCTGCTCTCTGATAGGTATTCATACAGTAGCAGTGTGTTGTTTTAAATCGTTATTTATCACCTCTCCCATTGACTTTTCTACTACCTCAGCTCCTACCCTTCCAGTTCTTCTAGCCACCTCTGCAAAGAGATGATCCTGATTTAGACAACTGTGATTTCTCAAACTACACATTTGAGATAAACATAGTTTTAAAAGGGAGGCAACTAGGAATGAAAATGGAGTAGCACATGTAGTAAGGGAGAAAGGACTTGATGTTAATGGGTGAAAACAATGGAAAAAACTGATGGGAATGAATTCATGACAGCAGGGCTACTTTTTTTGACCCATTGCTTCATGCTTAGGGGCTGGTAGAATGTTATGAAGCTCTATTAATACGTGTTTTTTTTCTGTCACTGGGGACAGGTTCTTCAATGCACATGGATCAGCCTTGTTGCCAAGCTCTCTATGACTTTGAGCCAGAAAATGAAGGCGAGCTTGGATTTAAGGAAGGGGACATCATAACTTTGACCAATCAGATTGATGAGAATTGGTATGAGGGGATGTTAAATGGAGAGTCTGGCTTCTTCCCCATCAATTATGTTGAAGTGATGGTTCCCTTGCCTCAGTGATTCTGTCATTCAAGCTGTGAATGTGATTTCATGACTGAAATGGATTCACAAATGTTCTGTCAGTGTGGCATTCTGTGAAAGCCTTGCTGTTTGACTGACTTGACTTTTGTATGCGTCTTTTTAAAATTTATTTATTTTATATTCCAAAAAATTTCACTTTCCCTGACTCATCAACCTGCAAAAAAACCCATACCTAGTTTTTTTGCTTTGTGCCTTGAAGATCACTGTATGAAGTGTTTACTGGTAGCTCTCTGTTGCTCTAAAAATGCATTTCCTTGCTATTGTTGTACTTGGTTTTTTGGTTTTTATATATTTGGTTGCAATGATTTTACTGTTGAAAACTATTTTTTAAAAGCCTATACGCAAAGCTAACTGTAGCCAGTTCCTAAGTTACTGGTGTTGAGCTCTTACCATCACACTAACTAATTGTGAGCAAGTTAATCCATGTTTCACATTGTAAGTTGACAAAAGGCAAAGTGGTTGTTGTCAATATGATGATGTTGTTGTACTAAGTACAAGTTCTCAGCATTGAAAATTCCTATAATTTACTGACCAAACTGAATAAATATTCCTGTGGGATGAGACCGGTGGTTAATGCTTCCATTCCTATACTTGTAGCATTTGTTTTTGAGGGGGAGGTCATGTTTGCTAAATCTGTCAGCTTTCAGGGAAGAAAACAACACTACAATAAAACAAAGGCCAAGTATTAGATTTAGGACAACTCATACACAGGAATTTTAATAATCCTGTGCTCTTCCTGCTGATTTTGTTGCATTGGAATGTCATTTAAAATTTTCTTCTGACAGGAGAATAAGAGAAAAAAGCCTTTGAACCAAGTACAAGCTGATCCTAACTCCAGTGTTTGTGTAAACCTCCAGTGCGATAAATAGGTGAGTATCACTGGTGACAATGTAAAGTCACTATGTAAGAGAAATGTAAAGTCGATACACTTCTAATATTTATCTGAAAGGGGTTGAGAATCAAACAATCCAGGTAAAGAGGGTGTCAGAGGGAAAGGCAAGCTATACCTAAAAATACAAAAAAAAGGCCTCAAAATGAAGGACTGGCACTTTTACTATCAAAATGAAGTCAGGTTTTTATTTGCTAGCTTTCTCCTATTTTGTGTAGTAAATGTATGTAGCAATAACAAAAAGATTCAGCAGCACCAGAGGAACAGGTGCTCTTTTGCCAGTTTCTCTCTGCTCAAGATAAGAAACCAGAAGGAAGCTAAACTCTTTACGTGCAACCTGGCTTGAACCCAGCTGCAGAGTTTCAGTTTTTCCTTGATTCTGTAATCCAATTGAAACAGCATCCCCTGTGTATCACAGGTGCAGGAACTTTTCTATCTAAGAACCATAAATAGCCCCTCACTAGCTCCCAAGACCATAGCTTTCTGATTTCTGTCATCTCTAGCCCTGGCTTGCACAATGGTAACAAGTACAAGGTTGTTCTTTGCAGCTTTGACTAGAAGCCTAGAGCCTGATGCTTGGGGGACATTGGACTTCCTGATGAAAAATAATTTTATCGGGCAAGCAACTGGTAATTAGAGCAGCAACATGCAAAATAACTGATCTTGAACTAGTTCTTGAATGGAAGTTGCCATGACGTTACGGGTACAAAGTTTTTGGAACACTCGTCAAAGCTTTTGCCCCTCCATAGCAGCTAAGAGACACCTATCTCACCAAAATTGTCTTGAGAGAAGAATCACACTGACACCCATAAAGGTTTGTTAGTAATTACAGTATAGAGATATATATCACAGGAAACCAACCATCTGTACAGTTTGCTGCCTGGAAGACAGTTCACGCAACAGGATCCACTGTACAATAGAGAATTGATTCACTCTACAATCAAATAAAAGGTTTTGTTTATTTACTAAGTTGCAAATATTGAAGTTCAAGACTGCTTTCATTAAAGATATTTTTCACATACATAGTTAAAAAAGTTAAAGAAACCAAGATAAATATAAGGTTATAGCAACAGCTGTTTCTGTGTGGGCCATAAGATACAACATTAATTGCTGAAAAGCCAGTATGAAACCAGCATCCACTCTTCATGTCTCAAAACTAGATTTTTTTAAATAACTTGAGAGTTTAAGCTACTACAAGGAAAGCATCACCTTAGTCCTAATGCAGAACAGGTCTTGAATTCAAAAGCAAATACTTTGGGCAAGGGAGGAGGCAGTAAAAAACCAACAAAACCTGGTACTGTATTTGGAGAAGTGTGCAGTCTTAGCTGCTCCCCTCTTCTCACACTCTTAAGTGTACTTTATGTGGCTCATCAAGGCCTTTCCTTTACCAAAGGGCCAGCAGGTCAGAATTTTGTAGTAAAAAGGAGGTAAGAACGATTGGATGCAGCAGCCCAGAGATGCAGCTGCACAGAGACCGACTACTTGAGGACTCAAAGAGCAGGTATTTTTGACATACCTTTTACTATAGTTAGTGCTTTCCAGTTTTAACTTTTGTTTCACCATGATTTTCTTCAGCTCCTTAGAAAGCTTATTGGGATCATCCAAGCAGAGTGCTAGTATTGCTAGTTAGAGTACCCGCTCCACTGGAATGAGATGCTTTTTCACATTTACAGGATACTCCTGTCCAAGTTATATTATATCACAGCACAGCTGGCTCAGACATATCTAGGAATACACAATACAAACTGGTAGATTTCCAGAATAGAAAATCAGTACATTTAATAAGAATGTTTTTACAACTTGATTTTCAAGTGTTTCTAGGAAATTCTCTACCATGTGATCTAGACCAGTTTCATATATTTCAGCAGGACATATTTCAGACTCATGGCTCTCTTCAGTCAAGTGTTTTACTTGACCTGAATTCAGACTTGCTCAATGTGCAAGGTATACATGTAACTACTTTCCTACACAGACTTGAAACAGAAGTAACCTTTGGAGAAATGCCACATCAGAATATTGAGAAGGCTGAGGCAGCCTCCATACTCATGGCCAGGTATTCAGCATGTTTCTACAGCATGTTTAAAAGTTTTGTAAACTGTGTACCCTCCATTCCTGCAGGTCATGGAAACCAGATCCTTGTGTCAAAGTAAAAATAACATCACATAGAGCTTGTATTTTACCGCTTTTTATATTAGTGAATCCAAGAACAGTGTCCAGTATCAGAAGGCAGGACATTCCATCATGTTTCTTACAAAAAGGTCAGATGGGAGATAGGAATTCCAAGTTTCAAGTATTGCAGAAGATACCAAAACACAGTCTGTGCCACCTGGAATTGGTAAGTGTTTGCACATGACCATCTTTGTCCACATTACATGATAGAACAGCTACAATCCTTGTTTTGCTGCAGAAATAAGACAAACAGCCCATTAGTATGGGTACCAGTTTAGTATTTCTTTACAGTTACCCAATTAAATCTTAGTTACTTATTATCTTAGTTACTTATTAATAAAGCAAAACAGATTTTCAAGAGAGGTAGTACCTTAACTATACTAAATGGTTTGGAGGTAGCAGAAAAACAATACAAGTTTTTAAGAATTTCAGTCCATGCAATCCATGAGCCTACACCAAACTGTCTAGTATATCAGTTCTGAGCCACCGAACCTTAACTGGCATGCAGGTTCATGCTACCCTAGTTAGGATGGGAAAAGGAGAAGCAAAAGCAATGCAAACCCTGCCTTGAAAGCACAGCATACCTTCCTTTGCCTCATTGTACTGCATGCAGAAAGTTAACCGTTTATCAGCCTGCCATTACTGGAGTACTACCAAAGCAGCAGAAGCAAACAGGTACTAATGACAAGTACGACAAGAACTCAGACAGTAATGACATGAACATTTGAGTGGAAATATTAGATTTGATTCTTACCATGAATGGCACACACCTGAATAGTAAAGTTGCTGATAAAACAGATTAAAGGTGTAAGGAAAAGTTACTTTTGCTTTTCATCACTAACTGCCAACACACAACAAAAACATGCAACACAAACACCGTGGAGAGACCCTGCTCTGAACACAAAGAAGCTTGTATCACTGAGTCTTTTCATAAGCCTAGAGCTTCTACTGGTGTTACTCCAATCATTTTGGCATACGCTGTGCATTGAGGAGCCCAAAGACCAGAATAGCATTGGAGAACCTTTCTCAACAGCCTATTTAAACACAGGGTCTCACTGTCCCTCAGTGAGAGACTGAAAATATTACAAGAATGTGCATGTAAGCCAGGAGACTTGAATAAACAGCTCTTACACCAGAGGGTATTATAGAAATAGTTATTTACCCAGATTTCTCTTTGAAAGAACAAGAGAAAGAACCAAGTGGAAGGCAGTAAACCACACATTCTTCAGTACATTTTCTTCAGAAAGACTACTTAAATGTTCTGTAAGGTATATTATTAGAAGATCTAAGCAATGGCGGTGACTTTAAGACCTAAAGCAGTAAGATCCAAGTCCTTCTTGTAACTGTGTAGAATCAGTTTTAGGAAGAGCTGCAGTAGATCAACACGTTGTGAGCAGGAGGGAGAGATTTTTTTAGCTAGGCATTCCCTTGCACATAGTGCCTTGGAGTTTGTACTAGCTAAGGGGACTTGGTGTTTCAAGTGAAGAAATGAACTAACTTATGAGTTAAGTACAGTCTACAGCTGTGACCAATTTTAATCCCTTATTTGTTCTGTTTTAGACTTCTTCCATAATTAAAACATACCTGACTATGAGCACTATCAAAGTACACAAGGAGCATTTGGTAGGCAGAAGTTAATGTTTGTATACCTGTCAGTCAAAAGCCATTTAGAATGAAAAGAGAATCTTTCACAGGGCGTTGCAACAAGCAAATTGTAGCCAAAAATGGTTTTGAGAATGTTAAACGCAAAATGTGGTTATTCAGTATAGCCATGTTAATTCCATTAGTATGACCTTTATCTGTGCTCAAATTCCAGTTGAAAAGTTGTAACGTATTTATGACTTAAGCAATGCCAAGCTACTTGGCTGTGCAAAATTAGTACTGCCTGGAAACAAGCTAACAAAACTGTCTCTATCTCATGTTTGAATTGAAATAGGAATTACATGACCAATACAGTAAAGAACTACGATTCCTACCTTGTAATACTTTTGAATGGAATTAAACTCAAACTGAGAAAATCTTAAGTCATCTCAAACCAAGTCACCGCTGTTTGTAGTGTCAAGTAAGTAACATTCTTCCACAGAGATATGGTACTTCTAGTTCATACTTACATTCTGGTTTTTGGATAACATCTTTGAAGTTTATTCATAGTAAGATTTACAGATGGAACAGGCATTCAACCCAGTGTTTTTGTGGGTCAGTAATGGCCAACAAATAATGCTATTATTTGATAATATTCAGCCAGAGAATAAGCAAAACAATTCCAGTTCTAATGCAAAGCCATGCAAGCTACATCCCACAGGGGACAAAAGACTGATGCACAACTAATGAGGCAAGTTTTCGGTGAGATGACAAGCATGATCCATTTTTCCTACCTCACCTGCTTAAGGATGCTCACAGGAATCACTATCATGAAACCATACAACATTTCTTTTTTCGTCTTCTTTTGGTCTGACATCAAGAGAAATGTGAAGAGTTGTAGGATATGGGTAGTACTTAGAAAATTATTTTCATACAGTAAAGAAATGACCACTGAATGACTCTCAACAGCAGGTATTCAAACTTCAGGCAACTTACCCGAGATGAAATATCTATTTTGCTTCCAGGTATTTCTTCATCATCATCATGATCACCGCTCTCTTCTCCTCTGGGTACATGCATTAGCTTCCTCTCTGCAAGTTCCTAGAATATAATTGAATTGCCACTAAGAACCCTCAAGCATTAAGCACATCAAACACATTTAGCATTAGGATAGTAGAAGCCATTTACTATTTCACTTACCTCACCATCATCTGTGATAAGTGTAACATCAATATTATAGCCAGTTCCCCAGGACTTGAGAGACTTCCACACCAGATCCGTAGGTCCTGGGCTTACACCAGCTGCTGCACCCCAGATCTGCAACAGATTTACTAGAGTGAGCTTCTGAAGAAGCTTAGTTGTTGCATTAGGATACAGTCTAGCATATGTAACTTGAGTACTCCAGTACCAAAGCTGTAACAGAAACTGAACTACTGTGAACCTGAGCACATTAGTTCTTTTCAAGACTACACATAATGGTAGTAATGCCCTTGGGGTTTTTTTTAGGCTGAAGACTGTACAACAGAAAAAGGCTGTTAACAGCTTCTACCTAATGTAGAGGCAACTTGTTTGGACACACATAGCTTTTGAGTCACAGAGTCAAGCCATAGTTACTAACATGCTCACAGCAGCAACTTGTGTGCACAAGATAGCATCAAGCCTGGGGTCACTCAAAGGTCTCTTGAAGAAAGTCACACAGAGTTTGAAAAACAGAATGTAGAGTTAGGCTCATACCTAGAATATGAATTTAAGGCTAATTTTTTAGCTTAGTACCTTAAACCATGAGTTCATAATTGCTGAACTAGAGTAGACTACAGCTTTTAGCAGTAGTGTTAAGGGTTGGTGTACAACTTTTGTCAAAACACAGGTGCATGGTGAATGAATCCTACAAATCTTGCTTACAGTACACCAGGATGTGCCATGATGATTCAAGTTCAGTCCAAGATCAAGTTTTAAAGAAATTCTAATGGTGTCTCAGATCAAGTTGCTGTGAAAATTTTTCCTCTTCACATAAAGATTTTTGGTTCTTTAGGCACTTGCAGTACCAATTTACTTTTCCTTAACATGAATCCTTATTGCCCATCTAATAAACAAGAACACAGCTCATAGTAAGTTTTACAAAACCACTACATACTGTAACTTCTTGTCTGGCTGGAAGAGTGAACTGTGATGGAAATTTGAATGTTACATCTGAGACACTTCCAAGATGTCTTCTTAACAACCATCCATGTAGTTGTTGATCCTGTGGGACAAGAAATTTCTCTCAGCATTACAGACCAATACCATATCAAACAAGTTCCAGATTCAAGGGTCAGTTTCAGTCCCACTGCTGTGGCATACAAGAATTCAACTTGTGCTTCCTTTGGGTTAATCTCAGTCCCGCAGGTTTAATCACACTTTTCCTTGCCTCCTGTTGGAGGTGAAATATGATACTGTTTTACCAGGAGATGCTGATGATTGAAGTTTGTCATACCCATCTACCAACTTGGGCCATGTGCAGCGTTACATACATCATGACCTGTGAAGGTTTAGGCTATCTCATGCTGAAACAGCTAAGCTACCACCACCAAAGTTCTTAACCTCTGAGGATGAATTCCAATAATTCTGGATTTGCAAACTAAATTAGCCAAGGCATTATCTAATTTGGTCAGATAAACCCTCTGCAAGGATTAGCTAGTCATCTCTATTCAAACTTTTACCTTTTTAAGCTTTCTTAAGTAATAAGCTCTCATTATCCAATTTAGTAAGCAGCTTTAGTTTATCAGGGACATGTCTTACTTCTGATAGTGCTAGCCAGAATCCAATGAGAAACTGCCAAAGGTGTTAAGATTGCTTCATCACAGAATCTAGTACTCCTCCCCCCAAAAGATCCTCCCAGTCAGCCATTCCTGTGACCATAGTATGAAAGCATGGAGTATAAAAATAAAAAAAATCTAGAGACTCATTTTTAGAGCAGCCAGGTTAGCTGGGAAGTGCCCACTTTGGTTTTGGCAGTACTCTTCCCTTATCTCTTCATCCTTTCCTACTGTCATCTCTCACTAAGCTACAAGCCAGTTCACACATTTTTTGGTGAATGAACACAAGTACCTCATCAGAGTTATTTTTAAGCCTCACAAACTTCCCATCTGCATCGATTTCTTCAATAGATATATTTCCAGAAGATGAAGCATGCTGAACAGTTTTAAACTCAGCACCATGTCCTGTCTTTGTTTCTTTCAATTTTCTTTTCTTCGCACGTGGAAACTGTTGCCCTTGACTTGGTGCTTGAGTTGCAGCACTCTGCGAAGATTGACTAAATGACAGCTTTAGTCTAGAAGGGAATCAGGTAACATTCACTTGAATGTACAATGTACTTACTTCTTTTCACTCCCGTCCTCCCATTATAGCTAAGCCTAACAACTTTGTACATCCAAGCCTGCCATGAAGTCTTGAATACAAATATTTTAACTGGCAAAAGTACCTAAGCAGCTTAAGTTTGGAAGACAGGCCCAGCCCTAATAATTCACAGAAAGCTTATGCTGTCACTAGGAAAAGCACCCCAGCTGCAGTATGTGTTTCTTTCAAGACTTTACAGACACAATCTGTAGTGGAAGTAGGTTAAGTTTTTGACCCTTCTTAGCAGTTACTGAGAATTCGTGTTCTCACCAAGCATGCCTGGATACTTGGGGAGATGACATAATTTCGCATTTTCGTTGATGAAACTTCAGCACTGTCTTTGATACATCTCTAGGATAGAGCACAAAGCTTTGGGACTGTTGAAGGACAGCTACTGGATGTTTGAACTTCATTAGTTTCGTTTATCAAGTTACTTCATCTTACTACACCATGTGATGGATATGTGATATAAATGTACATAAGATTACGCTTTAAGAACTAAATTATGGCACAAATTATGTACTTAATATTTATCTCTTGCCTCCTCCACATCCTGAAGAATATAGATAGTGTAGAGATGTTGAGGATGCAGCAAGTTGTCATATGAAGGTCTTGTCATAGCTTACCTCTGTTCTTCTCCTTCCAGCATCATTCTGTAGGTATTTATTTCCAAATCAAGAGCCAGTTTCACATCTAAGAGATTTTCATACTCTTTCAACTGTTCTTGTGCTTGCTGCTGAGCTTCTAACATCTTTTTCTCTATTTCAGCCATATTCCTTTGATAAGCATTGCGATCATAATCCAGCATGTCCTGTAGCTTCCTTATTTTGTTTTCCAAAACAGCATTCTAAAATTAAGGGGATGGAAAAATCAGTTAAATCACAATATAAAATTAGAGAAGAAACCTATCTTTTTAATTAAGCACCTAAATTAAAATAACTCTGAAGTTATACAAAGATAGTACCTGGTTTTGATATTCATTAACTTGAGATATCAGAGTATCAGTCCTCAACTTTGCTTCAATCAGCTCCTCTCGAGCAGCATTGGCAAAGTCACTCTGTTTTACTGCAGAATGCTGGGCATTCTCCACCTGTGGATAAGTCACTGTCAGTAACAAGTTGGTTATGACCATGTATTTTATGTAAGAAAATTATGTGATTTTCAGTTGTTGACATCCGGAAATAGTTACGTTCTACTTTAGTGTGCAGATACCAGTAAAGTTCAGGTCCAAGTCACTGGTTCACGTTTACTCAAGGTTGACATTTCACATCACAAAGTCAGCAATCATCAGATAGTGAAAAATCACTAGATTAGGGCATTTCAGTTACAGATGCACAAAGACTTATATAGATATTAAGTAAATTGATTCTCCAGAAAACCTATGGAGAATTATATTTAGAAAGGAGCTACAGGATTTAGGCGTACTGATCCAACTATAGCTCTTCCTCAGAGGTTCTATTACTGAAGGGTTCCTGCATCACTGTAAGCAGCACTGAGCTATTTTTAGAGCAATTCAATCTTGAGGTGTTCAAAGAAAGGATAAAATAGAGCCATGCTCCAGTAAGAGGCAATCATAGAATTTCCAGTGGAAACCTGGACAGAAACATTCAAAGAAATTCACCAAGTTCACATGCATGTTGGAATGGAGAAAGCCAAAAGAACCAGGAATAAATTAATGTGTTCTGTACAGAGAACTAAAAAAGGCTTAAGATACCAATATACTGTACACTGCAACCAACCCAGAACTCCCCCTCCCCCCACACCCCCCCCAGATCTTACCTATTGAGAGTAAAAGCCTGAAGTACTACTTTTTCCTGGGAAAGAGGTGACAGATCAGTTCTGCAATACAAACTCATACTGTAGCTACTGCCATAACTACCCTGTTCCTCTTACCCAGTATGGACTCATACATTTAAAAGTGCTCTTCTAGAGCCCCTCGAAGTGACCATATTTATGCTTCAGACAGTTTTATTTAGAACCATGCATTCATGTAAGTTGTATTGTCAGATTTGACACTGCTTTGAAATCACACAATTTATTCCAAGAAGAACTGCACTGAATGCAAGGGCTCCATCAGTCAGCTATTTATGCTAGTGTGAATTGAGTCGTATCAAGGTGCAGAGAATTCAAGCTTTTGTTTTACTGACATTTTTTAAAGACTCACTTTTGCACCAAGTGTTTGCTCCAGCTCCTGTTTGTATTCTTCAACTTGTTCTTCGTGGCGTTTCCTGAGTTCCTGCAGCACATCCGAGATCTTACTCTTGAATTCTCTCTGATGGCCAGATTCTACTTCTGTTATTTTGCTGTCATAGACTCTTTTTATCTCCTTGAGCTCCTAGGAAAATACATTTCTCAGAATAAGAAAGCAAATAATTTGATTTGAGACTTACTGTAACATCTTAAGTTATTCAGTATTGAAGCAGACTTATTACAGTAATTTATTCAGGTCTTACATGTTCATCCATTACAGAATGACACAGATTGGAAAAGACCTATAAAATTTAGTCCAATTGTCAGGTTGGATACTTGTACCTTGACAGCTGCACTAGGTGGTTTTGCTACTTCACTGCCAACATTGCTTAAACTAATAAATGCAGTACTTTGAATTTAAGACTAATTCTTCAACTAGATTGATTTTTCTGCTTTTCTTTACTTAGAAAACATGCATGTACAACTCTGTTTCTCTAAGCACTGTTACTTCAACTGTTCTTGTTTTAGTAAAAAAGTAATAGTTGTTAGAGAAATTGGAATTCTCCACCATTTAAATGACCGACTTTTGAGATTCCTTCCAGTCAAAAGGTTTATGTTAACTTTTTTTTAAGTCTCTGTACTGACTTCTCAGGCAAAGGTTACCAGACACCTTTGATAAGTGTTGAAATAGTAAGCAACTTGCTTATTAAAGGAGATTTCACTTGATGGTTTTAGGCTTCTAGCAAATATCTAGAATCATTTAAGTTTAATATTTGTACTTCCAGTTGCACAAAGTAGTATATTGGGGCTGTAGCTACTATCAAAAGTGCAGCCCAAGAAAATTCTTATTCCAAATACCTATGGATACTATGCCAGCTAACCTGAAGTTGTGTACTTCTTTCCAGCTTCATTGGCTGGTGAACTTTCATTGGTTGACTCAGCTAGTCACCCTTAAAAACAAAGCATACCACTTAACATTGTGTTTAAAGGCATGGAGAGATCATGGACGCCTGAAAAACCTCTTCTTAATAAACTAAAACATACATCTTCATGATGGTGCTTCTCAAACATCATTTGTTCCTGCAAAGTTTTGGTACAATTTTCCAGGTCTGCCCTTCTCAACTGTTCACTGTTAAGATGCTTTTTCGTATCTTCCAGTGACTTCTTCAGCTGGAAGAGAATGACACCAGGGTAATCAAAGTTAAAATGTCATTTTTCAAAACTATAACTGTCAACTTACTATAGATCATTCAACTTTAATTCAAACAGCAATTAAAACAAACTGCTTAAGTGAATAAGTTCTTAATTCAGTGGCATCCAGCATATTAACCTAAAAAAATATGAATCTTATTTGTTACATAGATCAGATTTCTCACAGGGCAAATATAAAGCAGGCCTTAATCCTGCCAGCTGAGTTTGACTTCTAAAGCAGATTTCTGATTAATCAGTTGTACCATCCATACACATGCCTTCCTTTCAAAACATTTCTCCCTGACTTCCAATAGAATTTGGTTGACAGGCAAAATGCTTCAAATACCGCCTATATTCACAGAATCACATCTTTGGTTGGAAGAGACCTTCAACATAATCAAGTCTAACCTTCAACCCAACACTGCCAGGTCACCCCTAAACCATGTCCCTCTGCCTCTATGCCTTTTAAATATCTCCAGGGATGGTGACTCCACCACTGCCCTGGATGACCTATTCCAATGTTTGATTACCCCTTCCATGAACAAATTCTCTCTAACATCCAGCCTACATCTCCTCTGGCACAGACTGTATCCACTTCCTCTGGTCCTATCACCACCAGGTAGAAGAGGCTATCTCCCTCCTAGCTCCAAACTTCTTTCAAGTAGTTGAACTATAAAGGTCTCAGGTAGAACTTTAAAGGTCTCACCTCAGTCTCCTTTTCTCTAGACTGAACAACCCCAGTCCCCTTAGCCACTCATCATAAGACTTGTGCACCAGACCCTGCACAAGCCTCAATGCCCTTCTCTTGGCATATTCCAGCACTTCTATGATCTTCTGGTAGTGAGGGGGCCAGAACTAAACACTATATTTGAGGTGTGGCCTACCAGTGCTGAGTACAGGGGGATGATCACCTGCCTAGTCCTGGTAGCCACACTACATTTGATGCAGTTCAGGATGCCATTGACCTAGAAGGCATACTGCTGGCTCATATTCAGGTAGGTAACTATCAACCAATACCCCTAGGTTCTTTTCTGATGTGCAGCTTTCCAACCACACATCCCCAAGTCTGTAGGCTACCATGGTGTTATGGTCCAAGTGCAGGACCTGGCACTTGGCTTTGCTGAACTTCAAACTTGGTCCATCAATCCAGCCTGTCCAGATGCCTCTGTAGTACCTCCTTAGCCTCCAACAGATTGATACACCCACCCTGCTTGGTGTCATCTGCAGCCTTACTGAGAATGCACTCAATCCCCTCATCCAGATAACTGGTAAAGGAGTTAAAAAAGAACAGGCCCTAATTCTGGACTCTGGGGAAACCACTTGTGACCAGGCACTATCCAGATTTAACTCCATTCCTCACCACTCTTTAGGCCTGCCCACCCAGCCAGTTTTTGGCCAGTGCAGCATGTACTTATCCCAGCTTTGTGCAATAAGTTTCTGAAGAATGCTGTGGGAATGTTGACAAGATATTATAGACTTCCAGTGCTGTAATGGGTTGCTTTAATGATACAAGTTAGTAACTTAAATTTTCAGCTTTCGTCCTAAAGATATGAAACTTGCTTATTCAAGGATCACAGTAAAGGATGGCGAAAAAAAAAGCTGTGCTTTTAGAAATTAATTGATAGAACAGCAACTCAGTTCATTTTAGCAGCATGAGCCTACTGAAAAGAATTTTTATTCCAACAGTCTAAGCATAGTGAGGCAGAGCCCATCAAATGCTCCCTTTGCTGACATGCTAGAGAATGCTACAGGGACTACAGTAGTATGAAGGAAATTGAAATGTGTTGTTCTTAGAGTAAGAAACATTGCAGGCTGTCGTCATAGACTAGACTCAAAAGGTACTCACAACAGCTGGAAGCTTTAAAAAACCAACTGTAAGTAGTGTTTTCTTTCAGCAAGACTGGAGAAGTTTTTTCCTGCCATTGACATGACATGTGTGAGTCTTTCCCTGCTTTTAAATCTTACTAACTAGTTGGGGAAATACAAGCAAAAGCTTTGGAACAAGAGAAGGCTAAAGTTCCAGAAACAAGTCTTACAGTGACTACGTTATCCTTTAATTCACGGCGGTCATTCTCCAAACTTCGGTTCTCAGACAAAGCTGTGGCTAATTCAGCTTCCTTCACACTCAGCTGAGCATCAAGGTCTCTCATCCGAGCCTGTGCCAGGTTCAGATCCGTTTCTATTTTCGAATTCCTACAGACAAAAGTTTTACTTGTAAGTTGACAAGGTAGAACATTTCTTTTTAAATTATTTATTTACCTTTGCAGGAGTATGGAGTAGAACTGAAACAGAAGCGGGTGCTTAACTCCGTGGCAAGAGGACAGGGCAGGCTGTAACACAAACCAGGCAGTGCCCTTGGACAGCCATCATTTTAAACAGAACCGTTTCTGACCCGTTTTCCAGCCTGCTCTGTGTGAATCCCAGGCAGAAGCCAGCAGTTTTTCACACCCTGATCTCAGATGCTCCCAGCAGCAGCGACGGCCACTGCCCGCTCGAGGCCCCGCGCCCGCCGGCCATTATCGCCCAACTGCAGCGCTCTCCGTTCCGCCTTCCCAAGGCGGGGACGCGGAGAGCCGCGCCCACGGCCGGCAAAGCCCCCTGTGCTGCGAGCTGGGGCATTGCTGCTTCCTCTAGCCTCGAGACCTTCCTACCCACGGCTCGGGAGAAGCTGTGTTCCCAGGTTAGCGGCTCCCCCTGCTCAGGGCTTCCCCGCCTGCATCCCCTCAGTCCCTGCACAGCACAGACAGCCCCGCCGCAGCAGCCCCCCTTTCCTCGCAGCACCTTTGCGAGGGCCTCTTCCCTCCTTCCCATCATGACCAGTTAGGGTGAGAAAAGCGTTACCTTCAGAAGGGAGCAGTTCACTTGCACACATACCCAGGTAGAAAGCCCTCAACCTCAGAGCCATCTGGATAGGCGACACATGCCGTTTTTACCTGACACCACAGTGGAAGGGCTGTTTCTGACAGAAAAGGGATGGTAATTTCCCAAACTGCACTAACTTACAAAATCCTCGCAGCTGCCTTGCTGTTACACCAAGTCTGACTTCCCACACAAAACTCAGGTTTGAGATTGCAAAAAGTGTTCAGTCTATTTTAGTCAAATCTGTTATTCCAAGTAGCCAAGTTGTGAAAATCCATACAATGAGTTTTCCAGTTGATAAATGAACAGACTGGCTGGACACGATCCAGTCCCCCTGCAGGAGTGATCAGCTCTAGAGAGCTTCGTCTGCAAGGAATGACTGGAAAAAACTGAGGGTTGTTTAGTCTAGAGAAAAGTAAAGCGACAGGAGACAAGTCTTTACACACATACACGGCCACTGCATAGAGGATCTTTTTCCGTGCCTCTTGTGGAAGAGACAGGAAGTTACAGGGAGGAATATTTGGGTTAGATGTTCAGGCAAGGAAACTCACAGTAGTTCAGCACTGAAGCACATTGCCTGAGGGGATATTCTGGAATCTCCATCATCTGGAATTTAAAAAAGGGTTACACAGACATCTGCTGCAAGAGATGCTGGTATGATTGATTCCAGCACAAGCCTGAGGCCTGTGGACACATCAGGTTCTTGTTCAGGGTGCTTTCTAGCCCTGCTATTCAGATATGTTTATTGTTTGTAGCCTTCTACTTCATGAAAAAGACCAAATGTTTTGCTAGCAGAGATTATTTATTCTTTACTCAGGCTCTAGGAAAAGTATCTCTACTGGAGTAACAATGAAAATATGATACATTTTAAGTTTTTTGTTTAGAGGTTTCTAGGTATTAATTAATCACCTTCATTTTGGTACCTACTACCAGTAACAGTTATTGTATGAGTTACAACCTTAAATACAGCAATAACACTACTAATGATAATATTGAATGTTTCATCCTATAATAACGTACATTTTATTCTGCTATCAAAGTACGTGCAAGATAAATTCTATTATAAACTTTGTTTTAGCTCTGTGGTTTAACAGTCCACGTCCCTTACGCAGGCCTCTGACAGGCAGATTGAGGTATCCAATATTCTTTCCTGACAATTACTGTTTTTTTAGAGAACAGTGAAGTGAGTAGTTTTATCTTTAAGAAGAGAAATTTAACAAGCCTAGTGTTGACAAGAGCATTTTGTACGCTTTTAAATAAAGTTTGGGATTCAGAACACTGCCAGCAGTGACAATTACAGTACCCTAGGACATTCTATATACCAGCCATTCCAGAACTAAGCATGGCTTATTTGCTATCAGTTGCAGGCAATAATTTAAGGCACTGCCAATCAAATTCCTTTTAAATCGTGGTGTCATGTGTGCTTTCTTTGACCTGGAGAATGTAAGTAATTATTCCACAAGAGTTCAGGTATGTTTGAAACAGGATCCAGTTTGTCAAGACTGGAAGGTATTAACAGCACTTGCAGAATTAATTCTTACAGCTTCAGCTTATTACGTTGCATATGTCAGGTTTAGTAACAAAATGTACATCTATACTCAATGGTGCAGAAAAAAGCTGGTCTTGTTTTATCTCTGCTGTGCTACTGTAATTGCTTTGACCTTCTCAGACTATGAATTCAATCAACTGATATGCTTATCCACAACTCCTCCTCCCCAAATGTCTTTGGCCTACTGCCAGTTACCACTGTTTATAGTAAGAAAAAAGCCAAAATGCAAGCATGCGTCATTGTTGCAGAAGCTTAAAGTCTCTTTACTAGTGATTAATAAAAGCCAACGGTTAACGGTGTTAAGAATTTATCTAGTGACATCCCATCCTGTAAGAGTTCCAGGTTATTTAAAGGGTGTGTGTATATATATATATATAAAGAGCACGATACCCTCAAAGCAGTTTGTTCCAAGCTATCTTAGACATTTGCAGTTAGGCAGCCCAGATACACCACACTCATTAATATTAGAACTTCGGCCTGGTCCTTTTAAAAGGCAGCAGGTACTAAGTATCATAGGCTGTAGAGGCCACTTTTAAAACCTTAAAGAAAAAAAAATTCTTTCTTTAAAGTTTTAAAAGTTAAGTCAACCCAGAGAACTGGGCTGCCAAGCCTAAGCTTTATAAACAGAGCTGCAGCGTTACCCAAACACAGAGAGCAGTAGAAAAGTTTCAGAATTGGCATTATTCCTCTGGCATTACTGTCCACTCAAGTGGCTGGTTAGATTTATGAAACAGATCTGTGAGCCAAAACCCAGCATGAATGAGACAAGCCCAAGAACTGCTAAGCAGCTGAAAACAGAAGCCTAGTATAAAAGCATGGTTTATGCCTAAGTAGAGCAGTGGGACTAAAGTCCCATCGAGTCTCTAAGGGATCAGTATTTGCTCCATAGAAGCATTGAAAGAAAAAGCTAGTACTTAAAGTTGATACAGGTTTATAACTAGATTTAGGGGGCTTTAGGACACCCAAATAATTGCAGGTCTCTAATTGATTTAGCACTACAGTGGGGCACTGAAGTAAGCAGTGCTAGCATATATCCATGAAAGAAGTTTGTTGGGATTGGACACTGGTTCTCTCCACTACCAAGCTTCTTCCCTCCTTCAAGGGAATTTAATTGCACTTACACTGGGCCACCCCTTCATTTCAGGCTTCGTCAGACCAGACTGGATGATCCCAGGATCAGGATGCAGCTCACAAGAAAGTCAAGCCCAAATGAGTAGCCAGTTCATCCCAGTAGCATATAAAACAAGACCTAAAAAGCTCTAGGACAATTTCTGTGCACTACCAGCCTGCGCAGGTAAACCACGCTGCCTACAGGACTACTGTCAATCTGCATTCTGCTCTAGGCAGCATCTGAGCTAAAACACCCCAAAAAGATATGATCTGACTCCATACGGAATCTACTTCCCCTACCACTGTAACTATGTAGATGCTTTCCAGCACAGGAACTTCTTGAGTATTTACACATGTAGGTGTGATACAAGCCACTGCTAGCTGGATTTGCACATTCATGCAATACTAGCCCCGTAGGGCTGCTGAACACTCCAAGTTCTGGTGGAACCCCATGCCCACACTCAGTTACTGAAGTTCCAGCAAGCACAACAGCAGGATGCACTCATAGTAGCATCCCTACAAGATAACTTATGATAAATTCCAAACACTCTAACCTGTCAGCGCCATACCTCTGGGGTGTCACCACAGCCACGATCCAGTGACCCTACGGCACTGCACACCTTTCTGTACATACAGCTGCCGGCAAGCAGCACCCTCTTCCCCTCACCATGGTAGGGGCCGGAGGAACCTCAGGAATGCTTCCCGCAGGGATGCTTCCCGCAGGAGCTGCTGCAGGGCCGGGGCACCGACCTGCTGTGGAGCTCCCGGCTCTCCTCGCCGATCCTGCCCAGTTCCGCCTGCAGCGCGGCCCGCTGGATCGCAACCTCGTCCAGCACCTGGCGGGTGTCGGCCAGCTCCTCCTCGTAGCATTGCCGCAGGCTACCCAGCTGCCGCTCGCTCTCCGCCTCCTGCTCGGCCAGCCACTGATTCAGCGCCGACTTTTCGGCCTCCAGCCCCCGCACCCTCTCGATGTAGGCGGCCAGGCGGTCGTTGAGCTCCTGGAGCTCCTCCTTCTCCTGCAGCCGTCTTTGCCGCGTCGGGCTCAGAGGCGAGGCGGTGACGGGCGAGA
>VZRI01003996.1:1332440-1401084 GCA_013397515.1 Upupa epops | reverse complement strand
TCCAGGCCCAGCCCGGGCCCGCCGCCGCCCCGGGCCCGCCCCGCGCAGGACTCCCAGTGCCCGCCGCCGCCTGCGTGTATAGTGACAGCTAAGGGTGGGCGGCTTAAAGGGCTACGGCTGCCCCCCGGCCTCGCCGGGGAAGGACATGGGTCTCCTTCTTTTATTTTCCCCTTCTTTGTCTTTAGCTACACATGGCCGTGCCGTATCTCCTCTCTCCAATGGTGCTGCCCGAAGAGGGCGGGGAAGAACCTGTCAGAAAAGACTACGGCAGCCAGGCGGTTGTTCAAAGCCGGTGCAAAGGGTCTGGATGAAAAAAACCAATCCCGGATTTGGGAAGTAGAGTGCCAGCTGAGGGGATGCTCCCGCTCCAGCACGCTATCATGTCAGAACTCTGCCGCGTCTGACTGGTTTTTTGGAACGTGGTCTGCAGACGAAGACAAGCTAGTCCCTGCTTTTTTTTTTATTTCGTTCTTTGTAGGCAGCTTCAGCTTTTAGGTCAGACTGTGGTGGCTGTCAGCCACCTCAGGGCTCCAGGTTTTGGTTGAAAGTGTTGTGTGAGCAGAAGGAAGAACCAGCGGGAAAAAGGAAACCTGCAACAAGACACAGGTGTGAAGCTGCTTGCAAAGCCTTGCGCTAATTACATTTTATAAAAGTCACTGTTCAATAAGAGCGTTTCTTCAGCACTTCTTTACTTCTTTAGTAGTGACATATACAGTGATAGATGTCATTTTTTGCCAGCAGCTGATCAATTTACCCCTTTTCACTTATATTTTGTAAAACATATGCTGTTCAAATCTCATTCAGTGTTAACATAGCAATCTATGAACATTTATGCAACTATTAATTATGAATTTGTGGCACCAGCAACATTCAAAGGCTCAGCTATGATCAATGTTATTTCCTACACGGAAAAATACCCTTGATGACTTTGAATGTAGCAGGGGTATTGGCATGAGGTTGTACATACCGCTAGATACAAAGTTACAAAGCATAGGTGGACATAGAAGGAGGTAAGAATGCTCCTGCTGTAGCTCATCAAGGGTTTTTCTCTGAACTTTACACATTTGTATGAAAAATGAAACACAATTTCAAAACTCTAAAACTGCATACAGCGTGATAACCACATATGGCCAGACTGAGCTCCTCTGATCTAGTCCTAGCAACAGCACCATGACATTCTTTTCTGCAGAGCTGTTCCAAGTCTTTACTTTGATATAAGTACTTGTTTGTTCTTTATTGCCAACAGAAAGCACCATTCAAGAAAAATAAAAAGTGTGATTTAAATCTGCATATGTACCTCTAACACCAAGATGTGTACATTTGAGGTTTTCAGCTTTGAAACCTCAGTCCTCTACAAAGAACACTGTGATGGCAAGTCATTGCTGTGTTTGATGGCTGCATGCTACTGGCCAGCTGTTCAAATACAGTTGTATGGTTTTGGAACAGATGCAGAACAAAACAAGAAGCCTGCTATTCTAAGAATATTTTCCATGCCGGCCAAGGCTTTGTAATAGTGCAAACAAAAACAGCTGAAAGAGATAGTTCAAATATAGTTTGAGCTAGTTTAAACTTTTGTATTCTTCACCTCCTGTCCCCCATGCAAGAACAGAAGGTGGCAACTGAAGAGGACTCTAGTAGAAGTCTGTTAGTAGCTCTTTCTGACATTTTTTTCTGACTTTTTCTTTGATCAAGACTAGAGTCTGTACTACTTAGACCACAAACACAGCAGATGGATTCCTACAGAGAGAAGCCTGTGCCGTCTCCTACTGCTTCAAGTATAAAGACATCAGGAATGTTACAATATTAAGAGATATAGAGTGTAGGAAAAATTGTGGGAAGATATATATATATATCAAACTGAAGCACAGTAAAATCTTTTCTACAAATGGAAGATTTAGATGGTATTAGCATATTCTCTAAAGTTGGAATAAGAAAAAAGAAAAATATTTCTAGATGTTTTTCAAGTATTTTAATCAGGCCTTGCTCTTGTGAAAATCAGGTTATAATAGTACGACAACGTAGCAGTACAACGAAAACCTGAACAAAATCAACTGAACTTTTTGCTCTCCTTTTCCATAGGCAGCTGCTATAGCTGACTTTAGCCATGTGTGAGCTGTCTGTTAGTTTTGATCATGAAATGTCAGGGCTCTGAGTGGACTGATATGCCTTAACAACATGGACCAGCCTCAGCTGGGCCTTCTGCCCACTTCTTTACCCACACCTCCACCCATGGGTGCAGGAGCCAAGCCACCTTCAAGCTCTGTTGTGGTTGTGCTAAGCTAGAAGTTTTGTTGGATCATGGACTGATTTTCTAGCGTTCTCTTTTTTATTCCTGCCAGTTACTGTCTGGAGTCTCTGTGAGCCCTGGCTGTAATTTCTAGTTTTGTGCTTACTTTGTTTCAGAGCAGTGGACTGGGCCATGGTTAGCATGGCTTCTGCTCTGCTGGCATGGCTACCTGAGGTGGCTCTTTGTCCATTAGGAAGCAAATGGACTTTCCTAGTGCTTCAATGATATACTGTTAGAGACCTGACTGTTAAATACTTAAGTAAGGCCAAGTTTGTGGTAGCAGTATTTCTTTTTAAACTTTATTTGACCTAATACAAAATAATCAAGCTCATGTCCACTTTCCAGTGTTAAATGTATTTGTAGCTGTCATGAGTTGAAGCTGGGCTCACCAAGACAAATGACGTGCTCTCTCTAACCCTCCCCAAAAAGGAAAGAGAAAGGGAATAAGGGAGATATTTATGGATTGGAAAACAAAACTAAAACAGTATTAGTAAAAATACAAGTAGTATGGTATATATACAAAACCAGTACCAAACACACACCCCCTGCTGGTAATTGCATCACCATGAGGCAGGTGCTGGGGAAGTCCCAGACTGAACTCAGCAGCAGATAGAACTGGATGCAGGAGTGGGATTCTGGAATACATAAAATTAAAGGCAGAATAGGCAGAGTCCTTCTTTGATGCTGGCCATTGAAGAAGAGAGGCAAGAGGGCTGACCATTGTAATCCCCCAGGTTTATTAGCAGCAATCTTAATTCTCACAGAGGAAAGTATAAGCAAGAGCCTTTCTGCATAGTAACTCTTCATAGTAACTGTAAATATCAAGTTTGTAAATTGTAAATGCTTGTAGAAGCAGATAGTGTCTGCGCAAATATGCTGTTAACTTTGCAAAGTGCAGTTAGTTAGAAAACACTGAATGGAATTAGTTCTGTTCTAACTCAACCCAGGACAGTGGCTTTGTTTAATAAGTGGACAAGCTTGACTAGCGAGAAAATACTGTGTTGGCTAGTGCCTGCAGAGATGGAGGGTCAGCACAGACAACAGAAGCTTTGGTCTGATAGTATTCTGCTCTCTAATTCATATGGATCTCTTCCTCAATATCCACTGGAAACAAAACAAGGCATTGCTAGACAGCCTTTGTAAGAAATCTGTACATACAACAGCAGTGTTATTTCATATAGTGTTACTCTGATGCATTAGAATAAGTCAACAAATATTTACTAAGTATACTTTACAGACAGGTGTTAGTGACTCCTCCATGCTGGAACTAAAGAACACTTTCAGTTCTACTGGCCTGGTGATGGTTGCCACAGTACTAGAGGCTTCAAGAGAATATCAGACAGAGTTCAACTACTAAAAAGGTTAGAGGACAGTTTCAGTTTCTATGTAATTGTTTATGGTAGTATACAGAGATGGAAATAACCTTTTCAGAACAGGTAACTGCACAAGTGATCATGCTTTGTGGGTAGTATTGCAGCACATGCCTCTTCTTTTCTGTCTAAGTTAAGCAAGAAACTGTACTTATGTATCTTGGTACTGCTGTGACTAGAATCTGGCTCAGTGTCTGAAGGTGTATGCTCTCAGTTTTATATAGAATGAACCTAGTTGTTATAAGGAAAGACTATAAAGAATGAGGAATAAAAGAAGTCTTACACAGTACACGGGTGTGCAAAACCCAAATATTGTTTATAAATTTCACTAATACCTGTATCAGCCTTTGAAGAAATGTCACAGTTATGAGGGGTTCTCATAGTGTAAGGTAACAGAGCCAGCGAAGAAGAAAATATGAAGGCAAATAATCTGTTTTTTTCAGTGACTATATGATTCTAAACTGTGAATCGAGAGCTTTACAAACTTACTTTCCTTTTATTCACCAAATCTTACTAGCTCTTCTTTATCCTCATTCATTACCAAATTGATTGTATTCAATTATGTCATCACTGACTCTTAATAAGAATGACTACATCTGTTGGCTCCCACCAGAGCAAGGAACCACCTCTGATCCACTAGAGCCAAGTAAAATCTTGAAGTCTCTTGTGAAAATGAAGTCATTTCCATCTTGTTTAGTAGAATATAATAACAGAAATGTCTTCATTTATATCCAGGCAATATGACTGAGTTGAGATGAGTTTAATTCATTTCATAGAAAGAGTATGGTCTATCCCACTATTACTGCACTTGTCTCAATGCCTCATTCAATATGGGCTTCAAGCCAGACTGTGGTGAGGAGGATGAATACTTATCCTTGGTAATGATTCACAATGTAGTCTTGTAAATGTGCAATTCAAGAAACAAGAGCATTTGCCAACACAGCAAAGAAATTGGCAAGTAAAAGAGAACAGAAGATTTAAAAACTAATTTCCAACTTGCTTCCTGCCCCCACATTTTCTACTGTGAAGAGTAGCTAGAGCTGGAGGTTCTATCTTCTGTTAGCACACGGCCACAGTCCTGGCTTATTTGTTTTGTTCACGCACACATGATGTATGAGCATTTTACATTATTATTTACATTACAGGTAATACATTGTAGGTATTTCTGTATTTGTATTAACAAACATGGACCATATGTGAGAAAGTGAAGATTGTGTTCCTCTTACTGTCAGACATTTGATGCACAATGTCACTTTTCTGAAGCTATTTTTGGTGACCTAATTTTTGTCTTGGGAATTAATTATTTTAATGTGTTTTAAGCAGTTACCTATGCTTATTAGGTTTTGCTGCATTTTTCTATCTTGAATGTTCATTTTCTACTTTCAGAACACAATGTCTTTGTCACTGTTATTTCCCCCAGTGATGTATCGTGTATTTCATGTATTTCTTCTGAGCTTGTCCTTTTTTTTTTTTTTTATTCCTTGCTCACTGCTGGTGTTCTCTTCTGTTTCAGTACTGCTGTACATCTTTAGACACTCACACAGGGAGACACATATGTCATCTTTTGAGATGCAGGTCACCTACTTTACTCTTCTTGCTTTTCCCCAAGTGAACCATTACAGTGGAGGCAGTAATTGTCCTGATGACCTTCGTCTGTTGCTCATGACTTGCAACATAATGGATTTCCTCAGAGCCCCTGTTTATTCACAAAATGGTGCCTCTTTCACATAGCACTCAATAACAATCACAGAACTAATGGCCATCACAGCCTGAGGAAACCAGATCGTTGTCACTGTTGCGTGAGAAGAAAATGGCAGACAACTTCAGGAATTCAAACCCAGCATTTGCACAGTCCTCCATAGAGTTGCATTGCTTTGCAAACTAGGGAAACGGTCTGCTAAGGAATGTATAGCTACATGTAAATGAACTGAAACTGTTTTACTTCTGCAATGATTTTTTTTTTATTTTGCCTTATTTGCACTAAGTCTTTATCTACATAAATCTGTTTTCTAATTCTGCCCACAATAAGCACCTAAATCTTTTGGAAAAGGTGTGCTGCTAAGCCACAAACTGATCATGTAAGCGTATTAGAAATTTACCTCAAAATGTCAGTTCTAACACTTTAGTAAGGGCTGCAAACTCTGTATTACAACAAACAGTATGTGCTATCTAAAACAAGATGAGTTTGCTCTGGACAGTCATGAGACTTGATGCATCTGCTACTTCTGTACAGGGTCATAAATATGCAGATGAGCCACAAGTTGTCTTGCTTGAGGATAAAAAGAAATTTGAGGGGAAAAAAGGACAAACATTTATTCAAATGTTTGAACTAATGGCCATTTGTGCATACTGTGTTGGTTAGTGTCAGATTAATTTAAACACAAATGGAGAGGAAGATGATAGTTTTCTTCTATAATGTTTAGGTCTATGCATAAGTAGTTTTTCTTTCTTAAAGCCGTAAGAATTTTCTTCCACTTACTCTATTGATGGAGCTGTTTCCAAAACTCATGGCAAGGATCAGCATGGAATGCAATGGGTTCCTAACACCAAGAAATCAAAGACACAGTGCTGAAGCTGAACTTTTTACCTTTATGCTAATAGAGGCTTTACTCTTTTTTATAGGGTATAACATATTTGTGAAGTGTGACAGTGCGTGATTGCTCTGTGCCCCAGAGAGCTTGTTATTTCAGGGTAAACAAGCACTCTGTGCAAATACAACTCAGGGCCAAAGAACTGATTATACTGTATCAGGGTTCTCATGACTCTAGTTACAGGAAATTTAACATTTTTCCTTCTAATAGTCAGTCAGTTGCAGCTCTATTCCTGATAACTGTAAGGCCTCAAACCAAAATTCAGTTCCTGCATAGGGCCTCAGCAGGCTACTTCTAGTTTTGGTATTTATTAGACATAATCCTGATTTATGAGCCAAATATTGTTCTGCACTGTTTCAATGGATTTTAAACTTGTAGTTTAACCAAGCATATTTTTCCCTGAGTAGTAGAGACTTTTGTTATGATGAAAGAATGGTGTTCATAGTCATCCAATTTGCTTAGCTGAACCAACTTTGAGACAATATTTATGTATGTGAAGTCTGCTGAAAGAGACCATATACCTGTGTTTCAGGACACAGACAGAGAAATGTGAGGTTTCTGTTTTGGATCTGAAGGTTTTTTGTTAACGTTAACTGAGGGTGAAATCTGGTCATTTTCATGTAATTGAAAAGAGGCTTTTGTTTACCAGATCATAGATTTGTCTTGAGTTTTGCCTTTAGCTATATCATGCGGGATCTTTCTTTCTCTGACATGTTTGCCTGTGCTATTGAGTGTAAGTTGATATTTTCTATTACATTGAATGTAAATCATGGAATGACCAAATACTTCATGGTTGTGTTTCATAGTGAAGACACATGGTCTGAAACCAATATAAAACAAACGGTAAGACAGTCATATTTCCAAGCAGCTTCCTCATGAGAGAACATGCCAGTTGTACAGATGGAGATCATGATTACGTATTCAATGAAATCATAAGTGCAAATGCCTGTATTGCACAATTGTGTGAACAGTAAGGGCTTTAAAGCTGTCATATTTAATGTCATTTAAATTAATAGAGAGAATAGGAAAAGAAAAGCATATATGTAATAAAAGAGTTTTACTTACAACAAAAGACAAATGCAGGAATTATGTGAACTCTGGGAGTTAAAGGCATCACTGTATTTTGTATTCAAAAAATCCCATTCCATTCTGCAAGGCTAACATTACATGAGTGGAATTAGAAGAAAACTGTGGTGTAAATTGCTAATAAGATAGTACCTAAAGAACTGGATAGTGGACCAGAGGTTGTGCAAATGTAATATGGTAAATAAAAAAAAGTATCTCCTGCCTTGAAGGGTCTATAAGCCATAGCTACTAGAGAAATTACCAGCAGCATAGGACTTACATAATTCCTTAGAAAAGGGTGATCTCATTTAACTGTGAATGGTCAATTAGGTTTTTGCAAAACTGCTGACAAATTTCTCTGGGATGAAAATCAGGCATCCAGAACCTCTGAGTTCATGGCCTGTAAGTTTAGGGGTACGTATGGAAAGAGTCTGCCATGAATTGCAGGTGCTGTACATTTTGCAGGGTTGTTTTCAAACAGATCCTGGACACCTGTGTTTTGTTCAGCTTTTGCTTGGTTCAGCAGAAGAGCATGTGGAGGTCTCCAAGAGGAGTCAAAGCTTCCAAGTACACAACAGGTCTGAGACTGCAGTGAAAAAGTGAAAGAGTTTGTTCTTGCAGTACTACCAGCCATAGATTTTGGATCAGGGAAGTGGATTTTTCTGCAGCAGTTGATCTAATGGCTGAATTCTGGCTTAGAGATAACTGTTGATTGTGTCTGAAGTGTGTGCTGACAGCAGTGGCATGTTCTCTTTGAAAACAACAAACTCCAGGGCTATAAGCAAACTAATAGTTAAAGGACTAGGCGACTGTATATGTGTAGTGAGTGAAATGGACGATAGCAAACTCTCCAGAAAGTTGATAAACTTTGGTCTGACCAGTATTAGAAAAGGAAAGACCAAGTCTTTAGTGGCCAGTGCTCTTGCCTGTGACCAAACTGGGAGGACCACCTTTCCCCAGCTGCCGGGGTGGCCCTGCAGACACCAGCTGTTGCTGGAAGGAGGCGGAGCGACGGGGCAGGTGTCAGTGTGAGGCCAGTGATGCCCCAGCGAGGCTCTCACGGTTTTCGTCGGTCTCCGGTGCCTGCCGGTCAGCAGAGGGCACTCTGCTCCCAGCCATGGGCAGCTGCGGTCCCGGGCTGGTGGGAAACCTAAACACATCGGAAAAGTTTCCAGCGCAACATATTTGAGCAAACTCTTCATCGGTTATGTTTAGTTCACTGGAGCGTATTTTTAACTTCAGTGGCAGGGACAGCTAACAGCCCTTTTCCTACGCGCTGCTTTTAGCGGACCGGGCGAAACCTTGGGACGACGGTGGAAATCGCAGCGCAAAGGTAGAGGGTCTCGGTGAGGCTGTGTGGCAACCCCAAAGCTCAGAGGCAGGACTAGAGAGCGAAGCCGTCGTGTGAGAAATACTCTTCAGATTTACAGTGGGAAACCTAAAAATATCGTAGAGGGCAGCGCGATTGCAGACCTCCTCGGTGCGTGAGCAGCTTTGCAACTGAGTTATTTGGAGATGAAACACAGGACGGTTGCGGTTTTGGAAGCTGATTTGCGGGCAAACTTCACGGTAGCTTCTGCCCCTCGGGGGCGGACGAAACGCTCGGGCCGGGCCGCAGCTCCGCACCGCAGGTGGAGGCGCCGGAGCCGGCGCGGGGCGGGTCTGCATGTCGGCCCGCTGCCAGCAGCCTCCCGGCCCTTGGCTAAGGCGCGGCGGTGGGCTGGAGCCCGGCGCGAGGGAGGGGCCGTGCGGGATGCGGCATCCCCGGGGCCGAGACGGGCGAGCCGGGAGGAGGTGCCGGCAGAGCCCGAGCCGCTCCCTGCTCCCGCCCGGCCCCGCTGAGAGCTCCCACCTCGCCGGGAGGCACCAGGTGGGTTTGGTCGGGGCACCAGAGGCAGCGACAGTTCCCCAAGCCAGGTCCCTGCGACTGGCCGGTCAGGTTCAGCGTCAAGGGGGGTAGCCGCGGTACCTGGGTGAGGGTCATTCTGGAGGAGGCTCCGAGAGGGCAAAACAGCGTGGGCGCCTCGGAGAGCCCTCGGGTACCTGTGAGGTAGCGGGTCCGTGTGTTTTGCTAGTTGTGGCTGTTGGCAGTGCCTGTGAAGGGATTAAAAAAAAAGCCCTCCTGTTTCCTGTTGTAGCTGATTGAAACTTTTGAACGACAAAAGCATCCAGGAGTGCTAAAGGTTTTGGAAAAAGGGAAATTCTTTATGTTTAGTTGTTTTCATTGGAGGGAGACTTGTTTCTGTAAGGAGCCTCAGTTACGTTTAGTTGACAGGTGCAGGAGTTGTTTGGAGAGATGGTTTTTCCTTTGGGTTATCAGACCTTTCAGAAAGGAGCACTTTTTCTGAAGGAGAGATTTGCATTCACTGTGGGGCTTTGCCAGATAGTGGGGTGGCGGCTGGGAGGAGGGAAGGGGATTTGTGTGCATGTGTATGAGGGATGGGTAGAACTGGTACTATTTTGAGATCACTTAATGAATAGTGCATAGCAACGTAGTTTGACACCAGTAATGAACAGAATTAATAGCATTGTTACTTTTTTTTTTGTTGACAATTATAAATTGAAGATTGTAGTAGAAGTGACTGACATGTTCATGTTGCCCCTTTAATGATGATGATCACTACATTAATGGCTTTGTTTTTAAACTCTGCCTTGTTCGTTTAGTTAGGATCAGAGCTTTCCAAGGCAGTGTGAATGACTGCTGAAGTCCCAGCAATGGGCACTCAGCTTTGAGTTAGTGAAAGTGCTGGAAAATCAGAAATCATTTGCTCCTGGAATTCTACTTTCCAGAGATCAAAATGGGATGGGTTCCCAATTCGATAAACTGTCCTACATTCAGGAGGCACTCAAGTTCGTCCACTATTGCCAGCTTCCCCAAGCTTTAATTTTCACCCCTTTCTGTTCCCTAATTGGAACTACCTCACCCTGTAGGCTGTGCTCATGGCATGCACTGCCTGTCTCCTCCTCTGGCCAGCACAAAACTCCAGTGTTTGCATTGCATTTCTTCCAAAGGCTGGTTCCATTCCTTTGCCTAGTTTGCTTTAGTCATTGAAATTCTGGCGTAGCCCTCTTGATTTTATTTGTAACTTGAAACAATTTCTCTCACCAGAGCTCCAAAGCATGAGGATGGCCAGCCCTAAAGCCACAGGGCTCTCCTGGGAGATTGCTTGGCTTGCTATTTCTGTCTATGCTCACCTACAGGTAGGTAATGAACTTGTTGCTATTGTCATGTCTGGTCCATTATCAGATGATCTTGCTGCACAATACAAATAACTGGTTTTTATATTGAAAACTGATGAAGGAACTGCACTGTAAATAAAAGGCTCCTGATGAGAAGGTTTTTCTTTCACTGAACTGAGGTTCAAAGACACCCATGAGGGAAATCAATATTCTCCCTCTTCCTGGTAATACTGTATGTGACTTTACCAGATAGGTATATATGTGTATATCCCAGATGTGTAATGCCATGTGTCTTCCTCGGCAGCACAGCTGCTCCTTGCCCACAGGTTTGTCACCTGATTAATGTTAGGATAGTGCATGGGTTTTCTGCCATCTGATCTATTGCCTGACACACAAACCTAATCAGTTCCAAGTATTTCAAGAAATGTGGCATGCTGGTATGCAGAAGAGATATTGGTATAGTGTGCCATTCCCTATAATAATAGTTCTCACAGCAGAGTACTTTCCAAAGATTCTTCAGACTTAAATACTCCTAAATGCCAAAATCCTTAGACAAGGCTGGCTAAATAAATGAAGAATATTTTATGCAATAAGTAGTATATATTTTTAAGTGTTACTGTATTTTTTGTTTGTGTTATTGCAATGCTCAGAAATAGTAGCTGCAAACAAGCACTGAGCATTATATAAATGTACGTCCTGAAGAATTTTGACTTGAAGATACAGCAGGTAAAAGCAAGTTTAAATGGAGTATGAAGAACTCTGGAGACTGCACTAGACAGCTGAGTAAGTTTAAGGTAGTAAGAATAGAGTTTCAACCCACCCTCAGTACTGCTCTAGATTGCACTGTGTGCAGTCTTTTAATGGCTACCTGCTGATGAACACCTCCTACATCTGTGTTGTGCTTGCAGACAGCCATGAAGATAGATAGGTTAACTGAGCAAAGGACTTGCCCTTAAAGTAAAGCTTTGTATATTCATATTAATTGTGCAGTGAAATACACTGCATTCAGTGCATGTCCAGGCAGATAAAGCATCAGTGGGGTCTTCTGTTTTTTACTTGCATATTGCTTATACCAGAACAGTAATCTTACGACTTGTGTTTTGGTGTATGCAGTTAAGTAATGCTGTAATAATTTTAATAAAACAGTTAAAGTAGTAAAGTTCATGTAATAGTTCTGCTCAAGATGAGAATAGAAGTTCAGAGAAAGGAAATGTTAACTTTGTGGTTAGACCTTTTGGTTACGAAGAGACTTTTTTCTTTTACAATATTTTTCTTGTATTTGTTTTGTTCATATTTTTCTTATTGTAGAACTGGAACCAGTAGCAGCATAGTTTCCTCTTCTCCACGAATGGTTTGGCATAGCTTCACTTGTCTCTTTATAATAAAAACAAACCAAACACATTGTAATAATCAATAGGCTATTGTGAATAGCTTTTAAGAACATTTCAATCCAGGTCAAATTCTTTGGTTCTGATTGTCCTATTCCAATCTATTTGTCATATTTGTGTCATTAGCTCCTAGCCCCAATCTTGTAAGAGGCTGTTCTAGTCCTAAATTTTGTGCTTTATCACAATTTTAGGCACATTAAGGGAACTTTATATTATTTAACATAATATTTTTGGTATCCAGTAACAATTAATTCTTTAATTGGTTGCTTGGGGCCATACTATATGGACCACACACAGTCATTCTACCTTAATATTGAATCATAGGTTCTACTTGTGTTATTTTTGGCTATTAAAGTGCTTATGTCTGGAGCTAATCAATTAGAAACAATTGGATGCTGGGCAAGGTCACAAGTCTATGTCATGTCACTTACGTGCAAATGATTAATTTCATCCTGCTTGAGGCAGGTACAACATACAAAAAAAGGCTGTTTTTAAAGAATGTGGTGGAAATATGGTATGAATATAATGCAAAGAAAACTTGAACATGAGAAGTTGTGAAAAAGAGGTAGCTGTTAACTGAGAAGAAATGAAAGTTAACTTTGGTTATAGGAGCTTTTCCTGGTCCTTCATAGCAGGGTAACAAGCACAGCATGAAGTTTAGCCAGGTTCCAAACTGAACTCTGCCCTTACAGATATGCAGCATCTCAAGTTTGAAAAATTCTTTTGTCAAGGGAAGATTAGTTGTTCTACTTGTAGATAAAGTAGATTTCATAGCATAACCCAGTGACTAGTTTACTGCTGCTTACTGCTCAGCTGCCTGTCCATTAGATCTGCTCTGTGACCAGGTATAGTGGCCCAAATGGCTCAGAAGATGACCACTTATGGCCTAGCCTTGGTTGTGTTCTTTTGCAGACTTAAAGCCTGATTTTTCCAATATATGCCAATACAAATTAAATTAATGGAATTGCAAATGGTACTTCAAGCAAAAGACATCGGTATGTTTTTCTTGAAAAGAAAAACCATAAAGCTTCCACCACCACATGGTAGCTGCAACATGGAAGGATTTGTTTCTAAAGGTTTAAGTCTATCCAGCAAAGTTACTGTGTTCCACAGGACAGATGTATTTGTGAATAACATATCCTTGGCCTTGAATGTAACTGTTAGTGTGTATTTATTGCTCTGGCTGGGCAGTTGGATCTTTCTAGGTTCCTTCCAACCCCTAACATTCTGTGTTTCTGTGAAAAGGCTCCTCTATTTTCTCACATGGTAGAAGGTCAACTACCAATCAAACACATTTCAGGAGATGATTGAGCTAATAAATAAAAGAAACATCCAGGTCCAATTTTGCAGTTTTTAAGCGATCTCTTGAATATATATGGCTCCATACTGATAATTGAAAAGTCAGGATCCTTAGCCTGGTAACCAACTCTGTCTTAATCTTGTGATAACATTTTATTACACCATTCAGCTGGGCGCTATTATATTTGCTCTGAAATGTGTGTAAGACAGTATATCTCTATGTTCTTGCAAATGGATTAATGGCAATGAGAAATGATGGTTAGCAGATTCATATAGACAAATACATCATCAAGAGTTTTACACATGGTTTCATTTTAGATTTGTTCTCTAGTATGTTGTTTTCAGATTAAGAATATGCTGCTATTACTTGAGGTTCCTACAGTCCAAATGAAATCCTTTACAAGTCAGTTTGTTCCACCTCCAGAGACCATAGGGTTGCTAATGTCTGAGGAGGGAATAACAGAAAAGACACCATGTCTGGATATTTAAGAAGCACTAGCTCTGGGTTTCTGTGAAAAGGAATGTTTCAGAGGTCACATATTAATTGAATAAACTGTTGGTTGCTCCCATGATTTATGTTTCTGTGATTCCTGCCTGCATTATGTTATTCCTAGCTATCTGTTGCATTTTGGATATAAAGGATAAACATGCTGAAAACATTTTCTTATTCAAAATGATTCTGCCATAACTAATATGCCAAAAAACACCAACATAGTAAATGTTTTTAAGGGTGAGTTTTGCAAGGCCAAAAATCTGATGTCCATTATATGACATAGCAGACTTGGAGATCATCTTTGTAGAAAACCTTTGGAATATTGTTTTACAGTCACTGAATGTACTGCACTTGAATGTTCAGAAAATAGTTTATGGTCTATGTGCCATGCAATAGTGAGGGTTCTTAGATCTCCAGTATCTTTAATCAAAAATATCAGAATGAGGTTTGGATCAGAGTTAAATCTGAAGCAGTTTCCATTTTCTGTGGGCAGGTAGCAATTCTGCACCCACCTGGAATTTTGCCATCTGCCTAAATAGGGTTGTGGTTTCATTCTTAGTCTGAAGATTGAAATGCCTTTACTATATAGACAAATAACACTTTTGAGACTGTATAAGTGTTCTGACTTAAAATATTCATTGTTATTGACAAGGTTGTAACTCAGTGAGTGTATTACCAGAAAACTTATGTAACTTTCTGAACTTGCTTTGAATTTATGACTAATAATGATTGCTCAGCCAGTGCTCATAGGATCTGAACTGCTGTTACCTCCAACTTACAATCCAGAAGAGCTGAATTGCCAGAAAAATTATGATGAATCTGTCTTGTGATTTGAGACACAAGCAATGTATGAATACTTAATAGTATCGAGCATGTTTTAAAAAAAAAGTCTAGGAGATGACCAGAAGTGAAAGCATCCTTTCACAGTATCATTTTCATTTTTTCAGTAAATATTTTTATTGTTGAGATTATAAATCATAATTGCAGTGGTAAAACTCAGAAAACCAAGCCTTGGTTACTCAGTTAAAGCATAGTGCAAATCCTTTCCATTCCAATGCAGCAAAAGCAGTTAAATCTCAACATCTGGATATATTTCAAGTTCTATACCTACATAATCAGGCATAGGCATCAGTGCCAACAGAGATAGTGATTTCTGATGATGTTACAGAGATGGGCAGCGATTCTCAAATCTGTTGTGTGTAAAGGTGCGGATTCCTGGTTCCACAGAGTCAACCACTTTTAGAGAAGCTTTGAGTATGGGAATAATCTCTCACAACAGCCTCTTGAAAAGATAGTGATGAAATGAAAGAATAGCTCTAAGGTGATCATTGATTGCAGCAGATACTTGAATGCTTTATCACGGATACTTATTCTGCTTGGTGCATCTGGATCCTTTGTGTTCCTTAGCAAACTGGGACAGAAGCAGCACTGAGGTGACAGTTCTATGCAGAACACCAAATGCTATTCCTGCCTTTGCATCACAGAAAATATATGTGATTATTTGCTATCCAACATAATTAGTTTTATTTCAAAAGAACATGTATTTTAAAATCCAAGTCCTTTTTATTTATTTTACATCTAGAATCTCTAGGGTTTACATATTTATGTGTTTAATTTTGTGGCTTGAATATTTTCTTTAAATAGGTTTCTATGCTCACCTGAATCCAGGAGCTGGTGTTTAAGTAAACACCAAGTATAATGTGGTTTGCAATGTAATAAAATGAATTCCTTTTGGTGATAGGGGGAACACAATTATAATTGTACCTCTATACTTGTGTCAGGCTATGCAAGAAATCTGTGGGCGTGAGTTATATTGTACAGTGCAAACATGGTACTTCACTCTTGGTGGGTGAGCTTTTAAGGTTGCGTATCACAGATAATACTGATGAATAAGTCTTATGGTTGCATTCAGTCCAGCTCAGTCTTGAGCAATTTCAATGTGATTCTTATTATGCAAAATATCTGTAAAACAGAAAGAGTTTGTGCATGGTGAAAGAACAGGATTGTTTTTGAAGTAGTGTTTGCTAGTGAGCACAACATTCCAGAAAGAATATTGGCTATAGCCATGGTAACTAAGACCCACATAGGAGCTGTATAGCACTGCAGTTCTGTTTTGCCCTCTGCACTCATTTTATTGTCACTGATAGATAGATAATTCCCTTAGGATTTGAAAGCATGCATATAACCTTCACTCCCAAAAGAGGAGAGCTTTTCTTGATATTAGCTGAAGTCTGTGGACTGTCAAGTGGCCTTGAATTTAAGGGTCATATATACAAAATGGTTTCACTCCAACTTGTAGGTAGAAGTACAGTGCTACAAACTCACTACTGCTAAATTTAATGCAGATATAGCAACATTTTCAGAAAAGCTGTGTGACGTGGAGAGTTTGTTTTGAGACATAAGGTAAACACAAATGCTGTTAAGGACTTAACTGTACTGACAGGCGCCTAGCTGGATTTTTCAAGACAAATAATAGGATATATTTCAATGAATACAATGGGAACCAGGCATAAAATGCCTTGGGCATTTCCAGAAGTCTGGTTAGGCGTTTGTCATGATACTTAGCTGATCAACCCAAAACTTTCACTCTTGAAACACTTTCAAAATGGTAGGTTTCTAGTGTGTAAATTCTAGTACGTGGGTGTATAGATATTTGATAATGTCTGAGATGTGCAAGGACAAGCATCAAGTTATAGAGGGAGGATGGTTTTAGAAACCTTGGCCTAATATATCCCTTCCAGACAGCATATTACATAAATTGTTTATGAACAAAGTTATTTCTGTTTCTAATTTTATATTTATTAGATTTAACGTCATTATGGAGAGAAAATGAAAACAATATTCTCAGTCTGTTTTGAGAAATGTGGTTTCCGAGAATTGTCAGTTTGTCATGCTTCTGGATGCACTAGAAACACAGTCAGTGCAAGTCAGCTGAACTAAATCGTGAAACAATATTAAAAATGCATTTATGATTGCAATTACTGGATTGTTGTTCTATGCTAACTGTTGTTATTTGTGTCACAGTGGGAGATCCCAACTGGTTAATGAATGATGCTGTTTGTGTGGCATTAAGCGGAGCGTGTGTTTATATGTGGAAAAATGTATTTATGTAATGATTTTTTTTTCCTTGTTATCAGGTGCTTTGCCAAAAAATGAAGCTGCTAAAAATTTATAGGATACAGTGTCTTCTTAGAAGACAGGTTATGCACAGTGTAAGTGCGCATTTATGAAAGGACTTGTAGAGGCTCTCTTTAAATGTCGATGTAAAGAAAAGAGATTTTAGCTGCCTTGTAGTACTGTAGAAATAAGATGACGTGCACACCTGCACTGTGTTAGAATGAGAAGAGATTGTGTACTCTCAAGTGTTGTTTTGCAAGAAATGTTTCCCAGCCTGCACCTTGCAGAAGCTCTAAGAAGGTTACAGAAACTGGCTTTATTCCCAGCTGGCTGATTCAGCAAGAAATTAAAGAGCTAAAAAAAAAATAATCTGCCCCTTTTGTTGAAATGAAAGAGCTCAGAAAGATCTGCCCCTTTTGTTGCAATTTCCCTGCTTGTCTATATTGCTGCTCCAGGCCATCTGCCTGGCATGGAAAAATGTGAAAAGACAATGCAAGTGCTGGTTGGCTCTGATATGTTCAGATTCTCCATTTCAGATGGGAGTTACCCTTGCTTTCCCAGCTACTGCAGCCTCATGTTGGTGTAGCAATGCTGCGGAAGCCGAAGGCTGAACAAGCCCAGTGGTCTCTGTGGATGTATAACAAATGAAATATGCTAAAATATGATTTGACTTCCTCTCTTGAGAGACTTCTTTTATTAGATGTTTTTTAAGGTCTCATTACTCATTTGGTGTTTTGTTTTCTTGAGTCTCCAAATAGTTTTAAACTGTTCCCTGGTTGACTGACATGGATGTTGGCTGAAAAAACTAATACCATAGTAGTGACTTGAGTGCTGTCTGCTTGGTAGGTGATGTTTTAGTTGGAAACTGCCAGGAGCATCCAACATATAACTGATTCTTTCAAATGATTTCATTAACACTTTTGTTAGAAAGCTGAAGAGGGAATACATCTATGACTGGAGAGATTAATGGTTGGGCTCAATGATCTTAAAGGTCTTTGCCAACCTAAATGTTTCTATGGCCCTATGTATGGGATATATTGTATGCTATATAGGGATTTTACTAATGCCACTAACTAGTGAGACTGTTTGAACAGTAGCTGTTTTAGTGGCTTGTTTTTTCCAACTTTATTTAGATGAGATGACTAGAAATTATACTCTTCCTCTAGACTGGTGATTATCGGGAAAATCTTTTTATGAAGAGTCAGCTCATAGCTTGCCAACAAGAGTGCAAGCTGAATGGTAGGAAATGCTATGAAGAAAAGATGTAAAACAAAGCAGAAAGCATCATCCTTTAACTCTACGAATTTTTGGTGTGCCCACACTTGTGCACTTTGTACAGTTCTGATCCCTTTATGAGTGGTGTGGAAAGGTTAGACAGTAATCAGTTCGTAACTCATTTCTTCCAGGATAAGAAATGAGTGCCATTAAATAAAACTGCTAGGAGACAGATTCAGAACAGCAAAAGATGTTCTCTGTGTAATGTTCTCCATGTAATGGTCTTTGTCACTCCTTGCCATAGATTTTTAGTGAGTAGGTTTATGTAGAATTCAGGGGAGAGAGGATGTGTGCTGGGAAGATCCACTGCGTATTACCATATAGGTAAACCACAGCAGGCTAAAGTGACTCCAGAGAGGTATTCCAGTGAAGTATTGTACATGGTGCTCTTTGGCTGTGCAGTTATGAATACTGTTAGGAGCCAATAGGTCAGATGAATCATTGGTCTTAACCCATTCAACTGCTTATATGTTATTTTGATTTTCCTTGGGCTGCACTCAAGGATTGCTGAACTAGAAGCTAGAACTAATCCTAGGCCTATTGTCACTCCTGACTCAATATTTAAAAACTAACGAAGAAATATACACCCTGGAGTTTAGAGAATATCTGGAGATACGTCCTGAATGCTTAAGCACTTGCCTGCATTCTAAGCTACTTTTGTGTCTGCCCAGAATTTTTTACTTTTATGTTTTTGTCTTAACAAATGGTTTTGCCATGTTTCTGGTGTATTTTCCAATTTTAAAGTTTTGGAATGATATTTAAAGTAAGCAAGGAAATTTGTGTATTTCACTTAATTGCAAGAGTATTTTCTTGTTTTTAGACAAACACTAGTATTTTCTTGATGAAGATAAAGAACTGACTCCTGATATTTTACTAAATAAGGCTTGGCATAATTTCCACTTTCATTATGTGGTCAGTTCTGTAAGACAAAAATATTCCAGACATTTTCCCTGTATGACTGAGCACTTGCTTTCACCCCAGTGTGAAACTGTGCACCCAAATGCTTTTCCTATTTCCTCTTCCTACCTCTTTCAGTTAGATTTGGAACACAATAGGTTGGTTAAAACTATAAGAAAACCTCTGGAATGCCATCTTAAAGTATGAGGCTTTACCATGCAACTGTTTATCTTTTGCTAGGAGGAAACTATAAATGTATTTTTAATGCCAGGAGCTGGGCTTAAAATGCCATTACTTATCCAGTGGGAATAGGTTTGAAAATTAGTAAGCAATTAGATCAGTAGGCAAATACATTTTATTTAATGTTCTGAGTCTCGTGGGCCTTTCAAATATCCTGTTAGCATCACCTGTTCTTACCTTGCAACCTTTTAAATCTTTAGTCTTGAACAGCAGTGTTACTTAGGCAAAATTTTAGGTAAATTTTAATTTATGAGCTAATTTTTTTATTTTTTTTTTTTAATTTGCATGACTTCTCCTAGGGCAGCAGAGATGTACTGGGAACACTAAGCTTTTCTTGGAGAAAATTTCTTCCTGTAGATAAACATCTTGAAAAGGGCCTTAGCTGGGATAACAGCATATGGGGCTTGTTCTGATCTTTTGAACCTGGTTGAATTATGTCTTAGCAAACACCAATGATGTATTTGTTTATAATTGCTTATTTTTCTTGCTGAATTTAGTCCTCTGAGCCATCTGTCACATAGAAGCCACTATTTAAAAAAGGAGAAAATCTAGGAATTGCAGACTTCCTTTTTTATTATTTCAAATGTTAAGGCCAGTCCTTGAGAACACTAAAGGAAAGACCGTGTATTCTTCAACTGTACTGTAGGAGTGTCCCACCAGTCTTTGTTTGCCAAGCTTTACATTGCATTAGTGATGGTATGGGGACTCTCAATCAAGGGACTATGAAAACTCAGTCCTGAAAACCATTCAGAATGCGGAGTCCTGTGGCCTTCATTAGGTTGTGTCACAAGTGAAACCATATATTGGAAAACCCTGGCTGCTTTCTACTTCAACATCCTGCACTTGAGTAACAGTTAAGTTTGCGGGCAGTTTGCCTGAGACATCAGTGGTAGCTTTTCCTGAGTTCAAGACCTGTCCATAGGAAGCAAACCGTGGCTGAATTTCATTAGTGCTAACTAGTTGGTTGTCAAATTTTCTGTTGTGTGGGGTGAACACTTTCATCTCTTCTTCATGTAACTGCCAAGGACAGATGGCATTTAAAGCTGTGTCTGCAGCTGTTAGTTTTCTTTAAAATTGTCTGTGTTTATCCCTGTGAAATAAAGAAGCAGAAATAAAAAAGACAATTTGGCTGTTGCTTAAATCTTGCAAAATTTGAAGTGATTTCCATTTTCTAATGTGTCCCTTTTTTATAGTGTGTCACTGAAGACCCTTTTATTAGGTGTTCCAGACCATCCATGTTGGCAGGAAGTTCTCTGAACTACTGTAGAGGGAACATCAAACCCAGCCCTTAGAGCAAGTGTGCTGTATTTCAGAAGAACTGAAGGAGAACATGGAAATTCACATCTTAAAAATTGATGTGACTTTTTGCCAAATTTACTATATTCAGAAGATTGCTTTAAACCTTTAAAGGGGTTGCACTCTCCACTGCATGGTGCAGTTCTGCTTGTGGAAAAAAGAGGAAAACACCAGCCACTCCATAAGTAAGGAAGATGAGTTGATTTCTACATGTAGCGTTTTGTCTGCACGTATGAAAATTGACATCATGGTGTTGGAATGTTGACCATGTTTTGCATTTTGCTAGCTGCTCTTACTGGAAAGCATGTGTTTCAAAGGGAGTTTTCAGTTTTTATAAGTCTTTGCCTCCATAATAGCCCGGTCTTATTTTGAATGCAGACTACAGCTATGAATAAAATTTAACTCATAAATTCTGGCATGAAACATGAATGAATTGTGCAAACATTGTCCAGTAATGTGCATGTTTGCATCAGTACAGCTGAAGCCAACCTTTACTTTCTATGCACTCAACATTCTCTTACTCTTTTCAAGAATGCGTTACTCAGAGTAAGGACACGGTTCTGAGGAACTACTCTCAAGAAAAGCTGCATTTAGTGGGGGGAAAGCATAGTTGGCTGCCCAGAACCAACTCTTTGTGGAAAATTTGTGTTTTTGTGGCTCCAGATGGGTCTGTGAAAGAAGGGAGCTGAGAAGTGCAGAAAACAGACTAACAGCAATGAAAAAATTGTACTAGCCCATCATCTTGAGAGTAATCATCCAGATAAAATTGGCAAAATAGATTATCTTTCAATAATGGGCTGGCCTCGCTGTTCAGTCTTCATAATCTAACTCATTTTCCCAGAATTTGAGAGTTATATACTCTGTAGAAAGTTGGCAACCCAAGTTTCCCATGTCATCAACTCTATCCATCCTCCGGAAAGAAGAGGTTCCTGGTACAACATCCTTGCACCTGCTAGTTCTTCCCCCAGCTCTTCTTAAAATCAGACCACTCTGAACCCCTTCATAAATGATTCCATGCTACTGAAGCTGTTTATTGTTTTTTATAATAATATGATTCCCCAAGTCATAGGAGATACTGATTTGTATCACAGCGTCATAGATGACCCCAGTTCTGTTAACCTGTCCTTGTAATGAAGGATCCAAAGTCTTGGTGATGTTTTCAGGGTCTAAGGTTGGTGTTCAAAAGAGCCATCTCTTTTTTTTCTGAGAAATTGTATCTGCATCTTCCAGTGAAATCAAGAGAGCTTGTATCTGTCGAAGGTGTACTTGTGAATGCCTTTGATGAATAAAGCTAGCACATTTTTTTAAAAATAAAGGTTTCTTAACATCCCTAAGGAAACATAAGTTCCCCATTATAGGTGTTGGTGTGCAGTGCTGAAAGCCGTCGTTCACTGCTAAAGTTTTAGACTCTATTCTTACACGTATGCTGTATGGAGATATATTCAAGCGTAGTGTATGTAATTGCTTTAATAGAGTCTTAGGCAAATTGAGATTGTCTTTAGTTGAGTTTTAGTCTAATTTATGCAGATGCCTGACAGGCTCTGCATTTAAGTTACAGGGCTGCTGCATAAAGCAAAATACAGCAATTAATCCTGGTGTTACTTTTACTTGAGAAAACAGGTGCAATTGGATCCTCTTTCATGGCTAAATAAGAACATGAGTCAAGAGAAACGAGGAATGAAACTTTGTGTTGAAGGTTGATGCAGATTGCTAGGCTGAATACCTGCTCGAACTGGGCCTTGCTGACTGGTATCGCAAAATTGGGGCCTATTTGCCTGATTTAGCTTTTATGTTGGAATTGGCTCTTTTAGTAAAATAGCTTGGAAGAAAATCCTTTTTAGAGCCGCATATTTAACATCAGGTAAATCATGCATCATATATAGAGGACTTACAATTTAGATTGGTGGGAGCATGCTTGATTCTGGTGAAATTTGTTTCCGGAAACTGCTATTAATCTTTGTGGAGGCATTTGCATCATGCTGATTCTCTTCATCTGTACTTGTTAAGTTCTATTCGACTTTGAAATGCTGATCTCTCTCATCTACACCCATTTGTATTTCTATTGGGCTGCCTTAGCAGCCTGTGCTGTTTTTATATGGGGTAGTGACAGAGGTTCTGTGCTGCAGTTGTCATTTTTCTTTCTGGGGGCATTTACCCGAGGGTTGGTGCAGTATTCAGCTTTTCTCCAAGGCACTGGAGTCGCTAAAGCCTCTCAGTAGGATCAGGCCATTCACAGCTGCTATGAGAAGGGAGCGTTAGAGCTTACATTTTTCAGAGATGTCTAAACTAACTCACAGGGCTCTCGCCTATCTGTTGTTTTTTCTATATTTTGTTAAGGTTTGGGGTTCTTTTTTTTTATTTACCAATTAAAAAAAACCCATAATTGTTCTTAATATTTCAGCAGAACATTTTAGTGTAAACAGCTAACTCACATCTCAAATGTTCAGTTATTAATTGTCGTGATAGCTACTTACGACTTTTATTGGTTATTTCTAGACTCCTATTTCAAGTATAGCAAGATTTGTGCAGGCTTTATTGTTAGGGGTGAAATTTAATCTTTATTAGGATTAAGTGTTTAATAGCATAATTTGCTTCATATGTTGCAAACACAAGCTGCTATGAATAGATCCTCTGTAAAAAAATGAGCATTTGATAATGTTATGTATGGACTTAAATCCAATATGTTGTTATCCTTAACTAAAGGAAATTATAAGGAGAGATTTACAAAGAAGGGTTTATTCTATTAACTTTAATTGCTTTAAAGCATTTCTCAACTTAAGTTGAATTTACTTTCTATATTTTGACTTTGTTCTGTACATAACTTCATTTGTTCCTTGAACACTATTCTGAAATAGTACAAATTGGCTCTTTTTCATGCGTGCAAGAGACGAAAAATATGAGTAGCAGTAGTAGTTGGAATATTTATTTAAGCGGGGTGTGCTGTTTTTTCTATTCGTCTGCTCACAGTAGAGTTGAGGATTTCAGTGCAAGGCTACTACTATATTACTGGAATCTGTAATGTAACTTTTATGCCTTGTGAAGAACTAGGAGAAAGGCTGTCCCTTTGCTGTGTCTTTAGCCCCCAGCCTTCCGAGATGCGGTAGTACAGAACACTTTTATTTAGAATAAGGTTTTTGCTTGATGCTGAAGAAGAAAAACCAGGACGGTAGCACTGCCCTGTTTTCCTAGTGTGCACAAAGCATTTGATTAATCTGTAAAATGCTGGGGTTTGGTTTGGATTCTTGTGGCTTTCAATTTGTGAGTGTCCTGTGTTTGTAAGTGGCAGGCTTGAATAGCTTTGGCTTATTTTGAGATTCAGAGACCGTATTAAGTCTTCTTGGCATAGTTGTTGTGACTTCTTGTGTGCTGCTTTGAGGATCTGAAGTTAATCAGACTTTTTTGAGAAATCTGTTATATTTTTCATGGAACAATTTGCAGTCAGACTCTTTCTCTCTTACTATGAAGTTGGAGCAACACAAAGTGAGGCAAATTGCTACATGCATCATGTGAAATCTAGGAAAAGAAAAGCTCATAGAGAGGGGACAAATTTCATTCAGTCATTTTTTAATGGATTTTTGCAAGAGGGCAAGAAATTTCAGACCTTGTGTGCTTGTACAGGTCTTCAGCCTTTCTACTAGGAACTATTAAAAGTTTGTATAAAGGGATAGAGTTACTACAGTTGACTCAGGACAGCAAGTTGGATTTTTTTCCACTATAATCAGGGTAAAAGAACATCTCTTTTGGCAAAAAGGACTGTGCTCTGAACAAGAGATGTTATGGACTGATAATTCCAAGTACAGCCAAGCTTGCAGGGAAGTACACAGGTTAAGATTTATATTATGATTTTGTTACTTAAAATGAATGCTGTTTAGCCTTCATGTAATAACATTTTACTCTACATAGAGTGCAGGGGAAGCCAGGCCTGTAAGAAGTGCAAATGAAAACAGGATTACTGCCACAGTTAACTTCAGCATTTCTGGATTGTGAGAGTGAGACTATCTTACTGTTTATAGTTTATAAAGCAGTGGAGAATGTGCAGAGATGTATAGTTATGCAGGATGAGAATAGATGAACTGAACCCGTAAGAGCTCAGTATTTCACACCACCGTTTGCAGAGTTGCCGGTTTGTATAGTTTCTAGCTTCAGTAGTGTAATGGTTGTCTTCGGTCTGAGAAGTCATAGGTCTATAGTGCAGAAGAATCCTCTGCAGTTAAATAAAAGCGTGGATAAATTTATTTCCCTGCCTTTGCACAGTCCATTGTTCTTGGAGTCTGTCTGTTATTTTGAAACGTCTTAGAATGCTAAAGACAAACATATGAGAATCTGGAACCCTGCTAAAGCTTTAGATATTGAACTGTTAGGGTTGGCCTCCTAGCTCACATTAGCTTGTACTGGCAAACTAAGAGCTGACTGCGGATAAGAAAATTCAGGGGAGGTTATTGCCACACATCCATCCAAAATTGTTCAGGAATAGTTGAAAAATGCTCTGTAGCAATAGTGTCCCTCTGTAAATCTATTAAATGAAACTATGCTGTCTAGAATTCTGTTAACTTTATGTGCAAGTGGTAGCAGTAAAAGAGAAGTTGCTAGATATGCGAGAATAGGTGATTTTGCACCGTTGGTTAGAATCAGAGGTGAATTGGGCACTCTTTGTTTCCCCTTACCTTGCTTTTTAAAAAGTAGTTTAGCTGGATATCCCTTGTCCTGCAGGAGGCCTGACAGCTTCTCAAAAGACAGGGTCAAGTGGACAAACCAAGACTATGTGTAGTCTTTTAGAATTCCATATAGAAAACCTGCTTTTGAAAAACTGTTCCTTAGTAGCTGCCCTACTCCAAGAATAATAGTTGTGTTTCCCAATTTCTGAAGCAGAGGAGAGGACAAACGATTCACTTTCTAAAAGATATGGATGTTACTTAGAGCTAACATGCTCAATTAACGTGTGAGACAAACATATTAAGAGATTTGATTAGGCCATCAGCCACAAGAAGTCTATCCCTCCACAACATTTCCTGTATTGGTCAAGATACCTTAACTTTTCAGTAGCTTATTGTAGTGTCCCCTTGTGTGTCTAATTTGTAGCTGCTGGTAGGTTCAGTGAAATGCCAGTAACTAGGTACACACTGTAAAGTTATTATTCCCTACTGTTAGATTCTTTAAACTGCTAAAAAGCGGAGGAAATTGACAATAAATCTTACTAGCTGCTACGCCATCATAAACACCGGAGCTGTGTTCTGAAGGAGTAAAATGATTGTTACATTTCCCCTAGAAAGATAATCATTATTGGAAAGCCTTACATGACTTATGACATGTCTCGCTTCATCTGTCGTGGGAGCTATTGATTGTATGTACACATCTGCTTGTGCACACCCACACAGGATGGGAAGATCTTCCTCCACAGGAAGGTCTTCCGTTCCCTCAGAACGCAGGTGGTATGTGTTGGCAAATCACATATTGTGGATATAGTAGCCAAGTTCCCAGAGTAATACACACATAGTAAAGCAATTCACTCAACTTCAGCTGTTTGAATGAGAATACAAGATGAGTGACTAGGAATATAATCATACAGCCTACCTTTCAGTGGTTCTTCTGTCATACTCATTATCACTTATGGTTGCCACTGATTGCATTTGAAATGTAGACCATCAGGTGGTTAAAAATGGTATGTTAGTGAGGTCAGTCATACTGAAGATATTTGGTGCTTAAAATATTTTTTTAAAATTAGGCAAAGCATTTAAGAGCACATCATACTTTTTTAAAAATCCAAAGCACTAGACGACATCATGCTTTGGAATTACAGATGTTCCTCACTATCGTCCATATTTCATATATCTGTTGCCATGTTCATTGAATATCTTTCTGTAATCACCTGGATGTTAAAACTTCATGAAATTTCTTTTCAGCTCAGGAAGATGGGTGATAAAAGATCTAATGTTAAAAATATGCTGATTAGAGCAGGCATCCTGTTCTGAATTAACACTTACTGATTTTATTTTGTGTTAAACTTAGCAGTGTCTCTTAACGTTTCAGCAATTCTGGTTAGTTCAGAGGATTTATTTCATACTTTCTAGCAGCAGATCTGGTGTTTATCTTTTCTCACCTCAGTAAAAGCCCTCTCCCCTCCACCGTATCAGTCCTCCAGCACTACTGTACGCATCATGTAGAAGACGGAAAACGAGTTACTAACCTAATGACCATTAGTGTTAACAGTTGTCAGCTGACAGATGCCTGCAGTGCTTGCCATTTGAGCTTTTAATTGCTCTTTTTTACTGCTAGAACATAGTTATCTAAGCAGCAGCTTCTTAGTAAGTTTTCCTGTGAAATATTGTCAGTGAATGCTTGTAGATGAATCATGGTTTAGTTGTGGACTTGGTAGAGTTAGGCTAATGTTTTGACTCTTAAAGGTGTTTTCCAACCTGTTATTCTGCGATGTTCAGATCAAGCAAAGGACAAAGAACCCAAAGTTTTGCTGGAAATATCAGGCTGGGTGCCAGGTAGTGATCTGCTGGCTCTACAATTAGAGGAATTGAGAACAAGACTTTTGCTCCTTGTCGCTTGACCAGTTGTCCCAAAGCCCTGAAATCCCTTTTCATTGTCCTCAAGCTTTTTCTCACTACCTCTTCACTACCTACCTGAAAGATCAAAAGGCGCTAATACTCTGTTGGTTTTACAAGGGAAGGAAGCTTTCTCCTTATAACCCTGGCTCCAGAAATGCAACAGACCTTCCTATGTGGTGGATCTGGTCTGCAGAATGGGCTCTCTGTTCCTTCCAAAAGTGAGTTGCTTATGACAATGATTCTTTTTTATTCTTTGCTGAGTTGTTTATATGGTGGTGGTCTGACTAGACCCTGATGACACCTCCAAGCTATCCAGTTTCTCTTGGAGAGCACTGTACCTGTTCTGTGAGTGCACCAAAAGTAGCTACTGAGAAGATGTGTTTGGTAGGAACTTCTTGCCACTGCCCCCTGTCTTCCAACTTGACCATTAAGTGGGGTGTAGAGAGGACAGGGAGTTCTCTGTGGCGGGGACTCATTTGCCTGCTAGGTTACTTTTGTGGGAGGCAGGGAGTGACTCCAAGTGTCTGTATCCTTCTTACACTCCTTGATAGCCCTCAACTTGACCACCTCCTCCCTGAGCAACATCTCTAAGACATTCTTTCACCTGGGCACATTTTCCACAAGGGCTCACTACTGCTCTCTGATCCCTAGGATTGGGATCAGAGCAGGGCATGCCCTGCAGCCTGACATCTAGGTGGCTGCATGTTCATATAAGAGCTCTGTTTGCATTGTGGCATCAGAGCTGGTGAATGATGAGTTCAGGGTTGCCATCATAGAATCATCAAGGTTGGAAAAGACCTTCAAGGTCAAGTCCAACAATCCATCCTACAACACCTACCCATTAAACAATCTCAAAGCCATTGTTTTTTGACAAGTGGACACCATCACTCCTGGCTGAGTGGGAGGCTTCAGTGGCCACCCTTGCCAACTGCCACGTCTCAGCTGCTGTGCTGGCCCTGAGTGCCTGGTCCCTTCCCTGCCCAGACTCCAATGCTGCTATGGGGATTCTGGATGACATCCCCTGACAGCTCATTTGCTGGGTTCCCAGTGTTTCAGTCTTGGAGGGTTTTTAGAAAAGAAGGGAGGGCGTGACTGGCTACAGTCATTTAGATTTCCTGCAGAAGCCCTGGTTGTCACTCCTTCTTTGTCAGCCTCTGCCATGAGTTGCTGGGTCCTGAGGGTTCTTTGTCTTAGGGAAATCCCCAAACCCCTGAAAACACGGGGTGAAATGGGGCTCTGCTACTCCTTCTGAATAAGGTGGCTTACTTGGAAGTAGATGCTTTACCTCATGGTTCCTGATAGCAGGAAAGCTAGACAGTATTTGCAAAAATTCATTTGAGACTTAGAGACTGCGTGCTGCAAACAGTTTCTTTCCGGAATTTCTTTTCAAAATTGTGCTGAAACAGGTGTGCGCATGTGGAGGGTACTTGGCTGAAAGGCATTTACCTCATGTGCCTTATTAATAGCCTTAAACCAACATTCCTACAGCAGAGCCATGACCATTTAACTGCTTCCTTATTGTGAAAATGTGCCTGACCAAGTCAATGCACTGGGCTGCTCAGTCCATAAACCCTGCAAAGGGGCTTACTGGAGTGGAGAAAGAAGAGTAGACAAAGAACTGGGTTAATATCACTAAAATTATCAGTAGTGGTGAAAAAATAACAGTGGAAAATTCACATTTTCCTCACCATGTGCCAGACACATTAATGTGCTGAGCTGTTGTAAATCACGAATTAGCTTGAGAATGAACATCTGGCTGTGGCATTCTCTGCAGTCTAATTTCTTTCAGGTGAGAAAGGATTCATCAGCTAGAGGTAGGAGGAGAACCATTTGGAATATTTACACTCTTATTCAGGGTGGTCCACCTTTGTGTCTAGAATTTTGGGACATCCCACTGTCCCTAGCCCTTCTTTGAAGGTATGTTGACAAGACAGAAGCGAGCACTCTCAGTGCTCCACTGGATAAAGTTGCGTGAAGAACAGTGTTAGTCCAGGCTCTCCTTTTCCTTTCAACAGTGTGTGTTTATAAGTATTTTGGTCATTCATGCCAAGGTGTTGGGCCACCACATACCATCTATCTCATCTTGTTTGAGGAAAAAGAGAAAATTATTTCTGGCAATAAAATACTGTGTGGAATAGTACAAAACCCCTCCAGGCCCATCCAGTGACCTGGATCAGAAGCTAGACAAATTCAGAGCAAAAAAGTACAGAATTTTTGCCGTAAAGTCAAGTAGATGTGGAAATAATTAATTTATTAGGTGTATTTCTTTTTTTATATACTTAAAACTGCCCAAATCTTTTAGAAAAAGTTTCTTGTTTTACAAAGAAACTATGAACTTGCTGCAGAAATGTTCTCAACTGGTTTTGTGGCAATCATTGTGCAGGTCGTGTTAGTGCCTTTGGAAGGTACAGGAGGGATTTGATTTTTGGTCTATTTGACCTCCAAAAAAAATTGCACCAAAGATGTATTTTCTTATTGAGAAATCATTCCTGTTCTTGGTAGCTAAGAGTTTACCTTTTCCCAGGTCTTTTTCTGTTACAAGAATTTGTAGTAATTTACAGTAGGAGAGCAATTCCATGCATTTCAGCTACCTGTTCAGTTCATGATAACACTGTGCTGTTGCTGATGACATTGCATAGTTTGCAACGAAGCAAAATACTTAGTGCTAGGACAGGCTTTCTGGGGGCTAAATACTTGCCAAACTTTCCCTGTCACCTGAATCAGATGCAGATTGAGGGTTGGGAGGAAAATCCTGTCCTTAGCAAGGAAAGGCAAGACAATGCCATGCAATATATGATAGAGTCATTGTTCAGCTTTCTCTGTATTGCAGGCATCTCTGCATTTGTGAACATCTGTAACATCACGTTCTTCAGTATTTAGCTCTCAAGTATATAATGTTCTAAGATTATTTTCTTTCTTTCCCCCCCCAAGTGCTGTGGTTTTCATACCATTTCGTTGCCCCACACATTTCCCTTCTTTGTTTTCATTATGCAACAGGAATTCTCTTAAAAATCTGGATCAGCCACCAGTTCTAGCAGGTGTTTGGCTTCTGAGTGCCAAAGGTTTTTTCTTTATGGAGCTTATGGATGAGAATTTCACTGCCCTTAGGCACAATTTCAACTGAAGTATATGAAAAGCAAGTTACAATGTCAGTTCAAATTATATCACTATTAAAGAAAAAAATCCAAAAGGAAATTAAATACAAATAATCACACTAACATGACATAACATTAAGGTTATAATTTAAATTAAAAACAATCAGGAAAATCTGAGTCAGTAGTCCCATATCATTCTTAGCCAGACTCTCTTGAGAGCAGCCATTGTAAAATGAGGATAATAGCAACTTTGGGTCATGTGAGATTTTTTGGTGAATAATATTATAGTCTGCAAGAACTAAGTGCATTTTCTGTTGCTCTGTAATTTACTGCAAAGGAACTAATGATTGTGTAAAATCTTGTATCCTACTTCAGCATATTTATCTGATAGTGGCTCACAGTTTTTCTTTCAGTACCTGATGATATGCCATGTGCCTGTCTGAGCTCATATCAATATTTCAATTAATAGTCACCTCTGTTGGCTTCCTCATTGTGTTGAAATCTGCATGTTAGAAAGACAGCTCACATCTAACTGAGGATATTGTTCCTTAAATACTGGGTGCTGCAGTCACAACAGTGTGTGAGTGTGGTGCTGTGGCCAAATGAAAACAAAGGAGCAGTGCTCTGCAGAATTGCTTGCAAAATGGTACCCTGAAGTTTCACCTTAACCAAATTCTTGCTGTATGTTAGCTTTTAGGAGGCTTCCTGTTTCTATGCAACTCTTGGTCACCTGGGAGCGTTCACACCCTTCTTACACCCTTTTTAGCATTATTAGAGCAATTATCCAGTCCTGATACTGGGGAAGGGGATGAGAATTAAGTAATTTATTAGTAAAGGGTGATGTTACCTTCGCAAGCCTATTGGGTGCTGTTTATCTCACTAGTAAAGGATTAGGCACCTGCAGCCCATATCTTGCTGCAGTCTTTCATTCATCTTGCGGTGTGCAATCATGTCCTAGGGTGTATGTTAAATGGTGGCCTGCCAAAGCTACTAAGGTGTCTTGATGCCTGCATGACAGAAACTCCTAGTACTCGATGAAGGAATCACGTTGTATCCTTCCTCATTTCACTCACAGTATGAATCTTCATTTGGTGTATGTGCTGAATTTTTGAGCCTTAAAAATCTACTGCTTCTGACAATGAAGAACCTGCATAGCCTTAAACTATGCTCCTTTCTTGCCTCTTGTAAATAAATCTACTGTTCCTCAAAGACTGTGCTTCCAGAATGTTACTGGACCTGCAATGACATCCACAGATAAGGTAAGGAATCCTGTTTCCTAGGAATGTCCACTTGTTAGCAGTTAGTTTAGCAAAACCAGATTCTTCTACCACATGGAATTAATGATAACGGACACTTCCACAAAACCTAAAATAAATTATTACCCATTGTTACAGTTTCTTTGCTGAAGATGCTGACAAAGTTTTGTTTGGTTTTTTTTATTCCTCTAAAGACCTCTAACAACCTTCAGTAAAAGGAGTTCAATGAGAACATGCTCCAATAATGCTGAAAGGACTTAAAATTCTAGAATCATTTAGGTTGGAAAAGACCTGAAAGAGCCATTGATCATAACTCTGAGTGTAACTATCCAGCCAATTCCTTATCCACCAAGTGGTCTCTATTTCAGAGGCAAGTATGTCATGCGGGACAGTGTTAAATGTGTTTCCTGTTTGTATTAGACCAGGGATATTCCTTTTAATGTCCCTAACATGGGCCCCAGGGAGGCAGCAGACATCCTTGTCGAATGGGTCAGGTCGGTGTATTGGGCACTCTATCCCCTTCAGAATGGAATCACCTCCAATAGCTACCCTTTTTCTTGTTAGAGACCTGCTTTGCCCTTGGCAGCTCCTTGGGTGGATCTTCACCTTTGTCCTTTTTTGGCTGACCCTCAGATTCCTGATCCCTGTACCTGTTGTGTAAGGGCAAGTAGGAATGTGTGGGAGACTGTGAAAGGAATTGCCTGCTGCTCTGAGCAGAGACCTGTTTCTGTTACATTTTGTGACAAACATTTTACCAATTATGAGGTTGCTAAATAAAGAATAAAAAGATGGGTTTATTTGGAATAGTGGAGAGTACGGTGAGAGACGGGATAAAACCACCAACATTTTTAAAAGACTTTAGTCACCTGAGTCTTGCTTACATGACTTTAAAGAGCGGCTTTAATGAAATAGCGTTTTCTCTCACAGTTGCAGATCTTTAAACAAGATATTCCTCTCCTTTCATTGCTCTAGGCACTGAGGAGTGCTTACCAAGGATTTTCATAAACATAATTTTTTTAAGTGAAACATGCCTCAACCACTCCCTCTCCCCCCAAACACCGTATCTCAGAGAATGTGTAGGTAGAATTTTACTTTCCCATTCAAAGCTGTTTACTTAATATCAATTGTTGAAGATCTTTACATGAAGACCAAACAAGTAAAGAAACAGGCAAATGCAGTGGAGCAGTCAAGCTGTGCATACAGGAGTTGAGTTCAAGTAGTTCCTTTCCTTTGCTACTGCAGGTACAGTACCTCCTCAGTCTACTACCAGCTCCCCTCAGCCTTTCAGCACTGATGCCACTGGCATACTTATTACAGCTTCTCAGCAGCTGTAAGGAGACAGAAAGTACATATCACACTGTGTTGGGAATACAAGTGGCATGACTATTGTGGCAGAAAATCAGAGGACAGGGGTTAAAATGACTAAGTTTTCTTTGTTACCTAGTCTCTTCCCTCCCTACTGGGAAATTAATATCTTTGCAAATGCTTTTTTCTTGTTCTTAGGAATAGGCCTGTACATTTTGTACGTGAAACAGTACTCTCAGTGGTAATAGTAATACCTAGATTTTACAGTATATGTTTTATCCATATGCTATGAAATTAGTTTTATGTTGGCTAAAAATACTGTTGTACCCAGTCCCCTGAGGCTAAATTAAAGACTTGGGGAAATAGTTGGACATTGCATATTTTGGAAGCAGAATCTGATCCACGGTCACTAACATTCTGACAATAATTGGTAATGAACTGCTCTAGAGTCATCCTGTCTGAGTGCTGCGTTTTTCACCTTGGCTCTTATTTATGTAAAGCTAGAGAGCATTGAGTGTATTTACTACTATTCACAGCACTAGTAAGAGGTGTCAGGCTGCGAGGGATGTCCTGCTGCAGGTGTATTTGGGCCCTGGTTCTGTAGGGATAACAGTAGGAATTTTGGCACTGGTGTCACTGGAGTGACACCCTCAGTCTGCTTGTGCAGCTCATTTAAAAGCAAAATCAGACACATCAATATCAGTTCTTTGGAGAGAAGACAGAGTCTGCCTAACAAGAGTTTAGAAGCTACTTCATTGGAGAAGGAAAACTCCTGGCTTCATATTTCTTTTGGAAATAGGAAAATGGGTTGATATTTAAGCTGAATTTTAAAACTAAATGAGATTTGGGCTAAATACTACTGCAACCTTTCAGTGAAAAGATTAATCCTTTAGCCAGACCATGGCAAGAGAAAATGTAAGTACTTGCTGCTAAATACCCAAAAGCTTAATCATTGGTATAAATTTTAGAAGGTACAGAAAAGGACTTTCAAAATGTATTGATCTCAGTGTGCAGCCCAAGCTATGCTAAAGAAAACGTGTGTGTATTTAGATAGAATTAATAAGGAAAATTATTTTTATAGAAATATCTTTTCAAAAAGACTGATGATTTGTATCTTAATTTTAAACCCAAATGATCTCCACTATTCTTCTTGCATTCAGTTGGCTTTAACCTGCAGCATGAAAAAGATTTAGACTGTTTTTTAATGACACCATGTTAGGCATATCCTTGCCAGTGGAATGACTCCTACTGCTTGAAAGGGCACAAAATGGGCTTGATTTGAGCAGGAGAGATGATGTGGACAGTTGTTTTCATGCAGTGGGGAATATGGTTGTGGCACAAATTCAGTTTTCGATAGTAGACACTATTCAAGAAATAGCTGGACTTTCTAAGTTGCTTGCTGACAGCATTTTACTGTGTTGTAAATGGCTTACACAAAATACTTGCAAAGTGCCTTTCACTTCTGTTGTATGTATCTTCAAATTACAAAAACATTTTTCAATGTTTGTCTTATTTCTGCATGTTCAAACAAACCTAGAATGAGAGATTAGAGGAAAAAAAAAATCAGATTTGGGCTTGTCAAACATGTCTTAAGGCCTTAATACTGAGTGTGCACTGTGGAAAAACAGTCCTCAAGTCACACGCTTGAGTTCTGTCCCTGGAAGAAGCTTGGGTTCAGCCTTCCTGGTGAAATCTGACAGTCATGTTCAGTGTTTCGAGATTCTTTCAGGAAGAGGTGATTTGCTTTCATCAGTTTGACTGAGTCCTTTTCCATTTTTTAGAATATATAACATTTGCAGTTTAATTCTGTTTTGTAATGCTGGCCTTTTAATTTACTATTAATAAATAAATAATTGGACTGGTCTCCAGAAAAGCTGAGCTGCTGGCAGCTTCAGTGGAAACTCAGTCCATTTGTAGGGTCTTTAAATGTTTTAGAGCATCTACTATTAGGAAACTGTTTTTATAAATCTTGGCATTAGCAAAAAGTAATCTGAGTCTTAACAGATACTTATTAATCAGGATTGCTTGCTCTGGAGATATCTGAACTGTTAAGGTGACTTTGTTTATCTGCTAACACGCTTCTTCATGTTGTGATGAAGCTGAGTACTACTCTCTACCTAACATAGTTGTGCTGGAGTCCTTGAAAATCCATTAAACTGAGCTGCTACTTAGCTGGTGTATTACTTCCCTGAGGCATAAACCTTTTTCTGCAGCAGCTTAGTAGACAGATATTTAACTTGAATTAAACCAGAAGGTACACATTTTGGAATATGATGGGACTTGCCATGCATATTAATCTGAAAAGCATGTATTTACAAGTCATTAAGAATGCAGATAATTTTTCTCACTTTATCTGATTTTCACATCTTTTTCCCTAAATCAGGAATTATTGAAACTAACACTTTCAAGACTGTGCCTGATTTCCCCTTTCTGACAGGAGCTAATAAAAGAACCTTAGAGGAATGGGAAGCAAACTGCCTTCACTGTGCTGGTTATTTTTTTAAGGAATTTACTTTGGGCAGGGTAGTGCAGTTGTATGCTACTACAAAGTTCTAGGCGGCTGGGCTTTCATTTGTTGCACTTTTAAAAATCAAGATATGGAGGCAGTTTCAGGAAGAGTGTGGTGTTTTGTAATGGTTGGCACTTAAAATTGACAATTTTGAAATTTTTGTCTTTCAACGCAAACCAGTTTCATCTCATTACTATCCAGTTTTAGTGAGCATGCAGGCTTAGTTAGGGGATGACTCATTTAACTCTAGGTAATGCTGGCCTGCATTAAGACATGTACATAAGAACGTAATATGGCTCTTGGTGCCAAGTGGCTCTAAAAATTCCCCATTGTGTTTTATTTCTAATTATGTTCATTTCTTTAAGATAGTCCATCCCACTTTCCTCATCTTTTTGACTTTCACAGCTCAGCAGAAAGCTCACATTGTGGAGCTGTTGCTGCTTATGTATAAATATGGAACAATTACTTTCCAGTCTTCTGGTGGCTGTGATTAAACAGAGTGGTAGGATGCTATAATGAAGTTTGGTTTAATTTATCATAGCTCTTGTATGAAATATATACATTGATTGTATTTGTAGACTAAACTGCATTTTCAAATTTGTCTGAAATTATAATTTGTCTGAAGTATAAGAATGAAATTTAAAATAGATGGAACTGTTCATCTTTACTTTGGTAGGAATGAGGAGTGATTAATATTTGTAATTTTTAGTCACAGGAAAACTCTACATTATAATGATTGCTCTGATTGATAATGCTAAGTGTATCAGATAGCAACAGTTAATAGGAATTCAGGGTACCAAGTTAAAAAAGAGCAGTTAAAGTAGTTTGTATTGTGTAGGGTTTCAGTGTGCTAACAGGATTCCTTGTGGGTCAAACTGAACCAGAGCTTACATACTTACCTGCCTATCCTTGATTACATTGGTAGGCATCATTACATGATGTAGAAAGATCTTAATTTTTGTGGTTTCTGATTAAAATGTTACATATTCTGATTAAATGATGTGTAGAAAGATTTTTGAACACATTCAGTTTCAACAGTTAGATTTTCTTCTTCATCAGTGTACTCATACCTAATTCCTTGCCACCTGATGATGTTAATTTAAATTAATGCTATCCAGTGATTATTATTACATCTTGTTTACATTACCATTTTCATATGCTAAAGAAGACCATAAAACCTAAAGTGCCTGCTCTGAATTTTAAGCATATGTGTAATTTGACACATTTAACTTAAATCTATGAACATTAATCTGGCTGTTAAAAGTAATTGTTTTCTGCAACTTATACTTGCAGTCTTTAGTTTAAAAAGTGATTTTTTATCAGATTAGCTAACGTGATCCCAAATATGCTATAACCTACAGAGTGATGAAATTTGAACTGTTTTTAAAATTGCCTATAGAAATGTGAAAGCCTCACAAGGAACATAGGTAAATTTCTCAATGAGGAATAGAGTGGACTAAATGGAAATAGTTTGCTTGTATTTAGTACAATGTTTGGATGCCAGTGCACTGAACACATGCAGCTTATTTGAAGATACCTGTATCTGGAGGGGAAAAAATGGGTTTCTGTTACTTTGAGTTGATACAAAAGAGTTCTTTCAGCATTTTAAGCTTTAGTTTTGTTTTTCATTAACTTCGTCATTTGGGCTTTTTGTCAGCTGTAGGTATTTCCCTTCAACATTGGTTTGACATGGCAATCATATTAAGTTCTTAGTATGTTTTTATTTTTAAATAAATGTTTTGCTCTACTCATTTCTTGAGTTACACTAGGTAGGTAGGAGTACCTATTTATTGCCCTAGTTAGCAGGTCAGTTTCCATTGTAACCTGCTGTATAACCTTATAAAACATTCATCTTGAAAGTCAGGTTTTTACTATCATAATCGAGTGAGCATTCTTCTGCTTCTTTAGTGGCTAGATGCTCACTAGCTTTTAATATGAAAATTCAGTTTGTGTGAGAGAAGCCTTCAGTTTTTCATGTCATAGTTTTTAACTGTTATTTCAGCTTCAAATATTGGCATCTTTTATATTCAAAGCAAAATAATGATGAATGTCCACAGACTTCCTATTTTAAATGTCTAGTTTATAAAGCTGAGAAACACAAACAAGTTAAAAATGAGATATTCTACTGACAAATTTGTTGAGTGAAAACCATGCAACAGGGGGGTATTATACATTTTTCTGAAAAGGGTGGTGGGGTAATTTGGTTCCTCTTCTGTCAGTAAATTAGGCAGCCCTTTCAGAAGTATTGATATAAATTGCTAGCACTTAGCACTACTGTTTTACAAAGTATTTTACAAATGTGAACTAAGCTTTCTAATGTTAACTTAGTTTAGGTCACTTGGTGGTGTAGTTGTGTTTTACACCTGAGGAAACCTGCAGTAAAAATGTGAATACTTCAACCCAGGCCACTAGAGATTTAGAATGCATATCTCTTATCCGTTAGTTCTGTGCTGAAATCATGGGATTACATCACTGCCACATTTTCTCACAGCATCTATCGATGGCCCACTGAAACCACTGGGGAAAAATGCCAGATTATGTCAGCCAGCTTCATGTCTGGGTTTTACTTAATGTGTCAAGGTTTGCCTCAGCTGCTCCTAGCTTGGATCCAGCACGAAGCATGGCTGTGGGTCTCGATTGTTTTATGGGGCTAGCATTGTTATCAAATGCAGATTTGTTCTGTGTTTTATTATTTAATTTTATTATTTAATAAATAAATTAAGTTGGCTAAATTGTACAAGTGAGACCACTGCTATAATAGGCTTTATAGAAATACTGTCATAAGCTGATGTGAACATCAATTACTCTTATACAGGCCTGATGAAAACATCATCTTTAAAATCTTGTTCAGTCTTGCATGCTAAAATACGACCGTTTACCCTAGTCTAGACATGTCCTTCGCAAGCAATTTCTGGTTGTATGAAGATTACTTGTTTTAAAACAAGTATGTTAATCTAATGCTGTCACGAATGATGAGGTTTACAGTCTGAGAAGCTGACAGCTTCTCTGCAGAAAAGAGTGAGCAAAAGCAGCCTAAGCTTCTCCAGACCCATGCTGTGAATGACATGTCATCTGCTTCTTTTATGAGCTAGGTTGTGAGATTCAGAAAATGAATTTACTGCAAGAGGCAAACTGAAGAAAGTCTTGCCTTCCTTTTCTACCACAAACTGGTTTAATTTCTGTGGATTACTTTTGAAACCTCTAGTTAGCTGCCCCTGAGGTTACACATCTATATTTGGTGCAGTGGTAGCCAGCAGTCTCGTAACTGGTCAGTCAATGGCAACTACTAGCTTTCATTTAAAAATACTATCTTTCTAAATACAAGAACCAGTTTAGTGAGGCCCCAATTGAATGAATTCTGCATTTGAAAGATGATTATTTTTTGATTATTTATTTCTGTAGTATGCAAACCAGTTAGCTTCTCAAGGTAGAGTTATATGGTAGTAGGAATAAGGATGCAACAGCCTGTGAATTGTGTTTGCCACATATTTGAGATACTGCAATGCAATGACAGGGCATTCAACCAGCATGCGTTTGGCATGTCTAGCACATTTCAAGTGTGTTATAATTACTGAATGTGCACAGATCAGTTAAGCCATTTGTCTAAGAAGAGCCTAGGTGTCAGGTTGCCTGGACATACTGACACAGTTAGCTCCTCTGTGGGCTGAAATGGGCCCTTCTTCCTCTCCTAGTCTCTTCTAAAAGGCTCTTCACCAATTGTGAGGAGCCTACTGAACTAATATGAACCATGACCAGACGATATTCTCTCCAGTCATTTTCCACTCCCTTCCAATTTCTTTGGAGTCCTGCCTTCTCACAGGACAGGAAAATAATTCACCATGTCATGGTTTCATAGGACACCCTACTTTGAGGAGGCTGGGCTAGATGAGCTTTCAAGATGTGTTCCAAGCTGAGTTACTCTGTGTCTTTCTATCTTCCTGTAAGAATACATACACTGTATTTAACCAAAAGCCCATTTTCTGCAGCAACCAGTAACTATCTAGTGAAGTGTGTAAGGAAAAGGGAAGTACAGCTTAATGGTGCTTTTCCAATGTGGTTTTCAACAGCAATAATTGGTAAACCAGAGATAGTATCTTTTTGTTTAATAGATGATTCTGCTATTGAGGCATCTTGTTTGTTTTTGGGCCCCTGTAAGCATTTGGTCTATTCTTGTCATAGACCTCTGTAGCAAAGTATCCATCCAGAAATGCTGTGCCTGAGAGCACTTCCCTCTTTTTAGTGACCAGAAATTTGTGTCTAGTCTTTGTAATTACATGCACAGAGTCTTTGAAAATGTTTGCTGGTAGTAGCTGTAATGTGACCTTTCTGAATCTCTTACAGACAAGAGCAGAGCAGTCCCAAGGTGCATACTTCTTGCCTGAGTTTGCACTTTCTCCCCAGGGGAGTTTTCTTGAGGATACCACGGGGGAGCAATTCCTCACTTACCGTTACGATGACCAGGTCAGTATGCCATATGTGAAAATGATAGAGACTGTCACAGTCATGGAACTGAGTTACAGATAACTGTGGAACAAATTAAGATACAAAGTGTGCATTATGTTTTCAGAGTCACGTCACATTTATAACAAACAGGGTAATAACACACTATGCAAAATGAAAGTTAAGGCATTTAAGTGTAGAAACAATAGATCAGAACCACTTACAGAAAATGCTAATAGAAAGTAACAGAGACAAAAGCAGCGGTATTTAATAAAGAGTCGATGTTTATGATTAGTTCTGTGAAATGTTTAGAATTAGAGGTGGCTGTCCTTTCTGTGCATTGTTTGACCTACCCTAACTGGTTTTATTTCTTGGATAAATCAGGTTAAGGCAGATCTTTTATTTCCCAGCTTGTGAAAAGTCAGCATGACTGTTCAACTGTTCCTTCTGAAAACTTCATGAAAAAATTATAAAGAAACATGCAAAGTGTCATAGTGAGCGAAGCAGAGTGTTTGGAAAGCAAGAAATTACTTATTCTAAACTTAAATATCTTTAATGCTTTCTCCACACCCATAGAAACATTGCTAGTGCTGCAATATAGATAAAAATGTAAAGAAAACAACGTGAAAGAAATGCTGTTAATCTTGGCAAAAGATTTAAAGTAAACCTAGGAAATGTGTGGCATGCTGTGGAAATTTACTCATAACACAATGTGTTCCAGAAGTCAGTTGAACTTCACATCAGAACTGTCTGAATTGCATTCATAGACACTTACAGTATGTTTCTTAATGTAAGGGGAGGGAACTTGTTAGGAAATGTCCCCTTTTTACAGTAAGAGAAGAGCCTAAGTTGCTCTGCAGTCACAAGGTCTAGTTCTGTCAAGACACCGGCAGCTTTGTTTTGAAAGGTGGTCTCCTTGCAGGAGCTACTCTGAGAAAAATAGTTTGATTGTCACTACTGTAAAGAGAGAAAAAAACCAAGATGCATTTATTAAAGCTTTAGACCGAGTATCTTTAGGAAGACAAAGCAGAAAAGATACAATAGAAAACATGCTGTGCTACTGTAAATTATTGAAATTTAAATATATTTATGATAATTCATATGCTTGCTACCCTAGAGAGTCTCAGCTATAAACAGAAAGGTACTTAGATAAGATGTCCCCTGGACCAAACACCTGGGAAAGCAGTAACTTACAGGACAGTTAAATGCAGCTGCGACTTGGGCTGCATTTTAATGATCGTAGTTTAAAAACACTACACCGGTAATGCACTCTGATCAAAATACTTTCCTGTAAATGGAGCATATATTAAAGATGATAAATCACATGTAACAGAAGCATGAATCTTTGCATAGACTGTTTGGACTATGTGGCTAATGTATCTGATTAAAAAAAAAATACTTCCTCCCCCACCCCCCAAAACCTCAAATACCAGCATAGCTCTGTACAGCAGCCAGTTCCAAGCTCAATCCCATTTGATGGAAAGGTTTCCATTAATTCCATTTGGATCTGAATTGGATGTGGATGGGGTCAGCTTCTGTGATTCAGCTTTGAAGCTTGCTCTTCCCAGACACGTGGTGAGCAGAACAAAATTAAGTTTGAATACTTGGAACCGAGAATGAAGCTAAACCATCAGAATGATGAAAATGAAACCAACTCTATTAGTAGTTTCTTTTGAAAGCAAATTCAGCACTTAAGCATTATTTATGAAAAAATAAATATACTGAATGCAGATGGGAAATTATCTATAGCTCTTGTTCACCTTCTTCAGGTAAAGCAAGAATTCTTCAGTAAATATACAGATGGTTCTCCCTTACTTTGAAGGATATGTAGGATTGTGATAATGTAACTTTATAATTAACCTATGCTATTGCTGAAACATTCAAATAATACTCAATTTTATCCAGTGGCCAAACTGAGCCAGAAACCTTGAATTTTTCTTGTGTTCTGAGTTTCACTCTGCTCTTTGACTTGATGGTTACTACACAAATGGAAGGGATTCTTAAATTACAGAGCAAAGAGTCTTCATCACATAATTCCTTGAATTCTTGTAAGCTCATATGGGTAAGCTTGATACATGGTAGTCATGATAAGGATATAAGGTGAACCAAACAGAGAAATGTGTGTACTTGAGAGGCTGTTTTTAGTTACCTGATGTATCAGACACTGAAATGAAATCAGTGCAGAAACATTGCCACATATTAAAAAAACCAAACCAGCATTTTCTCATGTGCCCTTATTCAATTTTAGCAATGCATCAGTGTGGAGGGATGCTGGCCTGTGGGATGTACGTTCCTCACTTTCCCTTGAAAATCAGAGTTGTCTCGTGGGCATCCCTGAAGAGTCCTGGTATTCCTGTACATCCTAAGTGATGTTAATTTAGTTGAAAGTTAGAAAAGTGAAATGACCTTGTATTAATAACTTGTGAAATAATTTGACCCTGAAAAAGAGGCCAGTCATATGCAGTCTGCTGTGAAAATCATACCTCCACCTGTATCCATAGAAGGAGCCAGAACAGATGAAAGGGATGAGTGGTTCCTAAAACAGTAGCATGAGAGTGGAAGAAGGGTGTGGGTCTCAACCCCTGTTTTGCTAGGCAACACGATGTGGCAGGAAAAGTGATTCTTGCATGTCTTCTGAAGTGTGCCCTTTCCCCCTTTGCAGTCATATTCAGGCCAGTGAAATTTCCATTCTGTTGGGATAGAGGGATATTATTTTTATAAAGAAGCATCATCATCATGATCCAAGGATCCTTACATCCTCCAAACACAGGAATGTTTCAAAAGGGTTTTCTTTGGCTGTTGCATGTGATATTTTTTAAGCAGAGAGCCAGTTTAATCAGGATCATTCATTCCTTTGTTAGTAAGTAATCTTAGTAAAATAGAACTAGCTGTTACTTAAATATTCAAAAGTATTTGCTATCTGAAAGGACGAGCTTATAGTTTGAAATGGAAGAGAGTTAATATTAATAGGAACACACTGTACTCTGTTCTAACCCAGCAAAATTACATATGGATTCATGGTGTACATGCAAGATAGTACATTTTGTTCTGGTTTAATCTGGCAGGACTCTGCTCTCATTTTTGTTCAGGATTGCACTAACCCCTTTGCATATTCTGTTGCTATGTGTGTACTTAAGAATTACATGCAGATGAAATTCTTTGGCTAGATATTTTCAAAATTCAATGAATATTATCTTATTTTAACCCTCTATGACTACAGAAGAAAATACCTTACAAAACCTTATTAGATACTGCTGCCTTTATTCACTGAGGTGCCATCCGGACAGAATGATAGATTATAGTTTGAGCACATTCACTGCTTTATCCTCAGGAAAAAGAATAGCAGTGATTCAAAGCTAATACTTTTGAGGGCTCCCAAAGAAGAGTAACACAGAAATGTTGACATCAAGCATTATCTCACAGTGCATGCATTGTTCAGCATGCTAAGTGTTGCATCAGTGCATTGTGTTCGGCGTTTCCAAAATTCTACTAAGTCAATGTAATCTGAATCCAACTTAGTACCAAATAGATTTTGATGTATAGCCAAAGACTTCACTTGCCATCAGAAATACGAGACTTAAAATTCATATGCCCTTCTATCATTCTTGAATGATTTTTAAATAAGTACGTAAGTAATAGTCCTTCCTCCAGCTTTGAGATAGAAGTTGAACCTTGCCATAAGGAATTGTTTCCTAGTTTTCTTTCTGATTTCTTTTGGCATTTCACCTTTTAATCTACTACAAGGATATTTTTTTTCTTTTCCAGAATACTAGTAGTACTGGAAAGCTTTCTTGCAGAAATAAAATGTTCTTGTTTTCTGACACTTAATGTATTGCTTCCAAGTACTAAAACCATTCCATATGACAGACCACCAACAAGGATAGCAGTGAAAGCTTGGTTGGGCTGAATATGTTTGAAGTACCTTTCTACTGAAAGAGACAGCTTCTGTGGGCTCAAGTAAAGATAAAAGAAACAGAGGTTATCTTCTTTTAAGTGAGAACATGTTTGCTTGACTAATTAGCTTTCTGGCTGACCTTACTCTTCTAAATGTTGTGAAGTTTACCAGTTTAAGCAATTTACCAGTTTACGAGGACATGTGATTCTGCAATGAGATACATGGCAGCAAGCATCTTCACAAAGAAATGTTGGGCTTCTAAGCAAGTATTTTCTTAAAAAGCTTGCAGTCAGGAAGAATGGTAAATATGGGCATCTTGGAACCACCCAGCAAGCAATTAAATTAATGAAAAACTGTGCTTCACACTTGAATGTTTAGCTGTGGGGTAAGGTAGAAACCAGCAAGCCTGTTTTTAAGTAGATATAATAACTTTCATGCATAGATTGAGGCAGTTGGTGTTCTAATAACTAACCTTTTTCTGAGTTTGCTAGAATAGTCTGCTCTATAAAAGTGATTTTCAAAACTGAATGAGTAAATATTCCGATCTTTACCTTGTCCTCCACAAAGAGAAATACTCTGGCTTCATTTCTGCTTTTTCAGGGAAAGAAGCATCAGGGTGTTTAAGGTGTTAAGTGTATAAAAAGAAGTGGAATACAGGATCTGACAGAAATTAATGTAAATATAGAATCATTAGGGATCGGAAGGGACCTCAAAAGATCATCTAGTCCAATCCCCCTGCCACAGCAGGATCACCTAGACCAAGTTGCACAGGAACACATCCAGGCAGGTTTTGAACTTCTCCAGAGGAGATTCCACAACCCCCTGGGCAGCCTGCTCCGATGCTCCATTACCCTCACTGTGAAGAAGTTTCTTTTGATATTTATATGGAACCTCCTCTGTTCCAGCTTGCACCCATTGCCCCTTGTCCTGTCACCAGATGACCTTGAGAAGAGCCTGGCTCCATCCTCCTGACACCCACCCCTCACATATTTATAGACATTAATGAGGTTACCCCTCAGCCTCCTCTTCTCCAAGCTGAAGAGACCCAGCTCCCTCAGCCTTTCCTCGTAAGGCATGTGTTCTACTTCCTTAATCATCTTAAGCTTTATTAATATTAATCATCATCTTAATCATCATCTTAATCATCTTTAACCTATTATTGCAGCCAGTTCACATTTGTTATGGAACCTTTTCATATCATATGAAGTAAACTGTTATGTGGACTGAAGCTGTCATATGGATCCAGCTGGGCTGACAGCTGTTTTTCCCCCAGTTTCTCTCACCTGCTTTTCTCACTTTACTGTTGACAACTGTCCTCCTCTCTGGCTTGCCTCTGGAACCACATGTTGAGTCACTGCGTGCGTTTGAGTAGCACTGGCTTCTGCCACCAGACTGAACCTTTTTTAATTCCATTGACAGCTAGTCAGCCTTTGGGGACTTGGATATGAATCGTAAAAATGACAACCTTACCTCAAATTAGCACATCAGTGAAAACAAGCTCTAACCCTGAGAAGGCAGTTAGGTTTGTAGTTAGCTGCATGTTTGCTACCCAAAGCTCCAACACGCTCCTTTTGAGAAGGAAGCCAGAAACTTGTGTTATACTGTGATAGTACATTATTGTTGATCCCCTGAAGAAGCATTCAGAACTACTAGAAACACTTAATGTCTTGAATCAAAATGTCTAGCTCTTATTTTACAGATTCTTGTTGTAATGCAACAACTATCCTCAAGTGGGCATAAATTATTTCAAGTGTTTTTATACAATACAAACCTCCTACCGGCAAACACTCACAATGGTTTCAATTGTGTTTTCTGAGAGTCTGATAGACTGAATTTTGTCTAAGCACCAGAAGTGCTACTACTAATAGCTGGCTACCTGCATTTTAGCATTACTTTAGGAACATTCCTCTTCAGCAGAGGGACTGACTTTGCAGTCCTTACTCAGACGGTGTGCTGATACTAGAATGACACAAATTCCTCTGACTTGAATCTTGTGTACTTCCATTCTCTTAGCTGGGACATCTGAAGTTGCAAATGAGGTCAGGTTTGTGGTACTCCATACTAATCCATCAGATGTTGATAAGGAGTTTTAAATGATGCTCAAAGAGTTTAGAGCCTTGTCTTTTCAAGGCTGTGCAAAGGCAAAATGCATCCTTTTGTGTTTTCATTGAAACATAATTGAAGGCAATTTAATATTTTCAATTACTTTGCTTGTTTTGGGGTTTTTTGACACATTTGTTTTGTGCTGAGGTTTAATTTGGACCTCTAAGTTTGTGGGGTTTTGTTGTGATTTTGGGTTTTTAAAAATCTATATTACTTGGATAAGGAAATCAGCTGTAATCAAGTGCAATGTGTTTCTGATTTGGAGTGGGAGGTGGGGAAGGGAGGCAAGGATTAAGAGCAAATGAAAACCACTTCCAATTTCAAGCAAACTACTCTTACAGAGACTGGTACTGTGTAAGTCAGGAATGATCCTGTTCAAACAATACTTTTGTTTAGGCTAATTGCTTGCTGGAAGTGTGCGACCAGCATATGCACAAATAATTATTTCATTAATGATATATTCTTGTGTGTGCTAGATTGCTTAGTGAACTGAAAACTGTTTTAACATACTTCTGTTTATTGGCATAGTGAATGGGGAACTGGCACTTTTTAAAGCACCAACTCACGTTCTAAGCTCAGGGTTTTGTTGTTCAGAGGAAATAGTGGGAATGCTGTGTGCAGTATATCTTTTTTCTTGTTTTGTATTACTGTATTCGTACCAGCCCTGCCAAAGTTCTCTGTGTGTAAATCATACAGAAGCCTATAGGTTTTCACCTCATGCAGGATATGTGCCTTCACAAGGAATGTGTAATAATACAATTTCTGCATAAAACACATTTAATATCATTTTAGTTTGGATCAAATATCTACTATGAGGCTGTAATCCTATTCCACTAAATTGTGTAGTAAAACTCATTGTCTTGAATTATTCTGTGGCTGTGCTAACACTGCCTTCAGCAGCTGCCAGAGGATTCCCAGGTAGAAGCAGCAGCAGTCCCTCATTTGCAAGGCCCTCCCCACAAATGACTTTTCAAGGAAGAAAGGAGAATTGACATGAAGTTATGGCTGTTTCTATTATTCCTGCTCCCCTGGGTGCTTGACAGATACTGAGGCTGCTCTAATGGGTGATAAAAGGCTCTGTATAAATCTTTTGCTATAATACCCCTACTTGGAGTGGTGTTGAGAGCAGCTTGGTCATAGTATGTGACTGAGAGCGTTGACTTGGGTAGAAGAAGATTTAGATTAGATGAAATAACTGTTTGTAGGGACTGAGTGTGCTATAATCAGGGGTATCTTTTCTGCTAACTGAAAACAGAACAATTTCTCATGTCCTTATTTTCTTTTTTCTTGGACATATCTTTGGGACCATGTTTGCATTTTTATTCAGTGTGAAGTTGGTCTATATTAAACCAAAAACTTTAAGTGCCTTGTTTTTATAGTGTCTGCTGTGCACATTTTTCACAAAGGAATAAATTGTATTTTAACTCATGTTCAGTGTTTCATGTTCTGAGGTTTTGAATTTAGAGTTTTCCCAAATACCTAGCAATAGATTTAAAGTCTTTCCCCACCCCAATGCCCAGACCAAGCTGCAGGATCTGTACTTGGACAATTATTCTTCTGTAAAGCCTTTAACACACTTCTGCAGCATTGAATTACTAACAAGACACCTGATGAAACGAATTAATATACAGACTAAACATTCATGTGACGTTCTTTACTGGAGACCAATAATTAAATCGTGAGAGATTCATACAATGCAATGTGAATTTACCACTGACCTCCCTCATGCCTTCCATGCACCCTCAGCAGCTGGCACGTGTACTCAGCCAAGAATTTTGACATTGATAAAGGCTTAGCTTCAGACTTCTAAATTAAGACTGAAAGGTCTGGAGGTAGCAGAAATGATCACATGCTTACACAGCTCTAACGCGCACTATCATCTAACACTGTTATCATCTATTACTGGGAGTTCATTGAGATACAGTAGAAACTTCTAAATCAAAAATACCTATTTCAAGTACTGTAGAAAGCATGGTGCTTGGAACTGGAAAGGCATTCTTCAGATTTTACATGGAGAGTGGATGGTTTAGCCTGATAATATCTAATGGTGAATTAATATAATTGTTTACATAATGCAAATGCTTTTTTGAACTGTGTGTTATCACTGGCCTCAGACAAGACCAGAATAAATTGACTTTTTCAATAATATAGGTAAGCTTGTTGAACTTTTAAAAGTGTTCAGAACTCGAGGATAACTGTGCTAATTAAATTCTTTTTTCTGTGCTGCTTCTGCTGCAGAAAAAGATAAAAAAACCTCATGAGAGTTTATAGAGGCTCCTATTTCTTAACATGGAAGGCCACAGCACAGAAATAAAAAAGACTTCCATTTATACTGGCTCTGAAATAATGCTGAGTAAGATGCTTGTTTGATGAAATTAATCTTTCTGTGTAAGATGTTTCTCACTAATGCTATTGCTTTGCAAGTCAGTGGGTAATTTAAGTTGAATTTACATGGTAAAGCATGTAGATAACATTCCTGATACCCTAGTCACCCTTTCAGGCCTGTCCAGCATGGAAAATAAATTATGGTATAGATTGGATGTCACAATGACCTTTTTAGTGGAGATATACTTGAATCTAAATTTCTTTAATTTGGTATGCCAGTAATGTGGAAGACTCAGTGGAAAGCTTTCTTTTAAATATCTGCGTATCTTGAATTATATCTTGAGGTGCTTGTTAGCCTTAGCACTTGGGTAATGAAACAGCCTTGGGACAGCTAAAGAGCAATATCTTTACCACTTCAAACAGTTATTTCACTTCAAACCATTTCAAAATAACTGTCAGCATTGCCAATAAACACAATTTATTACTACTGAGTATTAAACTTGAAAAGCTATTTGCTCACAAGGAGGAAAATTACATACATTAATTACTGATTTTGGCAGTAACAGCAAATATACTCAATGTAGGTTCTTGAGAGGATCACTGCTGACAACTGTATTATTTTCAGAGCTTAAAGTATTACAGGTCATGATACTGTAAGGTCTGAAGCATTCTTTGATGCTTTTGATGTGATAAAAACTGCCAGGCTTCACAGCACACATTAATAATGTGTCATGGATACAAAGACATAGGAAAGGGACTGTCTCTTCTACTTTCCAGCTTTCAGCAACTGACTTTTCTGATAGCTAATTCAATAACAGTGTTTTCATGTGATGTAGTCAAGTGATGCAGCTGCAGCATGGCCAGAAAGGACATTAGCCCTTTCCTTCAGTGACTGGATGCTAGGTCTTTCTGCTGCTTTATAAACTGCTGTCTTAGTTTGCCAAGAGGGGTTATACCCTTGTTACTTGGTTATGTTAAAAGACTGATAAGGTAATGATTGATGAAAAGGAAGAAGGTCAAACATCTCTAAATAGAGGAAAATGCTGTTTTCATTGCTTTTGTTACAAAAAGCAGAACTCATTTGTGGGGCAGGTCAGAGGATGGGCAAGAATGATTAAGCTTCAGGATCAGAACAAGGGTAGGTGGAAGAAAGAATGTAAGAAACATCTTTAGAATTAGGTTTAACTTTAAAAAGACAAGGAGTACATGCACATTTCAAAGAGAGAGAGTAGTAGCTGTAATCCCTGATTAAGCAACCTGGTTCAGTGTGTATCAAGTGTCAGGTTGCATGTGTATCTTCCCACGAGCACTGTGATTGAGACTAGGCTTGGAGGTTTATCAGCACTTGCTCTAAGAGTACAGAGGATGGCTGGTTTTCAGTAATGGAATTGGGGCAGTGTTATATATTTAAAACAAAAAAAAGTATATGGAATTTATTAATCATTCTTTCATGTTGTGAAAGCTCAGTGATTTTTAATTTTTTTCTTCTCCCTCTATGTGTGGAAGTTCCTTGTTATTCTGTTCAGACTAAAATATATTGCTTATTTTCTAATTTATTTAAACCATTACTCCCATAAAAACAAAGAAACCACTGCTGAAAGGGTGCAACTTTCAGCATGCCGGATGTCCTGTGAATGTCAATACATCTTTTTGCCTGTCTGAATTTATTTCCAAAAAAAAAAAGCTTGCATGTGATTTGAGGCAATGCTTGGAAAGTGCTCACTGCTTTGCTTGAGTGTTTAGTATAGTCTTCGGTAAAGACTAATGCTACACTTGAACACTAGCCCTCAATACTTTAAGATGCTTGACACATTGTAGGTCCCACATTTTATGGAATGGTTGGCAAATCAAACATTTGTTTTTGTTCTCTGTTTTTCCTCCCCTCACTTTCCATTAAACAGGCCACTGTTAAGTGGATTCTTTGTCTAGAAAGAGTGGCAGTAAGACCTTGGAGAACTGGAAACAATATGGACTTTTTTTCTAATACTCAAGAGTGTAAGGCTTGACCTCCTGCCACTTGAACCCGTATAATCTAGCTTTATAAAAATACCTTATTGCTAGTGAAATTACTTTTTAGTTTGTGTTACCATGCTATAAGATATTTTAGTGCTTTAATGGCGCAAGCCTTTCTTCAAGTCATGTTTTTATATTGCATGGGGGAACATGGATATTAGAAGAGGCACAAAAGCTAGCTGATTTGCTCAAGTATTTGCACAAGCATGAGACAAATTAGTAGTAATATGGATCTGTGTGCTATGGGATATTTTGGTAGTTTTAAAAATAACCCTTGGGAAATTGTTGCAATTGTAAATACAGAAGGATATGTTTAGTTTTACCTGATTACTTAGGCTTTGATCCAGAAATCATAGTAATTTCAATAGCCTTTGGATCAGGTCTTCAGTTTTCAATTCAAGAAGAGATTTGCTCTTGATTTCAGGTGGATTGGATTCATGTATCTCAGAAGAAACACTGTAGTGAGACTAAAGCATTACTGGAAAGTGGGAAAGATGCTAGAAAGCATAACTGGCGTTGTAACCTGAGTATTCTACAGAAAGAAATTCAATGGTTTTTTTCAAGCCTGGTGTCAGAAAGATATGTGAAGTCTTGCTTAAATAAACTTAATTATGACCATCTGCTGGCAGATATGGTGAGGATCACAAAATCTGCAGTGATTTATATAAGCAAACCTAATCACACATGAATGCAGAAATGAACTATGTTTTAAAAATACTTGATCTGTTTACTTTTTGTTTGTGTGTTGTGATATTATGTGAGTACAATGTAATCTACTACTCCCCTCTTATGCCCCAAGTTTGATAAAAATAAGTACATTTACTTAAATGTGTGGCATAGAGGTCAGTGGTCGTCTCTATGTTACAGTTTTATATGGTATGAATCTGAAGAAAAAGCTGTGCTCTTTCAGACAGCTCATATAATGCTGCATAACTTCACTGTAACATATGGCAAAATACCTCTTTTTACCATTTGGCAAAACCCCCCACAACTTTCGCATGAATTATACTTACAAGAAATGCAGTGCATTGGCCTGAATTTGTTTTATTCTTTGACGTCAATAGTTGATGTAAAATGTGGCTATATCACAGTGTAGACCACATAATTTTACCACCTTTGGGTGCTGCCTTTAGTAGTGACTACTTGCATTTGGGTAATACTGCAGTCTAATGTATGAATTGGAATTATATCCCAGGTATCTAATTTAAGTACTACAGCTAAGTTTTAAACTTCCCCTGCACTTTTTATTCCATTCAAAAAAGATTTTGTTCTTTTTGCAGATATTTTTATACTTTACAATGAACTTGCCAGTTAATGTTCATTCTTCTCCTGCTCCTTCAATACTGAGGCTATAGGATAGTCTGGTTTTCTCATATTTTCAGCTCTGCATTCTGCTGAATGTGAGTCAAAGAAAAAGTGGGTGAAAAATATTTCTTATGAATAGTTCTTTTTCTCTGCAGTTAGTTGACTTCCTTTTAATGAAAACTATTGCCCAGAAATTCACTTTTAAAAGTATGTCTCCAGAGTGTCAAAACCAATTATTGTTCTTCTATGATATAATTGTAATTGAAATGATCTCCTGTACTTAGCTGTATGAGACCAAGGTCCTGCATACCAAAAGGAGGTTTTGCTGGCAGCACCATGAAGCTGTTCTGAGAACTGGTTCTACATATGTTTATTAATATTTTGTTGAGTGCAGACAGAACACTTGGAACTGTCTAGAGCAGATAGAACTGATGAGATTTCTTGCACAAACCTTGCAGTCAAGGGCCCAAACACTTATGCATAACTTAATTCTTGTGAGGACTCCCATCTACGTCAATGAACTACCCACATAAGTAAAGATGCACATGTGCAAAGGTGTTGGCAGGATCACAGCCTCATTTCCACTCGTGATCTTTGAAACTCCATGCTTAAACTCCTTTAAGATCCCAAAGAGAGAGCCCCTCTTGGGAAGATCTGAACATCTCCTGTTCATATTGCAGTGAAAGGAAGTTGAAATTATTTGTTTAATACGATGGGGCCAACAGGTCTTTCTCTTTCATAACTCAGATGTGTACTGATTTAACAGCTCCCACTACTCCAATGTTGTCATAAAGCTTACCATGAATTACAGTCAGTCTAGCTTACATTTTAAGCATCGCTATTTTTCTTAAATGAGGGACTTGAAACCATTTTTGTAGATTGACAACATTATATTTTTCCAACTTAATGAAAAAATTCATACGTCCGTGTCGTATTTGCAAAGAACAGACTGATGGAGGATGGCCTGTTGTCAGAAAAATAGTGTATGAATTAACTTTTCTAAATTATGATTTAATTTTAAATTAACTTATGGTTTGTTGACAGCATTTATATTTCATAGAATAGGTGTAGGGTGCAAGTTTTCTGTATTTCTTACCATGAAGAAAAAGACCCATTAACTCTGACATCTGTTTTTAGCACTTTCCTTCATATTTTTGGATGAATGCCTGGCAAAAGCTGGAAAGCGACTAAGAGATCAACCAAAGATGGCCTAAGGGCCTGTTCCCAGCTGGTACGACATCTGGAATGTTATATATAGTGGATAAATTCAGAGTTGTAGTTTAATAACATTGGTATTCAAGCATTCGGCCTACAGCAAAGGAAGGGCAGTGAAGGCATGCGTGGTGCATAATATGTCAAGGTGTCTAAAATATAATTTGCTGGGTTTTCACTTTCATTTTGGCAAATCCCTTCTGCTTATATATAAACTTTCAACTAGTATTGTTTTGAACCCTTACAAAATAGTGAAGTCATATTCGTATTATATCCAGGATCTTATCTTTTCACTAAGCTTAGAGTATGTCTGGGTTTCTTTTTTTCTTAGGAAAAGAGTGCTAAAGACAGATTTTTATGAGCTGACTAGGAATAACTTAAGCTGCTACCTTTGCAAATTTTAAGTATACACAGTCTTTTACAGTGAAGATTTTACAGAAACTTAAAACCATTCAAGAATCTGAACTTGTGCTATATGGAACCACACTTGCAAGAATTATGTGTCAGGAGGCCTGGTGTTTCTTTTCTATTTAAGGTTTAGTTAATCTTCTGACTGTCTAATCTCCAAACTGTAATTAAATGTGTTGCTAGGCAAGCCCAGTAAAGTTTTAGACAGGGATCAGTGGAAAGCCACCTGCTTACAACAGCTCTGAACTTACAATGCTAGGTCAAAAAAATTAGCTGAAGATGATTCCTGTTTGCAAACCTGTAACTACAGTAATCAGAGGGACACATAAGTCACTCTGCCTTTGCATTACTTTTCTGTGTCCCAGTATAAGGCAAGTATCATCCATGTATTGAATTCCTCAGAAAAGGATGATATATTCTGAATGCTGAGTCTTGCAACTGGTTCATCTGAGTGGAGCTTGACTGCAGTGCAAGGCTGCAACTGGGAGACAGATTGCCAAAAAATCTCTGTATGAGGCTGTGCTGTTTTCACATGATCTCTTTCTGTTTTGCACTATGGTAGTCTTCTCTGTCCAGTCTGCATCTTTCCAGTAAGGTGCTGTTGCAATGGGGAGTCTGTGAAACTGCACTTCCAGTTAGTAAGTCACAGGGCTGTGGTAAGGGAGGTGTGTGAAATGCATCAAGGCTGTAATTGATGGCGAGGAGTATAGCATAAAGTCTCATTCCTCTGCTTTTTAAAGGGACTTGCTTGATAATTCCTCAGCACATGGTGAATATTTGTGTATTATTTATTACTGTGCAAGATCTCATAGGTGAAGACAAAGTACTTGAGTATGATTTGGTGGGATTCCAACAGATCCTTGAAGGAGATGGAACTAGAGAGAAAGGAGGGATGACTTTTAGTCCGTTTTTGTAGTGGTTTAGATCTGGAAGTTGGAAGGCTGGATGACAAGGAGAAAGCTGATTTTTCTGCAGCATACTGTCATTAATTGCTGTTAGCTCATGGGGGTGTTAAAATCTTTTAAACTTGTGCATGTGGTGCAGATCTATGTGCGTGTAGTGTATCTGAAGCCTAAGAGATTGAGACCATACAAAACAAGAACACTGGAGACTGTTCCTTGGTAATACAAGAAAGATTTAGTTGTTATATGTAGGAAAACAGAAAAAAAAGAGGTGATTACAAACCCGAATCTAACACTTATCAGTTTCTTATCCCTTATATATCTCTACCATGTTGTTCTGGTATGCAAAATAATAGTTGAAAAAATCAAATTCTAGGTGGTGCTTACAAAGTAACACACTTCAAAAGACTATATTCTTGTGAAAGGAATCAAGGACCTCCTGTCACTGAATCTGAAGTGACTGCTTCAGCTTTTTCCTTTTCCTTTTGGTGTCGATGCCGCTTCTGTAGAATCTGTCATTGCAGTAGTTTCTATCTACTAGTGCTCTGAAGAGATCCAGACTCTTAATGGATTAGTATAGTCAACAATAGCCAACACGGTCACTTTTCTGTGTGCAGTTTGGTTATAGAGTCATAGACTTGTAGAATCATTTATGTTGGAAAAGACCCTTAAGATCATCGAGTTCAAACAGTAATCTAACTGTACCAAGCCCACCACTAAACCATGTCCCTAAGCTACATGTCTACATGAGTTTTAAACTTGCCTAGGGATGATGGTTCAGCAACCTCCCTGGGCAACCTGTTCCAATGCCTGACCCTATTCAATAAAGAATTTTTTCCTAATATCTTACCTCATCTTATCCTGGCGGATCTTGAGGACATTTCCTTTTGTTACTTATTTACAGTTGATACTACCTCCTTCTGACTCAATATCCTGACCCTTATGTTGTGTTTGGAGTTGTTACCATTATCTGTTTTATCTTTCATGGTTCTTCTGCCCTTCTCTCTACATTGCCCATGTCAGATTCTTTCACAGGCAATTGTCCAAGTACTCAGGTAGCCTAATTTCAACATCAGCAGTTTTTCTACTAGGATAACTCTCAGGTTTTTTTCAAGTGTATAAATAATGCATATTTAGAACAACAAAATGACCATCTAAACCAAAAGTTCTGTTAACTCATAACATGATTTTAGCACCATAATCTGTAGTTTTTTACAGTAGCATACTGCCCTGTCTCTCATTGTTATATTTAAAGCTGGTATAATATGATGGAAAGAAGCTCACATAATACTAGGATTGGAAATGGGAGGGGGTACTCTCACAACAAATCTCAGACTGCTAGCTATTATTGTAATCTTTTATGTCTTTGGGGTCTGGTCCTGTGCTTATAATTCAGACCAAACTTGCAATATCCCTGTTATCTGTGTGATAAGAGATTATGTGAATTAAATTAAACCATATGGAATAGTTACTGGTTTACATAAATATTGTAGATTTAGTTGGAGGAGTACTTTCAGACTGAAAATGAAGGATGTGCTTAATTCATGGTTGAAATTTAATAATCATTTAGAAACAGATGTACACTGTCTAGAAGAAACGTATGGTTGTTGTCAACAGTCTATCTAGTAAAGATTATTTTGTATAAGGTTCTATAATACATTATACTTTGGGTATGAAATATTGTTGCCAGGAACAGAAGGATATATTCTTCCATAGCTCCTTATGTAGCTTCTTTGGGGGATGAGTTACAATGCAGTATGACTCTAATATTTCTGTATTGAAATATATTGCCCCCACAATGACAGAAGGCACTTAGATATGCCCCTTTGTATTCACTGCACACACTTAGGAGAGGCTGTTGTTTTGAAGTGAAAACAACTACCTTGTTTATTAATGAATGTGTGTTTACTTTTAAGTGAAACAGTGCTACTGGTGATCGTGTAAACGACTCTGTAAATGGAATATCTCTGGGGTGTACGTACCTGTAATTGTCTTCAGGAGTTATTTATTATAATTCGAGAGGGCAACAAACCACATAGAGCTTTGATGAAATCGTGTCAGGAGAGATCTGGTAAGAATTTTATACAGAACTTTAAAAGAACAGCACATGAAATCATAGCTGAGATAGCAGGAATTTTTAAAAGTCTATCAAAACAAGGGTGGTACCAAGTGGCTAGGGAATAGCTAATGTAATACTGAAGCATATAGAAGGGAAAGAGCCAGGAAACTATGAGCATGTCTGTCTGGTCTTAAGTGTATAAGGCTTTGGAATGCTTTTTGAGGAAGGAATAATTAGTAACACCAAGGTAAATGGAAAAATGAAAAAAAAAATTGATTTATCTGGAAGATCAAACTTATCCAAACTCATTTTATAACTTTATTTGATCAAGTTTTTTCTTAAATGAAAGGAATACAGAAACCTCATTTATCTGGACTTTGGTAAAGCCATTTGATATAATGCCATACTGGAAAATAACTTAAAGGAGGTGCAGTCTGGTGTGTGAAGTGGGAAATGCATAACGAATGGGAAAGATAAAAACTGACTGCTGAGAGAGGAGTACTAGCCTGGAGAAAAGTTATGCTCAGTGTCACTCAGACTAGAGCTGCTTAATGCTTCATTAATGACTGAGACAAAAGAAAGATTAAGATTGGGCTCATTACACCTTATGATAAGATAAAGTTGGGAGGAACTGTCAACACAGTATGAGAACTATACAGTAGTAACTAGATGACCTTGAAAATGGGAGTAATAAAACAAAGTGCATTGTCACGCACATGGGGACTACTAGCAAAAATTTCTTCCTGGAGCTTGTAAATGGAAACAAGGCAACGCAGAACTTGATTCTAACTTGCTAGTATTGCTAAGGTCTAACAGGGAAAACAACATTCAGTAAAAAAACAGAGGAGGTTTACCATTTTGATTAGGGAATGGACAGGTTGCATTTATACTGGCTAAAGAAAGGTACAGTGACATCTGATGGTTGCCTGTCGCTGCATGAGGCTAGAAAACAGGTACACAGTGTTTAAGGATGCTGCAGACACACCACTTGGTCTTCAGTTAATCTTACTGCGGAGATTAGAGGGAGAGTTTCTAGTCATCTTGTGAGTAGGATTCTGAAGCAGCCAACCAATAAGGCTACTGAGAGAGGGAGCAAATTTGTGTTTCATTCGATAGACAATCGTTTATAGAAATGTGATGCTGCCACAAGTCTGTTTAGAGCCTAGGAATCTCCATTCCAGTGCTGCATTTTTTTGAGTACCAGTTGTGCTGGGGTGCATCCAAAGATGGCCAAGAAAGCTGGTCATGAGTTTAGAGAACAAGTCCTGTGAGAAGCAACAGAGGGAACTGGGGTTGTTTAGCCTGGAAAACACGAGGCTCAGTGGAGCAGTGACCCAGCAGTACTGGGTTAACAGTTGCATTTGATGATCTTAAAGGTCTCTTCCCACTGAAATGATTATGTGGAAGTATGTGGCATGCTGATCAGGTGTGCATATAAGGTCTGTTTAACACACTGTTAGTGTGTTGACTGTCTCTGTCCAGTGTTCATTTTGTTTGTGCAAGTTATTTTGTTTGCTTTAATAAGTATTTAGTAACTGCTGTATGAAAGTTAACAGTAGATTCATGGTCATTCCTAGCCTGGATTACTTGCTAAAGCATCCGTGCATTGCCCATTCATATATTTGCCCTTGTTAGAATAATTTTTCTCAGCCACCTTTTTAGATATTAAACTCTTTGTTCAAAATAAGATTCCTTCCATTAACCCAACATTTCATAGGTGACATACAGAGATGAAGAAAATTTCCGGGCATTTTTTGCCAATGGGCGGTAATGCATATGCATCCAGATACTATTTGTGTTAGTTTGGCAATAGCACTGTAACTTTATAGGTTTACACTAGGATAGTTCCTGCTGTTTTAAATATTGTCCAGAGGTTATATTTTCTTAAGTGAAAATAGCATGAAACCATTCTTTTTTTTTTTATGACAAGTGAAGATATCAATTACTTTCTCTTACTGGCTATATGGAATAGAAGTGTTAATGAGACTCAACTTCTGAACTTCCTGTTCGCTAAATTCTTGATCACCAGGTTGAAAGATCAGGTATGAATCAAGAAAGTGTTCTGTTTTGCTCTTTAAAGATCGCACAAGACTCAAAAATAGGTGAGCAATAAAAAAGGGTAAGGTATTTGAGAATGCAAATATACTAATAAAATCTAATCCAAATTGTTTTTAAGCATGAGGTTATGGCAGATCTACCTGTTCCATGCTTTTGTCTGTCTTCTTTTGTCTAGCCTTAGGTTTTCAGCTTAAAGATCTCATCCAAAACTACTGAAAGTGATTTCATTGTGGAATTTCTTCTACTGAGTGTAATGAGTCTCATTTTAAATCATGAATAAGTCCTCTTTTTCCACATGGAGGTGTGATATTTTATAGCTTATGTTGCAGCCTTTTGTACTAACTTTAATGTGTGTAATGATTCGGATTCTAGGAAAGCAGGACAGTACATCTAGATCCATTTTTAACTCAATTTGGACTTTTGAGACTGAATTAATGCTGAAGAGGGTCACTGCTGATTTCCAGTGTGATTAGACTCTGTATTTTAAACATTATATTTTTGGCTGATAACATGAAAGGTCCGTATCAGTTACAATACTCTAAATCCTCTGTCCTCATGTATTCTATGCTTGAATTTTGTGTATCCCTTAAACCTAGGGGTTTTATCCAGACAGCCTCCAGACCTGTTTTTCTATCTCTATTGTGCAGTTAAGCACCCAGCTTCAGCTGGGAGGCTGATATTTATAGCTGGGAGGCACTGATGCTCAACTGTTTGCCAGCTGTACCTGACTTTTTGTGGACACTGACTAAAACTGCTCAAATGCTTTTACTGAGACTTACAGTGATTTTGTCCAATAGCAAAAGCTTTTCTGTTCATTCTTTAGAGGAAAATTTGTAACAGGTTTTCTGAGGTGGAAGGGATCATTCATAGCAAAGTGTAGTGTGATAGTGATAGGCATTCATGCAGAATTACCGGGCAGATATGTCCTATGCTCAAGTCATGACTTGGCAGTATTGCTTTATCATAGATAAAAGGTAACACAGAAGCATGGAAGCGAGAGCCATGATGATCTTAAAGGTCTCTTCCCACTGAAATGATTATGTGAAAATACGAGGCATATTGATCAGGTGTGCGTATAAGGTCTGTTTAACACACTGTTAGTGTGTTGACTGTCTCTGTTACAGTTTACTCTGTCTTAGTTTATCCTAAGAGACACTGCCAGTGATTTGCTCTTGTGTAACTCTGATTCAATACGGGGAGTGATTTTTGGTGTTACACATTTCTGCCAAGTGGAGCAATCATAGGAAAATAAACAATTTTTACCGCTGTTAATGCTTTAATATATCCCTATAGCTGTTAAAATAATGTTTATAATTCTTACTGGAAATACTTACATTTCTTATTGTTAATTGACTCAGAAATCTGCTGGCTTGTGCAACATTCACCCTTTCAGATGAAAAAGGAATTATATGTGCTTGACACAACTGGGAGAACTCTGCACAATCTTTAAAATCTTTACTCTGTAGATGAGGTCACTTTGAGGTTATTCTGTGTTTGTGTACCTTTGAGTAGAAATCACTATTAAGGCTGAATTGAGCTAAGAGTTTGCCAGTCATAAAATGGATGGCTTAAAAATTGTCTGGCTAAGATGACTGATTTTTATCTGTGGCCTGAACAGTTATGTTTGAGATGTCCTATGTGAGTTTTCAGATAGTGCCCAGGAGTCTCACAGAGGTGGCTCTGAATGAACAGATCAAGTACCTGGAGGTTCCTTTGCTATTTGAGTCTGGGTGATTTCTCAATCTTGCAGTGTTTAACTGCTTAGCTCTTTTTCAGTCTGGTTTCTTAGTAAGGCTTAGCAAAAAAAAATAAAAAAGACTATGTGGCTTTGTCTCAGTTGTCACCTAATAATTTTTCTTGCCCATTTCATCCAAATTTGACAGAAGTGTGACAGACCCCAAATAGCTGTGACTGTATGGTTTGTACAAACAGGCATTTGTATGGAAGGGAGAAATGCCACACATGACCTCTACTTGAGTGGAAGGCTATGGAGTGAGTAGAGCATGTATTAACATCAGAGAAATCCTGTGGGATCTCAGCCTTGTAGCACAAATCCTTAGGGAACCTGATTTAGAGACCTGTGAATGGTACTGGCTTCTATGTGGCAGTATAATGGATGAGATGCAGGAGCTGGTTCTGAATGTGATACCATGAAGGCTGTGAATCACAGTAGTTATCTCCTGTTTCTTTTAATATGAAAATGTGTATTGCTGGGGTCAATGCAAAGCTCAGTAGCAAAGCCAGGTCTGCAAAGGTGTGAGGGATTTGCCCCATCATTGCCAGAAAACCGCATGAGAAGAAAACCCCAGTGCAGTGTCTCATCAGTACAGCTTACCTCAGCACATTAAAACCCAAGAACTGTATTATTAAAGCCAAAGATATATAATTCTCATATATTGGGATGTGTGTATATATTCACTCTCTATACGTTCATTGTACTCCTTGCAAGAAGCAGTGTATTCTTGTGGCTGGAGCATAGAAAATAGCCATCACTTTTAGGTACATTCTCACATTTCTGATGTGTCCAAGGTTTCCTGCTGGCTCAGGTGTTGAATAGGAGACTCTGCAATTGGCTTCTTCATGTGCTGCCTTGCAGTTGGAGCTTGTTTTCTGCTACTGTGGGGCTGTGACCTTCCATCAGACACTCCAGACACAAATTCTCTGGCAGATCTTTTCATTTGCCTTTGGCACTGGGATCCCTGAGCCTGGGAAGGTCCAAAGCCACGTTTTCAACTTTTGGTTTGTTTCTGAGTAAGGAGCTGCTGAAAGCCTTTCCTCTCTTTCTACTGAGGACCATGACAGCTTTTCTCTTGTCACGTTGTCTCATGTGCTAAAAGTTTCTTACATACTCAGCATGACCCATCTCATGCATTGATGAAGAAGAAATTTGAGGGTTGGATCCTACCTCATGCTCCAAATTTGAACCTGTGCAACAGATGTGGCATTTAACACACCCCTTTCAGGTGTGGTCTGAAAGGTCAAGAGTACAGACAGTCTTGAATGGAGTTGATATGAATCTACTTGGACACAATGTTTATTTCTGGCTGCTAGCCAGATGCAAGATGCATCTCTCGATGCAAGAGCAGAGGCAGTATATATGTGCTTGTATGCCTATGTATTTTTAGGCATTTCTAGCCATTTCAATACTTTATGCTTTGGTTCTGTTGGCTTTTTTAAAGGCATGTTTAGAAATGCAATTCACTGATTAATCTGTACATAGCCTTTTAAGGGTTCTTCTTTCCTTGCAAGATTATCAGTTCACGCAGACCTAAATGGGGCTGTCTTTTCTTGCTGCTATGTTCACAGTAGCAAGCCATTATTGTGCACGTGGAATTGTTGGGCAAGTCTTTGGATTTGTTTTTAATGCAGTTATACAAGATGAGATTGCTCAGGATTTCATGTTAAAATAAAATATTTCTCTTATCTTGGTAAAAGTTTTTGAAATAAATAACTATCACTTGGAGACAGTCTGGCTTCATCTGAACATGAGAATTAATTGATTTCAAGGTGATCATTGGTCATCTATTTGTTCAAAACCATCAAATAATAGGCTTCAGGTTAATTTATGAAACTGTTCTCTCTCAACATTCAAACTTAAATAGTTAACTTTTGTTCACAGAGAACTGAGGGAGTAAAGTCAGTTTTCACTGAGACAACACTACTGTTATTTCAGTAATAGAATGAACAAGCTATGGCTGAAAAGACCCTTAAACATAAATGTTGTGATTGTGTCAGGACTAATATCTGAACTAACAAAGGAATGTAGATAAGTAATATGAGGCAATGCTTTCAGAATTTAGAAGAAAATAGTTTTCTTCTTTGAAGCAAAGGAGTCTGAATCATTGGTTTGATTATGAAACACCAAGTTTGTGTATGAAACATTAGAGAACCAGTATGGCCATTTAAAACATACAGTTGGAATATATTCAGTATGCATAGCTGCTGGAAGTTTGCAGCCTTTGGAACTTTTATGGTTGTTGTGCATTTCTGGATGTTCAGGTGATAGTCATACCCAGTTTTCAATTGACAATGGTGTTGCGATAGTTTTCATGTGTAGACCTCCCCTCTTCATATAAAAGCCAGTCAATTTAGCTTTGTTCAGCGGGGTGGATCTTGAAAACACCAATTAATGCTGAGTTTATTTACCAGGTCACCCCCAGAGCAGTACACTGTGCATAAAAGATTGCACAGGCTTCCTGAATTTGTTTCTGTTCTAAAGTACATAATCACAGGACAAAGTGTTTCACAGCTTTTTTGTAGCCCCTGCTTCACTTTTATGCTACAGATATGGACATTTCAGTGGAGAGTTCCTGAATGTTTCATTGGCTTAAAAGGTGGCTTGAAGCTTTTGTGTAATGTCTTTACTGAGTGAGCAGTTTTCACTTCTTGAGTAGTTTCCACAGGGTGATACTATTAGTTTGAGTAGATGTGTATAATGTACATATGCACATAGAATCATCAGGGATTGGAAGGGACCTCAAAAGGTCATCTAGTCTAATCCCGCTGCCATAGGATGACACCCAGACCAAGTCACAGAACAGAACATTACAGATTGGAAGTGACTTAGAAGGGTCATCCAGTCCAATCTCCCTGCCACAGCCTTTTTCTAATAGACAGGAAAAAATTGAAAACAGTGGGAGCTCATTGTAAAAGATCAAATGCTAGAGAGTTATATTTTCCGAGTTAGCAAGGTGGACAGGATTTCCTGCAATACAGTATAAGGCAAAACTGTTTCTGTTCTCAAATCCATTGACTACAGAATTTGAAGCACTGTGATGGTAGTACACCTATGCTAGTACATTGCAGAGATGTGTATCAAGCTGTGTTTAAAAAATTAGCAGGATTCATGATGACTTTCAAAGGAACAATAGAACAGACTAACAGGAAAAAATCCAAACCGTGTATTGTACCGAATTGCTGAAAAATGTGTGGGGGTTTTTGTGTATGGGATGACTCATGGGGTGATAGAGATTAGTCTTTTATTCCAGAGTCATTGATTCTAAGTGAATAGAGATTATTCTAAGTCCCTGAAAGAACTGGAAAGGAATGAGGTAGTGATTTCTATATCCTTAGATGCTAAAAAAGGAGAAGCAAGGCTACAAACGTCATCATTTTACAGTTTTACAGTGCTAAGTTGATCTAGATGTCAGATGTTTAGGTTTACTTGGTTGGTTTTAGGTTGGACTGGATGATCTTTAAGGTCTTTTCCAGCCTCATCATTACTGTGTGATACTGTGTGAAATATACACAGATATAAATATTGTATTTGAAATCTAGTTTCTCTAAGACTCTGTTCTTTTTAAGTTTTTTTCTTGTTTGTGATAGAGGGCAGGGTAACAGTTTATGGTATTAAAATTTTCTTAACTCTTTCCCTTTGGAGAAGAGTTTATGGTTAGTCTGTGTCATAGACTCACAGACATATAAAACTGTGGTAACAGTTTTGGTTCACTTTACAGATCTAAAGTGGCCAGCATATACTATAAGAGGCACACCCTTACTCTAAGATCAGTCTCTCTTTTGATTCCCACTAGACAGAGTTAAAGTGACCTTTGCACCCATAGTACAGATGTCTAATGATACACAGAGAAGGCCAAAGGTGATTCCCTGCATAGTGTGGAAAATTCTCAAGTATCTTTGTTGCAGCGGGGAAAGGACATGTTACTAGTGTTCTGTCCTGGCTTATTGGAGTATCTCTGTTAGGAGACCTGGCCCTAGGCAAAGCTGAATGCCTCCTCCAAATTCGGAGATGAAATGTGCTCATGTTTCACTCCTGCTTTATTTTTATATATGACATTATGTGGCTTCATAGGAGAAAACAAAGCAGGAGCCATCAATGACAATCAAATTGTTTTTTTAACTTCATCCATGATGTAATAACCCAATTCTTGGGTTACAAAAATCCCCTCAAGTATCCACCCTACTCTAAAATACCTTTTCTGATGTGTGAGCAGTGGTGTAGTGAGAGTATAGGTTTTTAAAGTAATTTATCATGTAGTAGTTGTCATTGTTCCCATGCTGCATTTTTTCTATAAGATTGTGAAGCAATGGCATTCTTTATGCTTAATGACACAAACAATTATAGTACTGACTTGGCACTGTTTTGCTGCTTTGGCTGGCTCTGATGCTGCTGGCTTTTAAACTGGCTGCAAAACAGCCTGTGGGACTGATGTATAATCGGTCGTCTGTTGGCGTGTGGTTCTGGATAGTGTTTTTCCTTTGACTCATCTCTGATTGCAGGGAATTTGCTATTGGCTGTAGTGTATTTGAGAATATGGCTGTGTGCAAGTTCCTTAGGAGCTATGTGCGAAGTCCCTTTTATGGTAAAAGCAAATTGTTTTACATATTGATGGCTTCATTGCTCCTTGGGCTTTCATTCTGAGTTGAATACTACAAACTCTAATGTTCCAAGTCCAAAGTCTATGTGACTGAGTTTTGCCAAATACTGCTTGTACTATGCTTGGCCATTATGCCGTAGAAATTAAGGCTGAGCATCCTTGTAGTACTCTTCTGTAGCTGAAATTACGTCAGCTTCTGTAAGTGTTTCTTGAAGAACCTAGCAAGAGGCCAAGCAAGAAAATAGGAGACAGGCCAGATCATTAATACTGTAGTGCCTTTCTTTGTAGTATTTTTATGATTCCTTTTAGACAGAAAACTGAGAGACAGAGAGTTGGTAATATTTAGTCACCTGTTGGTGACAATCGATACAGTTGCTGATGGAGTTATAGAGCAGGACAGCTTTTCTGTTCAAGAGTCTCAGAATATAAGTGCTGCTCCTTGAAGTGGGGATGTCTTTGTAAACTTCTGCTAGACCAGCATTTATACCTTGGAGCAACCTTTATGTGAACATAAGCCACATCGTTTTCTTGCTTACTTGTCAGACCCATGCAAAGCACAGTGCATAAATTAATAAGTGTAGTAATACCTGAAGCATAGAGAAAATACTGTTAATTTCAGTGCTGGAGGTATGCAGGGCTTGCCTCTAGGACATAGGTTGCCATGTGGGAATACTGCACACTCACTTGCTTGGAGGTCAACATTTAAGTTGTGTATTTTGTCAGAAAATTATCCAGAATTGAAAAAAAAGAAATCAAAGACAGATGCTAGCAGAGGCACAACATCAATCTGTACTGTCAGCAGTTGTAATATCTTTTCAGTTGCAATTTCCATACTATGCACTTTGACTCTCTGCCTTGATATCTCCTGTCTTGTGAAAACTTGAAAAGCTGTCTGACTGACACCAGCTGAGAAGTGGAGCCTGAGTGAACCTATTGACATCCCAGGGCTACAAAAAAAAAAATCTCTGTTTCATTGATGGTCACATCCAGCCAAATTTTAGACAGCATTTAGCAGCTGTTAATATGGTAGAAAAGATGGCTTTTTTGTATTCACTCACTTGTCAGCTTCTCCAAATATGACTGCTTTTCCCTTTTTGAATGTTTGTTTGGTTCTGAAAAGGGTTCTCTGCTTTGAGGATGGGGTTACCCAGTAAGGCCAGTCCAGGGGCTTGTATTCTTACACTCTTGCTGTCTGTCTTCCACTGTATTTCAAAGTAGTTTTCCCCACTTTTAGGTGCTGATATCTGAAATACCAATTTTTATTAAGTTTTGTGTCAAAATGTTATGTCATTTTTTTAAACCTGTACAGGTTTTTTGAGTGTTTACCTCAAATACAGTTTAAACCTGTCAAATCCTTTCAATCTTGAAAAACTGTAAAAAAGAATGGTATTTTGAGTTAAATAATGTATAGCAACAACAATACATACTATTATGTTATTTGGGATAGCCTGGTTGATGTTACAGAGCAAAAGTGGTTGAATTAATGACATATTGCAGTGTGTTTAAGCAACCACATAATGGCTGAGGAGAAACAGAGGTCTGCTGTATCCAAAACTCTTTAGGTCATTTGCATCGAGGTGGCTATATTGAGCCATAATGATTCCAAAGAAGCAATTTCTGCCAAATGGAAAGGTAACCCTTTTCAGGTCATGTTGATACTTATGGGCCTGACATTGATGTGTACTGCACTGTTACAGCAGCCTGAATGCTGTAACAAGCACCAGTCTTTAAAGCATCCTGTATATTAACTAGCCTATTGAATCCATTTTCTCCAAAGTACAAGAGGAGCCAATAAAACCTTCATTAAAGAAAGGTCCGACTATTTTAAGCTGATAGAGGAAGGAACTACTGTGAAGTAAGAACTTGGCTTTGGTCTACTTTACAGTAGTTCCTCCTGGAAAGACTTAATGTCAGGTTTTGCAGGAGCTAGAGCTACAATGACATGTTAAGTATTTTACTGTAACAGCATGGCAATGACAAATAATCTGTGTTTCTAATGCTTCTTATTTTCACTCTCCAAGTGTCTCCCAGCATATATACTGTTTCTAGAGCTGTCGTGCTGCCTATTAGAGCAACGGCTAACCAGGAATCATTCTGCCAGCTTGGTGCCAGAGGGAACCCAATTCCATGAAGCTGTCTTCACCTCTATGACATGGTGGGACAATACTTCATCTCAATCAGGCATGTTTAAGATTTGAATAAGATTGAGAATTTGTACAAACAAAATGCAGGAAACTTATGTCTTGCTTTTGAGTCTAGAGATTGTAATTCACATTTCTTTTCTAAAAGTAGTATGTGTGAAAACACTTTGTTGTTACTTTTGTGTTAGTCTTTGGCAAATACTGTAATTTACTATGAAATGCTGCACGGAGGAAGCCCTAATTCATGTAATATTTATATCCAGTTACAGTGATTCTTGTAGCTCCTCATGGCTCTGTCACCAGGTCAGGGTGCAAACTGCACCTTCCACTGAATAGCTCTGCATCTTAACTGTTCTGAAAACCCCCCTGTAATCCACTGACAGCTTCTGAAATAGCTGCACTGTTGCTGTGTTTAGGGAAACCTTCTTCCTACCAGTGACCACATATTACTTTTATTGTAGAATTGAGCCTGCATTTCTGGTTGCCCTTTCATCTGCACTGTTTTCATCTTCTGGTGAAATGATCTATAGCTTAAATTGTATTTCTCTCTGGAATGCTGTTTAATTAGAAAGAATGATCTTGTGTATATGCAAGGTTATTTTTCTTTAATAAATCTTTTTTTCATGTTTATATTCTGTGACAAAACTAATTAGGAATGACAAACATGTAATTCATTAGGTTAGAGGGGAAAATTCTGTAGTACCTTTTATATTGTTTTTTGTACCCAAATTTAGGACACTGTGGGTTCTTTGTTTGCTCAGTCTCCTGGAAATTCATTTTACCAAATTTAGCTCAGCATATTTGTTTTCATGTAACTTGTGCTGTTAGCTGTCTTGGGACTATTCCTTCAACTACCTTTTAATAACGCAAATTCTTTTTTATTAAGTTACCCATCATATATACAGGTTCATCTTAAGTAACTCTAGCAATAAAGAAGTGATGAGAACTGTGATAAATGCTCATGTAAATTGTCACCAAAATGTGCATTTAAAAAATGGGGAGTTATTTCCCTTGCTATTTAATTCAAAGTTAAGAATCAAATATGCAAGTTGAGGGAAAAGAATGTAAGATGCTTAATAGAATCAAAATGAATTGTTTCCTACTCTGTTCAGCCATTTTAAGTTATGTAACTTTCCCCACCAGGTTTTTTACTCTCTAAAAGGATGCATCATGCCTGCTTCTCAAGTGCAGGCACAGCTGTATACAATTTTTTCCTTTTAAGGAACAAATCCAGCTGTCATTGGAGGGAGATATGAAACTAGTAGGGATCTTCTGGTATAGGCTTTGGGTAGTCTTAAGAGAGTAACACCATCCTTTTCCTAAGATCTTGATGTTTTTTCTGCAAGCTTTACCACCACTGCCTTGTTGTGATGCATTTTCATAGAATCATAGAATGGACTAGGTTGGAAGGGACCTCAGAGAGCTAGTTCCATGCCCCTGACATAGGCAGAGACACCTCCCTCTAGATCAGATTGCTCAAGGCCTCATCCAAGCTGGCTTTGATGCTTCCAGGGATGGGGGTATCTATAGCTTCTCTTGGCAACCTGCTCCTGTGTCACCACCCTCACCATAAAGAAATTTCCTCCTAATAGTTCATGTAAATCCTATCCTCTTCTAGATTAAAGCCATTTCCCCTCACCCTGTTGCTACAAACTCTTGTAAAAAGCCCTTCCCCAGTTTTCTTACAGGCCCCTTCAAGTTCTTCAAGGCTGTTATGAGGTCTCCCTGGAGCCTCTTCTCTAGCCTGAATAGCCCCAAGCATGTCCCCATAGGAGAGTTGCTCCAATCCCTCTGATCATCCTTGTGGCCCTCCTCTGGACTTTCTCCATCAGTTCCATGTCCTTCCTGTGTTGGAGGGGATCCAAAACTGCTTGCAGTTCTTCAGGTGGAGTCCAATGAGAGCTGAGTAGAGGGGGGGGATTACCTCTCTTGACTTGCTGATGATACTTTTTTTATGCATGCTTGACCCAGACACTCTTCTGTCTCTTCTATAGACACTTGTTTACTTTTTTCAGCTGGGTCCTTCTCCACGTCCTCACCACTCACAAAGGAAGATAATTTTTAATATATATCACTGATTTTCTTCTTTTTTCCTATGTATCAGACATGATTAATGACGAGAATGGCAGTATAGTTGTTACTGCTGACCCCATTTTTCTGGTTGAAAAGTACTGTAGGGATGTATGAGCAGGAAAAGCCCAGTGGTGTAAAAGAGATGCTCTCCAGAGATA